>BSBK01001728.1:3760000-4292500 GCA_027943335.1 Chamaecyparis obtusa | reverse complement strand
CCAAATCCTAACCTAAGCCATAATATTGTCCTGAAATAGTGGACAAGATTATGTTATCCTACCCTTTTTTTAACTCATCTAGTTGGGGTGAGTTTATACCTTTGTTCTTGAGTATGAATGTGGGTCCTTAGGTTCTTTTGATTCTTTTGATTTTTGGTTATTGGTGTGATTTCTATAATTAGATCTTTGCTATTTTTAGCAATGAGATAATATCTAGTTGGAAATTAATTAAATGTGATTATTTAGTTTCATTATTATTTAAAAGTTTATTGTATGGTAGGAGTATTTAATTAATGAGAGTTAATTAAATACATGCACCTTAGAATTATGTAATTATAAATTTAACTTGTTTTCAATTAAAATGCATTGGTTAATTTAAGAATTAATTTAGCATGTGGAAATCATTTTAGATTAAATATTTTATTTATAATTAATTGAATGCATTAAGTTGCACAATCAAAAATTGATTAAATTAAATTAAAGGTATTAGTTAATTTTTGGTTAAGTGTTTTCAACAAAAGGCAAAGTGGAGAAGAGACTTTAGTTCAACTGAAATTGAATTGAAAATCAAAGTCTAATTCATGCAAAGCCTTTTTGGTGGAGTTGAGTTCCAAACCCTCACATGTGGAATGGGTATTCATATATGTTGGAGATTTGGTCATGTTTTTGGAGGATAGAGGTTGAGGAATTTTGGCAGACAAGTTGAATGATTTTGGGTGAGGAATTCGGTTTTGGAAAGCTTCGAAGTTTTGGGATTTTATCTTCAAATCTAGTCTTTGTTCGAATAATATTCTTTAGTGTTTGAGGTAGGGTTTAATTTTCTTTATGGCTATGTTGTTTTGAAATTTGAAAGGATTGTCTTCTTCATGCCTGTTGGTTATCATGATTAAAATTTTATTCTAGGAATTCTCTCTCTCTCTCTCTCTCTCTCTCTCTCTCTATATATATATATATATATATATATATATATATATTCTGAAATTGATTGTATGAGAATCTTTGTTGCATGTATTCATTGCTTTCAAATTCTACAATAGTTTTTTTTATTAAGGTTTGAAGTTTGTGAAATTTTGGTTAAATTAATAATAATTGGGTTTTCTATGCAAATTGATTCATTTAGAAAAAAAAAACTAGGTTTGGAAGACACGTGAAGATTTGATATGTAGCCCTAATTTATACCTTGGGAATGTTTGGTTATTAATCTATATATATATATATATATGCATGTTTTGTTTTAGTATGTATTTGCATTAAATTTTAATTTAAAAATTTAATGTAAAAGATAAAGGCAAAATTTATGTGTTGTATTTGTTTTTCTTTTTTAAAAATTAATTTAAAAATTTAATTAAAAAGGTTGGAGGGGCATTAATCTCCCCAACCCCTCATGACACCCTAGGAGGGAGGGATGTCGTGTTGTAGTACCCGAGGGTACTGACACGCGTCAGTCCGCCCCTCCATAGGGGTGGCTGTCATGCAGTAGTACTCGAGGGTACTGTCACACGTCAGTCACCCATGGGGTTGTCGTGCGACGGTACCCTATAGGGTACTGACATACGTTAGTACCCTCCTGATGGCATGGGCCCCTCCTTTATTTCTTTTATAATTTGGTTTATTTTAAATGGAATTTTAATAATTATTATTATTATTTGGTTTATTTTTAAAGGGCATTTTAATAATAATAATTATTTTGTTAAAAGGGGTAATTTTGTTTAAAAGTTAGAATTTGGTTGTTTAATTAAAATGCATGGAATTTATTTTATTATATATTTACTTAATTTATATTTAAAATATAAAATATAGGTACTATAGTGTACTATATTTATGTTGTTAATTATTAATTTAAAATTTGCATGGTTTTCTTTTTGGCATCAAAGTAATTATTTTTGTATGGCATTCATTTATCTTGCATGTGGTTTATTGAGAGAATGTTCTCGCCCTTGGACTTTAGCTGTGAATGTTCAAATCGTGAAAAATGACTTTTAAGACAATCTGATTGATTAAATTTAAGGGATTAGAATGTCTGCCAATAGAGATGTAATCCAGAGGTGGGAATTAGATATTTTGTTTTCATGTTTGTTTTCCTTGCATACTCTATTGTGTTGATTGAGTTGTTCTAACCCTATGTGGGATTGTTCTATGATGATTTCTAGTCTTGCTTGTTCTTGTCACTGTTAGAACTAGTTGTTGAGTTTTATAAGTTGTGTTAACTTAGAGTTATGTTGTGATCTTGTGAAATCCTAGGGTAGGTTATCTAAGTGTATAGGTGGGAAGTGAGTTGTAATTGGTGTCGGGGCTCGGAAGTGGCTGCCAGAATATCCTATTGCAAGTGGCTTAATAAGTGATAATTAATGACATTGAGAGTTTAAAATGAATTAATAAGATATTATGTGCCCCACCCATACCTGAGTTCCTAATTGAGTTTTGATTAGGATGGGAGTGGGAAGATGCTTGCCACCTACATGGACTGGATATGCCATAGTTAGTACCTCATCTACACAAGAGGTTACTGATACCGCATAGAGTCACTAGGGCACTGGGGTCTTGAGAGACTATCAAGATAACCCTAGGGTTGGCTCGTATGATAACACTTCTCTTCATGCACCTTAGGTTTTGTACATGTGTTGGTTTCCTTTGGTTGAGTATGTTTTACCTTGTTATCCTATTGTACCTTTTGAGTTAGGAAGCTTTCAAGATCTCTTCCATCTTAGCTTGTTTTGTTGATGTTGTTTTCCGAGTGGGATCTATTGTTATCTCCTCAGCACAATGGGAGTGGACCATTTAGGTTCTACGAGGTCGGGTGGTAGCGATTCTTTTACCATTTGAGATTTTGACATTCATGTACCAATGTTGGATGATCCATGTGGAAGTTGATCCTTCTTTTTCTTCATTGATGGAGATGTGTTCTTATCTTCTTATTTTATGTTTCCTTGTATCAATGTACCAATTTTCAGGATATATCATGTTGTTCTTTATTTTGGATTATTCTATTACATACCCTGCAACATGTGCACTGGATGTAGATTATTATGGATACCTTATGGTACCAGTTTTATTTATGTTATCTTTTATATGATGTTGCATTTATCATTCAGTTGTATACATGGGATTTGTAATTATATCTAATCTAAATTAATTAATTAATGCTTTTGTAATCTACGTTAAGGAACCCTTGAGATTTGTAATCTATGTGGAGTTGCATTCATGTGTGACTTGTAAACTGTATTGTATTGCTTCCACATTGTAAAACATTATTTTTGTTGTTTGTTAACACTTGAGAAAAAAATTATTCTATAAACTTAGTTCAATGTTTAGGTTAATTTCTCCTAGGTTCCCTGGTGGGGCATTACAAGGTCTAATCAATTAATAAAATTCAATTTACCTAGAATCAATCTAATCAATTTCTAATATAGACTAGAATTATTCATTCTAATCAATCTAACCAATTTCTAATATCAATAGATTTAATTTTAAAAAACTACACTAGTGTAATTTGAAATTGAACAAAGTATTTTGATCTAGAAACAAAAATAATAAAGTCCAAACCAAACTATCAATCTAATATAATATAGCTCGACCTCAAAAATAATTTAAAACCTAATCAATCTAATTTCAATGTAATCTTTAATCAATTTATTAATTAATCTAAACAACCTTAATTGATAGATAAAATCAATCTAATCTAATCAATTGAAAAAAGTAAATTGAACTTGGTCTAATCAATTAAAATTCAAAATAGGTTTAATCAATATAAATTCAATCTAATCATGAATTTCAAATCATTTATAGTTTATACTTCAAATATGATTTTTAAGTACGTACAAGCTAGATCTATGAAAACACATTAAAAGCCTTTAAGATAAAGCTCCTCATACATTTAGTCTAGATCCTCTCTATCCTTTATTATCTCCAAAAAAAATTTCATTCTCTTCAATAGGCAACTTCCACTTTTGGTTTCCATGTGACCCTTTTTTTGGCACAATTTTCAAATTGCAATTTTGTTGCTATAACCAAGTGACTATAATGTAGAACTATTTTTCCACACATGTATTCAATAAATTGAACTCCATTTTTGTCGATCTTATCTTGTTTTTTTGTATTAACATAGTTCAACTGAGCTAGTTACATCACTTCAAAAGAGTAGTCGAAGAGTTCTAGTTTACAAGTCTATTAGGTAGTATTAGTTTGGCTACCTAATGTATACATTTAAAATATCATGATATAGCCTATATACATGTATAATCAGTTAATACAAAAAGATACTCAATCTTGCTAATAAAAAGAAGGGATTCAGCAATCAACTGCTAAAGTTCAGTCCTCCATCCTTGTTCTTGAGTGTAGGCATTGTTCTGTCTTAAATTCTTAAGTTCTTAATGAACTATTTTGAGTTATCAAGCTCCCTTTCACTGAGCATGTCTTTGTGAATAGAAAAATATTGGCAAGAAACCAAATCCTCCTTGTGGATCAGAATTTATCCTTCCCTCATCAGCATCATAAATTTGTCTCTGGAAATCTCGAGGGGAGCAGCAACCTATGACATGATTTGAAAATGTATGAGTTTACAATTAAAATTAGTAATTTGTCTCCTTCTCTATTGAAAAATATCTCCATTTCTATCCTTCCAGAGGATCCAAAGAATCTCACAGGTAAGAACAGAATGAAAAGTGTTAGATTTAACATCAAAAGACTCAACAAAGACAACAAGAATTTTACTCCAAGAAAGACCAAGCTTACTATCCCACATAATGGATGAGCCAAAGAAAATTGCCCAGACACCATGAGCATAAGGACATTCAAAAAATAAATATTCAAAAGATTCAGGGACCAAACATACACCACACATAATGGGGTTACCTAGACCGTGAGGCAAAGTGGTGCCTACAACAAGTTTACTCAATAGAAAAAGCCACCTAAAATAAGATTTCTTAGGTTCACAAGGAGAGTGCCAAAAAAAATTAAAAATAAATTTCCATCTAGAAACTGACCACCCCATCCCCCATCCATGGTTCACCCTATCAATAGAGGAATAGTCCTCCTTAAGCATAGAGTAAATCTATTTAACATAAACCTTATAGAATTCAGTTCCATCTTTCCATTTGTTTTTTTGGATGAAATCATTGGTGTTCATAGTCTGCTCGGGAAACAAATTTCCCACAGCCTTAGAAATAATAGAATATGTTTTCTTTTGAGAATTAGGGATATGATGATTGTCTGAGAGGTCATTCTAGAGATCCAATCATTTGTCAACCATTATATCTCTAACCAAAGAGACACCATATTTGGACATATTCTTAGCTAAGAAGGTTTGTGTTAATGCTAGAGGCTTACCATTATATTCCACCCCCCACCAAATTGATCTATCCAACACCAAATAGTGAGGAGACCCACCACTGGCACCCTTGAATTGGAGAATATTTTTGACTTGAGACCATACCTTCCAAATGGGTTGGAACACACTCGAGCCAAAGATGGATAACTGGAAATTCCCAAAAACTTTATCACATAGAGGGACATTATTCCAACTCTTACCTTTGTTAATGCCTGATCTGTTTATATTCTTTCTGACAAGAACTTTCCATGGCTCATCACCTGAAAGTGCCTAAATAATCCATTTTGATGCCAAAGCCATTCCTTGAGCTTTCAAGGCTTTAATACCCAAGCCTTCCTAATTTTTTGGAAGGCAACACCACTTCCATTTAATACAATGATGCTTCTTGTTACCTAATCCATTAGACCATAAAAATTCCCTCATAATCCTTTCCAAAGAATCATTTTGATAATTAGAAAATAGCCAAGTAGAGGAGAAATAAATATGATAAGCGGAGAGAACTTTTTGGACCACTTGCACTCGCTCTACCAATGAGAGAATGTGAGTTTTCCATTTTAGATATTTCTTTTAAATTTTAGATAGGAGCCAATGCCATGTGTCTTTAAGGGATGAGTCGATAGATTAGGGGATATCTAGATATCTGACAATTGCTTTAGGACCCAACCACTGCCAACATTTATTCACAATCCAATCCAAAGGGGAGGAGGGCCAACCAAGGATAGATAATTTGTGAGGAGAAACTTTAGAACTAGAAACCAAGTAAAAAAATTGGAGCTTGTTGAACATATTATCAAAGTTGTCCTCATCCATCTCAATAAACAAAGTTGTGTCATTTGCAAACTGGGCATTAAGTAACTCATCCTTATTAGGAAGCATTATACCCCCGACCGGAGGTCCTAGCTGAGGAGCCCTAAGAATATAGAATAAGGCATCTACTGTAATAACAAATAGGGCCAGGGAAATTGGGAACCTCTATCTTATGGACCTCTGAAGAATGATACTATTATATAACTCACCATTAACATCAATAGCAGTAGAAGGGTCTGTAAGAAGAATATTGATTCATTTGCAAAAATAGGAGGGAAAGCCAAAAGCTTGCAGCATACTCAAAAAAAAGGGTCATTCTATCCTATCATAAGCCTTTTCAAACTCTAACAAAACCATCATTGCATTCTGACCATCATTTTTAGCCCAGTGCATTTCTTTCCAACTCGTAATCAAATTCTCCAAAATAAATCTCCCTTTTATAAAGCCTGTTTGGATGGATGAGATGAACCCATTAAGGAGTCCTCCAATCTTTTGAGCTAGAACTTTAGCCACAATCTTGTAAGATAGATTCAATAGTGTTATAGGCCTCCAATTTTTTACTTGAGACTTATCACCACCCTTGGGGAGGAGCTTAGTAATACCTCTATTAATGTCGATACCCAAATATCGTTGTTGGAAAGAATCTTCATAGAGCTCTAGGCACTTGGAGCTAATCCATTCTCTATTATGCTTATAGAACTCAGTTGGTAAGCCATCAGGGCCAAGAAATTTATCATTGGAAAGGGAGAGAATTGTGACATCAATTTCTAGAAGAGAAATGGGCTTGTCAAGTTTCACAGCCTCACTATTTGATATCTTCTTTGGGATAAGCTTAAGACACTTCTCTAGATTAATCTTGTTTGTCTCGTAGTATTCTAATGTGAATAATTCTTTATAGAAATTAAAGAAGGATTCTTTAATATTGCTTGGATCCTTAGAAATATCTCCATTAATCTGAATTCCCTTGATCATTTCTCTTTTCTTCTTAGATCTAATAATATTAAAGAAAAATTTTGTACCCTTGTCACCATCCTTCATCCAGTTCATCTTGGCTCTATTTTTTTGGCCCTAGATCTTATAATGCATTCTTCTCCTAATGTGACCTTTAACCCATACAAGCTTCTCCTCTAGTAGAGGATCATAACCTTTACTTTGAAGTCCCTTCTCAATGTTATTTAATGAACTCTGCAACACTTGTTCCTCCTTTGATCTATCTAGAGCTTTCTTCTTACCAATAATTTGATTTATTTTCCTCCATGAATCCACAATGAGCTCCAGATTTCCTTAGGGCACATCCCTTGGTTACATAATTTGCAAAGACTAGTTACCATTTTGATGGCATCATCATTTTCTCCATCATTAAGCAAGGCAGTATTGATTTTGAAGCTCCCCTTCTGATTCCTTTTGCTAACATTATCTAAAGAGGGTTCCAAAGAGACAATAGCATAAATCAAGTGATGATTTGACATAGAATATGGAGAGACACAAATAGGAGCATGACCATCTTGACTTTCAATAAAAAATATGGCTTCTTCTACATATATTCTCTCCAAACGATAGTATACCCTGTGTTGTCCAGCTTGCTTATTACACCATGTGTACTATATATCCAAAAATGATCCTTTCTTAAGAGCTAAAGGATCAAAAATCCTGAGTTTACTCTTAAAGTTATGCCAAAAAAATAGTTCATTCCCCTTCCAACACTAAATATTTCCCCCAATTTTGTCTTCTTTATACTCCATCTTAAAATCTCTGACAAATATCCATTGGGCTTTAGGAAGACCAGTAGAAATTCATTCCCGTAGGGAGGCATGGTCCCTATAATCATTAGGAGAATATATATTACATACCCTAATTGTGGTATCCTTATCCTGAAAATAACCCACAATGCTCTATTACAGGGAGAAGAATCATTAGAGATGATTTTCTCAGTCCATTTTGGACTAACAAGGATGGTAGTGCCTCCCTTACCCCTAGGATGGTTAGAATAAAAGCTAGAAAATTGATCCCAAATAAATTTTAATATGGTATAATCTTGAAAGCTAAAAATATTAATCTCCTAAAGACATATAATATCTTTTAACTTAAGTTTATTACACCAATTTCTGCCATATATTTTCTATCAGATATTTCCAAGCCTCTCACATTCCAACTGCGTATGTGCATCATTTAGATTGATGATTTTTGGAGTTGTTATATAATCTATTAAAACAATTTATCATGTCTTTACCTGATTTTTTGTTATCATTGGAGAGAGACTGTCTTTCAATAATTTTCCTCTTATTTTTGGTCTTTTACTAAGAACTTTAGTAAAGTTCTCATCAGTCATTTTTTCAACTGTATTACCAATATATTTTATACCAATGTCAAAATATATGGGCTCAGTAAACCCCTTATTTCTGTTCAGGGGTCCACTGGAGACCCTCCTGCTATTTTCAGCTCTTTCATTTTAATGGTATTAAGAGAAATTTGTTGAGAATTGAGTTTGGTGGGGAGTGGAGCATCATTATAAGTCTCAACATTAATCACTTTACATGAATTATCTGTCTGACCATGAATAAGAGTATTAGCACTATTATTACTACTCGAAGCTAGCATTATCACAAAATCATCTTCAAATAGGGGATTATTCAGGCTTACAAATTCCTCCTTATCAATAGTTTCCCTTGATGTTTCCTATAAAGCATCATTTTAAACCATGGGTGCATCTGGTTCCTTCTTAAAATTATTGATATTTTCTATTTCACCACCCTTAACAGAATCACCTATATTGTCTTCACTTTTTTTTGTCTATCCTGACATAGCATCTCCTTTTGAATTAACTATACTATTGAATTTAGGGTTTTGTAATTTATTAAAAGTCAGGCATTCTTTCTTAGTATGGCCATTATTTTTACAATGAAAATAACACCCTAAATTACCAAGAAGAGAAGTTTCTCATGAAAAATTTTTGTGTTCAAGTTCCATCAAAATTAAGTCTAGGAATTCAATTTTTGGTGCAAGGGTGACTAAATTTCTAGCATTCATATGAGGTAAGGTATACCTAGAATCTTTTATTTGTAGGACTAAGCTGAGGGGTTGAACAATCTTAGAAATAAAAGGCCAAAAGTCAAGTTGCAAGTTTTTAATTTCAATCCAGTGAGGGGAAGAGGGAGCCACAACTTGTTCAACATTCCCTTTAGCTGACCATTGAAAATCCCTAATAGTGAAGGACCCACATTCCAATAATTCTTTTTTAGAACTCTATCTTGCATCCTATGGGATTTAAAGAAAACTACGAACAAACCTTTTTGAATCATTCTACAAAAGCTTACCTGAATCCCTAACTTCCTCCCCCATATATTGGCAATCCAATCATCAAAAAATTTGTGTGAAGGAAGAGAATCTTTATCCAAACAAACAAACAAAAATTGCAATATCTCTCAAACACGACTGTTCTTTCCTAATGGCTTTGATCATATCCTCATTAGGAGAAAGAGAAAGAGTTTTAAAGTCATGAGGAGCAATCTTACCCTCTCGACTATTACTGACATCACCAACTTCGGTGCCTCCCATGCTAGCCAATCTATCTCCATTGACTATGGGCCCTCCAAGCTCCTACTCAAGCCTACCAAAGATGCCATTAAAAGAAACTGAAGGAGGACACTCGGGTTTAGACTAGTCTGATAATACAGATTTGTAGGATGGTCTTTCTACCCTTTTATCACAATCCTTCGTGGGTAACTCTCTACCATCATTAATGAGGCCCTCTTTGTCAGTATCCATCTTTGGATTTATAACATCATCATTATGCAATGAAGCTTGTTTACACATGGGTGAGCCAGGTTGGGAGCCGAGGAGACTCGGATCCATAGACAAAGTATTTTAACCCTACCCGGTCCAAACACAAAACAAAAGGAAACTAACCAAAGGTAAAAAATAACCAATAAATAAAAGAAAATAAAGATACATGTGAGACAAGGATACACAATAAGCACGCAAAACAAGAAAAGGATGCAGAAGACACCACGGGTTCTACACCATGTACGATTGCAGGCGGGAACACCTCACCTTTGGAAATCATATAGTTGCAGAGCTCCTCAAGAAAAATCACAAAAAGGACTTGATCTTATCTTGTTTATAATAGGTTCCTTCAATAACAACTGAACCAGTTGGATATTGTTGTCCATCACCATCAACAATTTCTTGTGGTAACTTGTATTTTAGTAGATAATAATCTACACCTTCTACATTTTCGAGATTTGCAACCACAAAAAAAATATCACCTATACAATTTGTATGTACAAAAATGAATTATATATAAACCTAATAAGTTATATATATATATATATATATATATATATATATATATATATATATATATATATATATATATATATATATATATATATATATATATATATATATATATATATATATATATATATATATTTGGTGCATCTTAGTAGATAATAATCTACACCTTCTGCATTTTCAAGATTTGCAACCACAAAAAAAATATCACCTATACAATTTGTATGTACAAAAATGAATTATATATAAACCTAATAAGTTATATATATATATATATATATATATATATATATATATATATATATATATATATATATATATATATATATATATATATATATATATATATATATATATATTGTACAAATAAAAAAACATGTGTATACATGTACATCAGCACGCACCTATAACAACTAAATCAGAAATATGTTCATAATCAGCTAAATATATAGGATCAAGGATGTTAATGTCATTGTCATCATCTTCAAAAGGAGGCATTTTGATTAAGTCTTTCTAATCCCATTGTGAAACAAATTCATTTGCAATATCAACACATTGACTCGTTGTGTTGTTGTTAAGACAATCTTCACAAAAGCATGATTTATCTCTTAGTTGAATCAGTGGAGGCTTGTGTTGTCCTGTAGTCATCACTTGATGTAAACTTCTAATTCCAAAAATTGATTGACAATTTTAAGGATTGGATCGATTGATATCTGGACAAATTACAAATTTAAATAAATTAAAGTTAAATCTCAGTTCAATTATGAAAAATGTGAAATGCATACATGTTGTATGCTATATATATAGACTCAAATTTGAAACACATGTGACAGGTATAATTTAATTTTTACAATTTGAGTTTTAAAAATGAAATATTTAAATACCTATCACTTCCCAAAAGTTATGTTTGTTGTATTTTGTGTCTCGAGCAGCGAAATGATTTCAACACCATTCAACAATTTTCTTTGAATTTTCTATCATCTTACCTAGATATATTTAATAATTTACTATATATATATATATATATATATATATATATATATATATATATATATATATATATATATATATTTATATATATATATATATATATATATATTTATATATATATATTTATATATATATATATATATATATATATATATATATATATATATATATATATAAAATTAGTTTATTTCTAGCAAATGAAGATTAAAGGTTGTGTACATACTATACTATAAACAAAATATCAAATGTATGTACCTTGAAGTTCATGTTGTCAGAGTGCACGCTTCACACATGCTCCCGCTCCATCATGCTCTCCTTTTCCATGTCCACTTTCAAAGAAGTTCCAAAGAAACTTAACATTGTGTCTAGCATGTTGCATGGCTAACCAATTAAAGGCTTTTGTAGACTTAAATTGAACTACAATTTAAAGTTATAGATATGTACACACACATGATAATTTAACTTTTAATATATATATATATATATATATATATATATATATATATATATATATATATATATATATATATATATATATATATATATATAATCATGTAAAACATTTAAAACTTAAATATATAATTTATATCTAATAGAATTGAAAGACTAAAAGATAATATAATGTACTTACCAACACAACCATTAGACCAGATCCAGTGTTGTGAAGCATTTATCCCATGATTCGCAAGATTGTTGAAAAACATGTCGAAACAATGAGCCACGTAGCTCCTATCATGAACCCTATCATTGTTGATATAGAAATGAACCTCATTGATGATAATGCACTCATTTTGATCAATACTTTCTATCTCATCCAAATCAAATTGTGCATGTCTATAGGTCACATGCACAAATATTGCAACTTGATCGAAATGATAATAATTACTCTAGAGCTCTAATTAAGGGGAAAATGTATAGTTCTCAGCAAAATCTACAACTAAAATAATACAAGTAGGTGGGAAACAATTTTTGAAATCATGAAATTGTTTACCT
Source organism: Chamaecyparis obtusa (assembly GCA_027943335.1). NCBI lineage: Eukaryota > Viridiplantae > Streptophyta > Pinopsida > Cupressales > Cupressaceae > Chamaecyparis > Chamaecyparis obtusa. The sequence continues at coordinate 4,280,091 of BSBK01001728.1, read as the reverse complement.
TTCCATTGTGCACCTTGACAATGTTGGATATGTAGATAAACCATAGATCAAAATCTGTCCATGAACTAAAGGTATGGTAATTCACTCTCCTTTAATGCAATTTTTTTTATTCTTGTCATGTCTTCATTTGGTATCTCTCATATTCAAATCTCTTCCACTGGACTAGTGTTGTAACATCGATATTATCAAATTGTAAAGGAAATTTCTATAAATTTCCATAATCATTGCATTCATTTTTTATACACTGGATGTTGAACTCATCTGAGTCTTTTGATTTATCACATAAAATGGACTTTACAAATTCTATTGTACTTCCAAGAACCATATCTAGATTAAGTACTGCCATAACCTTTTTATATGACTGCAAGTATAAGTGAAACTCAACATGATATTAACAACAACATGTTTCATGAACCTTATCTATGCATATGAAGAACGAGCACAACATTTCAAGCATTCTCCAACCTATTTTCACATTTGAAAATTCTTGTTTGAATGCTTCAAACAATTCACTTTGTGTAGTATCAAAAAAATATTTTGGATGTAAAATCTTCATACCAGTCTCTTCATCTTTCATCTTTATAGTGTCCCTTATATTGGAAGAAACACGAGAGTGATTGGTCCAAATTTCAATGACCCATCTTCTTACATCTTCATAAATTATTTCTTTATGAGGAGCTCTACAAATTTGTACCCAATTCTTTTCAATGTCCATATCCAACATATTTCTCTTCCTAATATATCTTTCAATAGTTCTTCAAGATACCTTGAGTAAATCAAAAATTGCTTGAACTTGATTTCTATGTGTCAATCTCTTGTACTAGATATCATAGTCATCAACGCTCTTCTAGCAGTATTTGAATAAGATCCTCCATGATATTCCTTGTTAACAATGTTCAATGCATCTTGTAAATTTTTAATTATTATTTCTTTTACTTGACCTCCTACAAATTTTCTATTATCAATACCCAACAACTCCAAAACTGAAGTCATTTCTCTTTTCCTGAATAAATTTGCAAACAATTGTGCTTTTCCCACCAAAAATTTATCCTCAAAATATTCCTTACATATGTTTTTGAGATACAATTTAATAATGCTTTCAAGTACCAAGCGCTCTAGTGCAATTTGATAGATAAGTGATTCCTCATTCATCTCCATCAAATTTCACATTACATAGGATAAATATGTATACCTCGACTACTACCAATATCCTCCTCTAGTTGAGTTGCACATTCTTCAACATCAATAGGCTCTTCAACATCGACTGGTTTCTCTTTAACAAGTTTTGTATGACCTTTCATTTGGTCATCCCTTTTACAATCATATTTCCTTGTTCCAGTTCTTTTATTTCCCATTGCTCAAATATCTAAGCAATAATTTTTTTTTGCTTTAATCTATCTTGACTGGAAAACTTGCCTTCACACTCCTCTGGAAACAAAATGCCTTTGTATCTTCCCCGAAAAAATTCCTCCTAGCATCAAGAAACCCTTATATTCTAAAATAAGGAATGAAATTTCTCAATTGATATATTTTATTTTAAAAAAACAACTTATATATATACCCTTCTATTTGAAAGGGTGGGTTGCCCATGCGAGTACTCGCAGGGGGCCGACCCCTAAGGGTACTTGACCCAGTATGACTCGGTCGATTCCTACTCAGTTGTGTTAGACTCGGCCGAGCCTTCCTAGGTGGTATGCCATGTTGGAAGCCCAACCTCCAAAAACACAAAAAAAAACCCAAAAGTTTGTACTTTGGTTGTTCCTTTCTCTTCTCAAAATAGAAAATGTCAAAAAACCAAAACTACCCTTTTCTAGATCTCAGAACTATGATTGTGGACATATAAATTTAATATTGTTTCAACTACAAAATGTTAAACAAATTTTTTAAAAACTACATGTCGGTATATTAATGATGCAGGAGCATCCTGGGTGAAAGAGCAATCTTGCATCACCCAAAAATATTTCTATTTTTGTATTCAATAAGGGCTATTTTGTGCAGAGCTACTATTTATGGAAAGTTACTATTTTTGGTAATTTTCGTATGTGCTCAGAATGATCTGATTTTTTCCTTGGAGGTTCATTTTGGTCATATAAGTCTGCCAGTAAAGTTTCATTGCCAGAGCAAGTGTATATTGGAAGATATTGAAGATTTTCGGTATTGGCAGCAGGGTACAGAAACTTTGAACTCAGTTTTGAAGGCTTTAGAGGCCCCGGATGAGGTCAAAAATTTGGGTGACGAGCACTTGCGCTGTCAAGCCTGTAGAGCGCTTCGTGGCATTTTCGAAATGGGGTTATAATAGCTGATCGGGTCAACTGGTGATGACTTATGGTCTTCGGAAGTTGGGCCACCTGAAATGGCAAAAAATAATTTTTTTCAAAATTTCTGTTCAGGTTTCAAAGGTTATCTTGAGCCGACTATGATGTAATAAAATGTAAAATAAACTAATTCTAAGTTTGGTCGGCCTTATTGGCTAAAATTCTGGAACCTTCCCAGGCGGTGGAAAATTGCCTATATAAGGAAGGCTGTATTATTGTCTTAGGCAGTTCAGAATAGTTCTGGGTAGTAGATCTGGGTAATAGTTCGAGGCTTTGTCCTACAGAATATCGTAAGGGAATGCCCATGTGGCTTTGCATATATTGTAATTCTGAAAGTTTGTAATTCCACATTTGTGGAGATAATAAGAAGCCAATTTTCTGTTCTTGCATATTGTTGTGGTTTCTCTGTTTCTGTTATGTGTTTGTGGTATTAAGGGGAGCACCCTTCATCAATTAAGCTTTGAGAAGTCGTTGATTCAGAAAATATAGAAAAATGCTAAATCAATTCAAAAATAAAATAAAATCATATACAACACTAGAGAAGAGAGTCCTCTTCAAAAATATGTAATTTATTTGGTTTTTGGTATAGTTTTGATAGGAGAAAGTGGCAGGATACAAAAATTATTGATTTTAGGTAAGTTCAACTTTGAATACTTATAACGGGTTAACTATAGATTGAAAACACTTTTTTTTTTGCACTAGATATACATGTCATCTAAAACATATTCTAAAATTGGATGAAAATCAATGTTTTACTTATAATGATTTGGCGGGAAGTAACCTCCTTGATTTGCAATATTTTTTGAGAAATGAAAAATAGACATAAAAAATTAAAAAAATATATTAATTTTTGCTCAAATTAATTTTTAAAAATTACAGACATAAAATTCATCCTATTTCACACATTTCATTAATTTACATCATCTTCAAATTCTCAACAGAAATGTGACTTTTATGCCTTTGAAGTTTTAAAGTTTTGGTGCTATTAGTCTATTCCTTTATAAAAGGGTGAAAGCTTATTGTACTTTTACCCATCCCATTGGATGTAGCCAGATGGTCATTGGCTCCACAACCATCACTATGCAAGTGTTGGTATCCACTTCAAAACAAATAGAATCTCGGTACTTTACCACTAACTAAGATGGAATCCTAAATCTCCTATGCATTCTAGTTTGGAACTTAGAAAAATAATCATTCGTTACCATATCAAGGTTATCTCCTAAAATTTGAATGAATTCATTTATCTAGTATATGATTGGTTTCTTCACACTCCATACTACATTACCGATTAATGGGAAAAAGTTTTGAAAGTAGAAAAATATACATGCTAAGAATGAATCAAACTTCAAAGTGTTGGTCTTTTCTTTCCTGATGGTGTTCATATTATCATCAAACTGCTTCAGAAGGATCTCACATAGATCAATATTCATATATTTCTTAACTATCTTGAAGGAAATATCCAAAACTCCACATGGTACACTATCTACCTGAGATTATTGTAAAATATGGTAGGATATCACATTACATGCAAATCTAAATTCAGGATCATAAATAGTTGATAATTTGAGACCCCTTCCATCCCATTTTTCTTGTGTCAACTCACACAGCTTGTTCTTGTCAGTTTACTTGTGTTCTTTCAATCTATCACCGATTGGATAACCAGTCACAATATGTAACACATCCTTTATGATCTTGATTGGTGCATCGAGCCACATGAATTGATCGTGAACTCAGCTTAAAACAATTCTCATCTATTCAGTCTTGGACACACTTGGTACATGTAGGGCATGCATTAAACCCTTGGTTTCCAAATGGGTATGCTCATTGTTCAATTTCCTATTTTCACATAGATTCTAGTAGGACGTATCAATGTCAGCTTGAAAAATTTCCTTGATGTTACAATGAATGAATACACGAATATCTTCGATCAAAATTGCTCTTAGAGGAATCAAAGATAGGGCTCCTATCTTATCAGGTTCGGTTGCTTTAGTTGGTGGTAGATTGTATTTTGGATTAACAAGATCAATCTTCTCCATGACAATAGGCTTCTAAACTTTAGGTGCTATTGCTTTACAGATATAATTTCTTGGTTGAGATAGGGTTTCATTTGAATAAAAACTTGGTCACGCTTTCACAACTCGAGAAAACACCAGAAATCAATCAACATTCTTTCTTATGCTTAGATATTCTTAGTCAAATGCTTGAATGCTCTTGGAGGACTCATTTCTACAAAGTGCTCAAATGTTCTTTAAAATGTAAGGTAAAAAATGAAATAACAAAGGGTCTATTTGTACCTTTTCCTCGATTAGGGTTTCCAACAGCTATAATTTTAGTATTTAATGCTATCACTAACTCCCTTTTTACTAATTACCAATTACACTTCCTTTCATTGAATGAAACAAAATAACATAGACCCTCACCAATTAAAATATGAAATGTTAACTTCACAACATATATCCAAATGCATCTAAATATGCTTATATGGATCTTTGGACAAATGTTAGGAACTGATTTAAGATTAAATTTTAGCTCACAATTCCTACACATACCTTTGACCAATTAGGTGTAGATAGGTGCATCTGATCCAGAGGATGAGGTGCCATCAATTGTTCCAAGTGTAGTTCCATCATCTAGAGACTTCCTTCTCCATGTTCTATTCATCTGATCTATTATTTCATCAACATTTACTTAAATAGTTTCATTAGTTTCTTCCTTAATTGGAGCTTTACCTCGGTACTTGCAGTCTTTGGCGAACTAACCAACCTTATGACAATGAAAAAATGTCATTCTAAGATTTATTCATGACCTTCTATTATTCCTTCCATGCATCAAAATTCAATTTGATGCTATGTGTCCAAATCTCCCACATGTTGTACATGAAATTCTTGTATTGTAGTCCCATGGTATTGTTGAATCTTGTTGGTTGTTTGCAGTATGTTGTTGGTTGGGTACCCATTTCACATTCTTTCTTTGTGACCTACAATCTTCATACTTATGACCATATCTATTGCAATTATTGTAGTAACCATTAAATTTTGGATTCCTTGTATTGTTAGCAATCCTTGATCTACACTCAAATTCTTTATGACCATACTTATTGCAATTGTAACAATAACCATCAAATTTAGGTATGCTTGGTGGTTTACCTCTTTTTCTCCTGCAAACATTAGATGTATGACCAAATTTCCCACAATGATAACAAGTAGGCTTCTTCGTCTTCGGTGGGGTAGCAGTATCTCGGTTGGCTACTTGATTTGAGGACTCTCCCTTCTCGGTAGTGTTATTTTCAGTAAAGCCAAGTCCAGTTGTATCTCTCATTTGTCTCTAACCTCTAACTTGTTCATCCAGTATTCTTAATGTTTCTTCATTCCTTTTCAATACTTAAGTTGCGTCTTTTTTAGATTTTAGTTTATTATTCAAATGTTCATTCTCTGATCTCAGTCCAGTAATCTCTCCAACTTTCCTTGCAATCTCCTAATTGATCTATCATATTAAAGTGATTTTGTGTCAGCCTTTGAATTTCCACATCTTTCTCATTTAGACTTGCACTCATCTTCCTTTCCTCATCTTCAATTATTCTTTTATCATCTTCAACTTTTGTCTTTTTTTCTAGGACTTCACACATTCTTATCGATTGAGATTCTTGTTCCCTTTTCAATGCTTTTACCTGATCAGTTAGGATTTTGTTATTTTTAGTCAGTTATGATATGGCAACTTCAGATTCATCAGACAAAATTTTCTCTTATTTTTCTTCAAGTTCTTCAACCTGATCTTGAGTATGTTTCAGTTCATGAGCTAACTCCTATCTCTTGTTAATGGAATGCTTCAATTTCCTTCTCAGTTCATCAATCTTATAGTCATTTGCAAAATTTAGTTCCATGTTCATATTGTCAATCACCTTTTCATACCTATAGCTTTCCATCTCTTCAGATCTTTCCTCTCAAGTGGTTAAATTTATGAATAAGAGATAGAGGTCAAATACCAATTGTTGTATTAATTATGTAAAGTTAAGTACTGAGAGGGGAGGATTGAATCAATACTCCAAAATCTTTTAACTACTTTTATATCATGTCCCCTTTTCAAATAATTAAAAATAATAACTTTTGCTAAGGTTGGCAGGCTCAAAAAGTGAAGTTTCAAGAAAAGGGGCTAATCTTTGGAAAAAAATGGATTAATAAATGATAATTATTATTAAAATATGTATTATTGACTCCTCTTGGTCATGAGTTAGGGTTATGCCCTCTTTTAAAGGGGTTTGGAGGCATTTCGGGCTCATGACAGAACTTAATTTTTGCTCATTGCTTTGTCGTTCTTCAGAGGCTGTCAAAACTATGGAGAAGGAGACCCAAAGATGGGAGTTTGTAGATTTTCAAGAAGACTAAGGATAGGAGTTTGAGGCCATTCCATGTGCAAGCTCATGTAGAGTTTGCCCTTGTGCTGAATAGTGCAAATTTGTGAGTTTTTAGGTGTGTTTCTTGTAAGAGTTTGGTGTTTCCGATTGAGTATTTCATATCAGTTTGGTTTGCTATTGTATTGCAGACATTTTGATGTTAAAATAGAGCTGAATATATGTCTTGGGTCATGGTTATACTTATGTGGTAGATTATTAGTGTTTTATGGTGTTTCCGAGCTATTTTGTGTTGTTTTTGGGAGCCCGATGAGCATTGTTTTTGTCCTCCGTTTGGGAGTTGTTGTGTAAATTCTATACAGATCTGGAAATGTCATTTTGTAGGCTGTTATGCTGGTGAAATTTCTATAAAAATGTCTACTTTCAAATTTATCAATAATATGTGAAGCTGTGAAGTTTTTGACACTATTTTAGGCATACCTGATTTGGGTTTTATTGAGAAATTGCATAATCTTTCAAAGTGTTGATTATTTGATTTAATAATCTGATTAGAGGACTTAAATATGATATAAAAATTAGAAGGGGGACATTACAGTGGTATCAGAGCTATGATCTTGCTAGCTTGAGGGTTTGTAGAAGTTTGTATGCAATTAAGTGAAAGAGAAAAGAGATATTTGTAGTGAGAAAAGAATAAAGAAATTATGATCAAACCTCCAATTGAAAATAAAAGTAAAAAATCCAAGGAAGGGACAAGTATGGCTGACCCGGATGAGATGGCAAAAAAATTCTTCCAGAACATCCAGAACACTCAAAAACAAATAGTGGATAGTTTGGCAGAAACTAGAGAGGCTTTGTGGTTATTGATAGAAAAACTCCAAGGAGTTGTATCTACTAATGAGAGAGGGAGCACTTCAGAGGAGCCAAGAAATCTGAAACCCACACCCTCTAAATCAACAAAAACTATTTTCTTGCCTATAGATGAGCCACCGGTACCAAATCCAGCCCTTAGTCCTATGGAAGAGGTTACAGGTAACTTGATTGCATTAAGAGCTACTTATAATGGCTTAGATGATGACTTTCACAGTTCGGTTCCTTTTAGAGAATATGTGGATATGATGAACACTTTGATGCCCAAGAAAGAGTACAAGAGGGAGTAGGACATAAGTGGAAGAGAGCTCAAAAATAAAATAAGCAAGTTACAACACCTACTTTTGATGGAACAAATAAAATTTCAGCTAGAGCAAGGCTACAAAAATTACAGACCTTCTTCACACTTAACCCTATGAAGGAGAGTGATGTCGTTTAATTCGCAAGTCTACACTTGAAAGATGCAGCCTATGATTGGTGGTATCATGGAATGACTACTCAAGGTCATGATCAGGTAACTACATTTGATGATTTTAGTCAAAGAGTGATAGATAGATTTGATCTCAAGGATGATGAAGAGTATTTTAAAGAATTGTCAAAGTTGAGGCAAACCAAATCAGTTAATGAGTATGTAGAAGAGTTTCAAAAAGTGGCTGTTATGGTACCTGATATGAGTGAAAAGAGGATTGTTTATATTTTTCTTGATGGTTTGGAAGATTTTGTTAAGGGTTTGGTTAAGGCTTTCTCACCCTCAACCTTAAAGGAAGCTATCAAAAGAAGCTTGCAACTTGAAACTTGTGTGCCTATGAAACTAGTCACTAATCAAAAACCCCCAAATCTTTGGCAACATAAGGGGAATTTTAAAAAAAAAGACTTTTCCAGCACCACCACCAAAGAATGTGATAAATGTAGCAAAAAAGAAGGTAGATGAAGAGACTAGGAGTGAATTATGAAGGAAAAAGCTTTGTTTCACTTGTAGAGAACCATGGGTTCCAAGACACAGATGTTTGGGAAAAGGTCAAGTGCACTATATTGAAGTTGCTTTAGAATCTGATTTAGATGAGCATGAGGAATTTCATGACACTAAGGAGGAAGAAGAAGAGAAAGAAAAAGAAATCAGCAAGGATGGCACTTTAGTAGCATTATCAGGAGTCCCAAGATACCATCCCTTTCAAATTCAAGGGGTACTAGTAGGGAAAAGGTTGACAGTTCTTCTTGATAGTGGGGCAACTCACAATTTTATTGATGAGGGATTTGTCATGAAAAGAGGGCTTAAAGGAAAAATTTTTGAGGGATTCAATGTTACTATAGCTGATGGATTCACTATGCCTTGCACACAGGTGGTGAAACAACTCAGGATGACCTTAGGAGATTATGAGTTATGTGATGACTTCTATGTTGTTGGCATTGGGGAGACAAATCTTGTATTGGGTGTTCAATGGTTGCACTCTATTGGAGGCTATTGCATGAACCATCAAACTATGGAGTTTAAATTTCATTCTAATGGGAAAGAAGTCTTATTGAGAGGCTTATCGAATGGAGCACCTAAGGTGGTCACTGCAAAGAGGATGGAGAGGACTTTTCAAAGAGGACAAGTAGCATGGGCAGCAGGAGTCATAATCCATCCAACAAGCTCTCCAAAGAATCAAGGTAATTTCCATTTTGAAATTCAAAATATTTTTGATAAGCATAGTATAGTTTTCAATGATTTGCCTCTGGGATTACCACCAAATAGAGGTTTTGAGCATGTTATAGAGTTAGAATAGGGTGCCAAACCAGTTATAACAACTCCATACCGCCATCCAAGAGGTTATAAGGAAGAAATAGCAAAAACTATTAAGGAACTCCTGGACATGGCATTCATAAGGCCTAGCTCTAGTACATTTGCATCATCTATGGTACTTGTCAAGAAAAAGGATGGTACAATGAGAATGTGTATAGACTACAGGGCTCTAAACAAGAAGACCATAAAAAATAGGTATCCCATACCGTGCATAGATGAACTCATTGATGAGTTACATGGTGCTATATACTTCTCAAAAATTGACTTAAGATTAGGGTACCATCAAATCCACATGAGGAGGGTAGATGTGGAAAAGATTACTTTCAAATGTCACTATGGGCACTTTGAATTTCTTGTTATGTCATTTGGCCTCACTAATGCACCAACAACGTTCCAATCTTGTATGAATAAGGTATTCAGCAAGCATCTTCAAAAATTTGTTTTGGTATTTTTTGATGATATCTTGATTTACAGTAAAATATGGAAAGAGCATCTAAAGCACATAGACACTATTTTGGGAATCTTGGAGTAGCAATCCTTCTATGCTAAGCTATCTAAATGTGAGTTTGGTTTGACAAAGATCCTATATTTGGGACATATTATAAGTTCTAAAAGAGTACAAGTTTATCAACAAAAAATTCAAGCAATTTTGGATTGGCCTCCACCCACTAATCTTACACAGTTGAGAGGTTTCTTCAGATTGTGTAGCTACTATAGGAGATTTGTCAAGGGATTTTCTCAGCTTGCTGCCCCCTTGACTGATTTGACAAAGAAAGGAGCTTTTATTTGGACAGAAGAGGCACAAAAAACATTTGATAAGCTTAAGGAGGTAATGAGTTCATGCCCTGTGCTTGCAATTCCAGATTTCTCTTTACCTTTTATTGTTGAATGTGATGCTTCTAGAGAAGGTATAAGGGCTGTCCTAACTCAAAGGGGACATCTAATAGCATTTGAGAGTAGAAAATTAAATCAATCAAAGAAAGGTTACTCCATCTATGATAAGGAAATGTTGGCAATCATGCATGCGCTTCATAAGTTTAGACAATATTTGGTATGTGGGAGATTCATTGTAAAGACAAACCATAATAGCCTCAAGTTCTTCTTGAACAAAAGGGATTTGAATTATCATAAAAAACAATGGGTAAGCAAATTGAAAGCTTATGATTTTGATATTGAATACGTGAAAGGAAAGAATAATGTGGTTGCTGATGCTCTCTCAAGAAAGCCCACTTTGTGTTCCTTAACATCTATCTCTGTTGATTGGAAAGTCTCCATAATTTTAGAGTATGCTAAAGATTCCTTTGCCACCAATATTTTGGATAAGTTAGTGGATGATAATAGGTACAAGGTTGTTGATGAATTGATTTATTACAAGAATAGGATCTTCTTAGTGCCAAGATAAAAAACTAAGGAGAGGATATTGAGGGCCTTTCATGACACACCTTTGGCTGGTCATCAAGGATACTTCAAGACATATAGGCAACTTCAAGAGCAGTTTGCATGGAAGGGTATGAAGGAGGATGTCCTTAAAAACATTAAGGAATGCATGATATGCCAACAAAACAAGAGTGAGCAAATTTTTCCTGCAGGGTTGTTGCAGCCACTTCCTATTCCTGAAAAAAAATGGGAAAGTATTTCCATGGACTTCATGACTAGGTTTCCCAAGGTTCAAGGTAAGGATTGCATATATGTAGTGGTAGATAGACTAACTAAGTATGCACATTTCTTTCCCATCACATCTGATTTCAAGGCATCACAAGTGGCATAATTGTTCTTCAAGGAAATTTTTAGGTTACATGGCTTGTCTAGAAACATTGTCAATGACTGGGACAGTAGATTCCTCAGCTCTTTTTGGAAGGAGCTCTTTCATTTGGCAGGAACTGAACTCACTCCCAATACTAGCTATCACCCTCAAATAGATGGACAAATAGAGATAGTTAATAAATGGATAGAGGGATATTTGAGGAACTATGTTTCAAATCAACAACATGCTTGGGTGAAATGGTTGCACCTAGGGGAGTATTGTTACAATACATCTCATCACATGTCTATTGGTATGCCTCCTTTTCATGCTCTTTATGGTTATGATGCCCTTTCTTTTATTGATCTAGTACTTTCAGATAGCAAAGTACCTGCAGCAAGTGATTTCGTTAAGCAAAGCCAAGACATAATAAGGTCCCTCAAGGATAATCTACAACATGCACAGAACCAACAGAAGTTGTACGCTGATAGGAAAAGGACTGAAAGATCTTTTGAGGTGGGAGATTTGGTATTTGTTAGGTTGCAGCCATATAAGCAAAGAACCTTGAAGAGGAGTGGGGCAGAGAAGCTCAAGCCAAGGTTCTATTGGCCTTATAAGATCATCGGGAAGGTAGGAGAGGTAGCTTATGAATTGCAGCTCCCACCAAACAACAAAATACATAATGTTTTCCATATCTCTTGCCTGAAGAAGGTTATAGGCCAGAAAACCATAGTATCTATAGAATTACCACCTCTTGATGATGAAGGGAAATTAGTCTTAATACCAGAAGAGGTTTTGGATACAAGAGAGAAAAGATTGAGAAATAGGAGCATCATAGAGCATTTGGTCAAATGGAAAGGATTACCATTGGAGGATGCAACTTGGGAAGGAGCACATATTCTTGAGCATCCCAATATTCATTGCTTGAGGATAAGAAATATTTGGGAGGGAGGACTTGTCATGTCCCCTTTTCAAATAATTAAAAATAATAACTTTTGCTAAGGCTGGCAGGCTCAAAAAGTGAAGTTTCAGGAAAAGGGGCTAATCTTTGAAAACAAATGGATTAATAAATGATAATTATTATTAAAATATGTATTATTGACCCCTCTTGGTCATGAGTTAGGGTTATGCCCTCTTTTAAAGGGGTTTGGAGGCATTTCGAGCTCATGCTAGAACTTGATTTTTGCTCATTGCTTTGTTGTTCTTCAGAGGCTGCCAAACCTATGGAGAAGGAGACCCAAAGATGGGAGTTTGCAAGTTTCCAAGAAGGCTAAGGATAGGATTTTGAGGCCATTCCATGTGCAAGCTCATGCAGAGTTTTCCCTTGTGCTGAACAGTGTAAATTTGTGAGTTTTCGGGTGTGTTTCTTGTAAGAGTTTGGTGTTTCCGGTTGAGTATTTCATATCAGTTTGGTTTTCTATTGTATTGTAGACATTTTGATGTTAAAATAGAGCTGAATATATGTCTTAGGTCATGGTTATGCTTCTGTGATAGATTATTAGTGTTTTATGGTGTTTCCGGACTATTTTGTGTTGTTTTCGGGAGCCCGATGAGCATTGTTTTTGTCCTCCGTTTGGGAGCTGTTGTGTAAACTCTATACAGATCTAGAAATTTTATTTTGTAGGCCGTTATGCTGGTAAAATTTTTGTAAAAATATCTACTTCCATATTTATCAATAATATGTGAAGCTGTGAAGTTTTTGGCACTATTTCGGGCATACCCGATTTGGGTTTTATTGAGAAATTGCATAATCTTTCAAAGTCATGTTGATTGTTTGATTTAATAATCTGATTAGAGGACTTAAATATGATATAAAAATTAGAAGGGGGACATTACATTTTATAACCATTCACTGAATTAAAAAAATTGCATACATCATCATAGATCATAGAAATTAAAACATAAAACACATCTCATAACACCATGATTTTTGGTCTTGCAAAAATCCTTGGTCAAAGGAAAAAACCATGGTGGGGATGGTACCCACAATACCTCGCTACTGTAGAAAAAAAAAATCTTGGTTAGAGCTACAAAATTTAGTTATTTCTAATAGCTTACCCTGCTAAGAGTATTTACCCTGCTAAGAGTATAAAGACTTATTCAGTCTACCTTGCTAAAGGATTTTACACCTCTAATCTCATAGATGTACCTTGTTAAAGGATTTACAAATTAACACCTATTAGAGTCTACCTGGTCAAGGGATTTTATAATTTTGAATACACAATAAATTAGTACATAAATTGTCTGTAATGATGCATCAACATATGCTTGTGAGACTCAATATGCTCAATATCAATTTACCTCATTTTGTATTTCACTCACAATTTAACTTCTATACTCGGTAGCCTCAAATTTGATTCACATTCACAATTCTTCTTTAACTGCTCTATTAATTGGTAGCTTCTATGCTCTTCATCACTTGTTCTCTGTAATTACTCTGCTCTCTCTGACTTCTACTCACTCTCTCTCTGATCTTCATACTCTGATCCTTTCATACTCAATCTAGAAGCAGTAGAAATATTCTAGATTCTTCTCCTTAAATGGTGCTACCAATGGTTACATCTCCAATGTATACGTTCCACTTAAATTTCATTGGTGGATCTTACCTTGTAATCATGTGCAATCATCTTGTTTAAATCTCAATGCATTACCAAACAATCTCCTCAAGATCTATAAAATATTTTATGCTCGGTGTCCAGATTCAATGTATCTAATACAATCACTTATGTTGCAATGTGTTACTCGGCAACACATTTTGTTCTTACTCGGTAAGAAGTATACTCTCATTTCGGTAACTAACTTTCCCTTCGACTCGGTAATTGTTGTGACATGGTAACTTCTTGGTGCTTACCTTGCCTTGCTCAGTGCCTGTTCCTTATTCCCCTTTACCGAAATTATATTTTCCTTTACTGACTTACTTATTTTCTTTACCGACTGACTTTGACAAACAATATGACTTTAACAAAACTAATGACAACAAAATAACTCTTTAGGAGTATCAGTGTAATTAATAACTACCTTTCTCTCTCTCTTCTAAGATCACATAAGCATAACATACCTTGCTAGTTAGTTGGATCATGGAGTATTATCTTATCTTTGATGTTTGCTCTTTCTCTTCCTATGGGATCACTTGTTCTCTTGCTACAACATTTTGAAAATGATATTAGCATTTGAGACATTTTGATTATTGAGGTCTCTTCAACTAGTTTATTTGAAGCAGGTTGGTAAGTTTTTATCTTAGTTTTGTTCTTGTTTTGTGTTCCCTTGCACGTGGTTGTACAAGTTAAGATCCTTGGCTTGGGGGTTTGTTCTCTTAAACTTAGTGATGTCTTATCTCTTTGAAGTCTCTCTCTCTCTGTGGTCCATAGTAAGCTTAACCTTACTAGGCTAGTTTGGTCATGTCCTTTTTTTTCTCTTCGTATAAATGTTTCTTTTGTCTTGGTCTTAGACTGAAAATGACTTAAGTCATTTGGGTTCTTGGTATATTCCTTGTCTATTCAACCTCAACAAGAAGCTCTTTCCTATTCTTTGGTCTACTTTACCATGATTATGAAGTAAATTCAACCTCCCACCAAAGTGGGGGCTAAATATAGTGTCCTAAATTGTAAGTAGTAAAATTTATTCCTTTGTTGGCCCCTAAGTTAGTGTCCAAGGCTTCCATGCATTAATTGGTCCTTTTCCTATATATTTAATTAATTAATCTTTAAATAGTTATCTCTTTATTAATTTAATTTACATTGTGACCCCATTTAAATTTGGAAGCGCCTCTTTAATTAAATCCTTTAATTGCATTTAATTAATTAATTTAAAATGCAACCCCTTTATTGGTTCAATGTCGTCAAATCTCTATGAGGACCTCTTAATTATGGTTGTGTCCCATTTATTATTTCAATAATTTATCTCCTCTTGCCTACATAGGCCTAAATCAAATTGGATTGCCTTTTGTATTTATTCCAGATTCAAACCTCAATTTTACATATGTTTCTAGCATCCCCATATCTTAATAGGCCCTTGATTTAAATTTGAGCCTTGATTGGTTGGACTCTATGGTGACTTTGATGGTCTAGCAAAATTTTCCCTGTACCCTCCAAGGCACCCCATTCCTCACTAATTATGCGGGGCCCAAATTTAAATTCAAGAATGCTCATTTAATTTTAGTGAGATGTTCAAACTCACATTGGCGTCCTTTGAGTTTAAAGCCCCAAAATTACTAGTAGAGGTATACAAATAAAGCGACCTCCCTCATTTTTACAATCAATCCATCCACAATTAAATCTCAAGAAAGCAGTCAAACATTTCAAGCATTCAACCATATCCTTCATTATGGAAAGCTTCAACAACCATTGTAAAATCATGTTTCTATTATTATCTATTAGGTTTTTATTTGTGGAGTGATGATATATTGCATCGACACTTGTGATACCATTCCAAGAGCATTGCATTACCAAGGTATAAGACATCTTATTTTTCAAATCTGGCCTCTTCTTTCGACAAGCGCATTTTTATTTCAAGTATTTTTTAATTCAATTTTATGGTTAATTTCAAATCAAGGGATTACATTAGGTGAACCCTTTTCAACAATATTTTCCCCCTTTTCTATGTGCAGTTGCTAGGTGGAAAAGTTCAAGATCAACTACAAGTGCATTAGACAACAAGTTATAGGTGGTGGAAATTTCATCAGAATTTACCAAGACTAGGGTGTCTCCTAGGGTCTTTGGTGAGCTAGGTCACCCTATACCTTCCAAGTCACCCCATTCCCACCATTTTGGACTAAAATTTGAATCACGGGTTAGTTATTGTTTTAATGGATTCCTAGATTGTGTAATAGAATTGGGTTGTATGTTTGTTAACTATCTCTATTTGCAAAGTCTTTTTCTCTCTACCTAGTCCTAGGTATTGCATCTCCATTTATACCTTTCATTTTTCCATTTCAATTGCATAGTCATCTTCCAGAATAATGAAGGATCATTACATCCACTTAGCGCTTGAGCATCCTTAAGCCTAGTGAATCATTTTTCTTCTAATGTAAGAGGAGATAGGACCAAGGTGAACCTAGTTTGTCATGCGTCCTAGTGAACACTATTTTCTACCTGAAAGATTTGTAGGGAACCCAATTATTGTTCCCCCTCACATCATTGATTGTAACCATTTCTTCTCTCTTTTACCTACTTGGTTTCCTTCCAAGTCTCTTCGCTCTCTTTGTCTTGCCTAATGCTAGGGAAGAAGATTAGTTGATGCATCTTTTCCCACTATACCAAGTTCATCAAATTCTAAAATATCTCAATTTGTGGAAAATTCTTCCAAATTTATATCCTCCTTAGAAGTTCTTGCTTTCATCTCAACTTATATCATAACATCTTCATTGTTTCTTGCAAGAGGGAACTCAATGCCCTTTGCTTCACATTTAGACGTTTCTCCGCTATGCTTGTCTATCCCTAGCCCTAATTCAAAGGAATTCTCAGGGATTTAATCAATTTTATTTGTCCTTCATGCTTCCATTTTTTTTATTCAAATCGAATATCATTGGGAATTGGTAGGGCCATCTCCATGTTTTGATCTTTCATCATTGTATCCTTTCTAACACACTATTTTTTGGGTGGGATTGAGCACTTCTCTTCTTGATGAATTCAGCTACCACATCTCGTACAATAAAACTTATTTTCCTCAATTTATATTGGTTAACACTAGACTTTCCCCTTCAATTTTTATCTGATTATTTTTGGGAATTAGGTTGAAAGAGATTAGCTTGATCCTCACAAAGAATGCAGAGTCCTCACTCCCCATGTCTAGCCCAAGCACCATTCCAAGCAAAGGGTGTTGTTGATGACTATTTGTCACTTCAAATATTTGCACAAGAAAGAGTTCAAAAATAAAACTCATATCAACATAAGCAAGATGCAAACCAAGACTATTTGACACATTTTTTTTGGTTAGTTTCCTATAAATTTACTCTCTAAAATAAGTATAAATACTCTACATCATCTTACTTCCTACAAAATTTTGTTAAAAAATAGTCCCACAAAAATTTCTTCACAATTTCTTCTTGTAAGAATATATATGAATTATTTTTATTTGTTCAAGATGAATTCTATTTATTATATTCCTTATAACATTCTCAATTTATTGATTTTCTCACAATTCATTGATTGAAAACTTAATTATCTTATTAAAAATTCAAATACAACATTTTATAGTCTTGTATCAAAGATCTGCCTTAGAAGAACCTGAATCCTTTTTAAAAAGATCAAAGTGAAATGAATATCAGAACAATCTAAGAACAGTTCAAAAAACAACTGCAAAACAGCATCAAAGATCTTTGTTATCTTAATAGGTTTTGCAATAGATATTACTAAAAAGGAAAGTGCTAAGGTAAAATGAGCCGTAGTTCACAATATCAGAGATATTGTTTCAGAATAGTAAGCTAACAATAAGATTGTGGTTGCACTGCTAACACCACATACTTCTAGGAAACAATATTGTGCAAGTCACTGTAGACAGCAGACTCCATATCCAATACCAATTTGAGGACCTTTGTCAAGATGTGTCACATTTGGCCAAACTAGAACTAGCCTGCACTTGTAGCAAACCATTGTCAAACTGCCAATAAATATTTGAAACAACCTCCATCAAGATGATTTCTCACTACATATATAATCAATATCCAATATCGATTTGAGGACCTTTGTAAGATGTTGTGTTACATTTGTAGCAAACCATTGTCAAACTGCCAATAAATGTTTGAAACAAGCTTCTTCAAGATGATTCCTCACTCCATATATAATGGAACAGTCAACAAGCAAGACCCATAGATGCTCGCGCTGTCACATTTGAACAAGGGCAGGGGCAATAACCAAAATGCTTAACACCCAAAACAACCAAAGGATCTCAAAGAAAGAATTAGCCAAATGAAGTTATAAGCTTTACCAAGACCTTTAATGCAACCCACAATAATATAAAAAATGCATTAACCCTTATTTGGAATTCGAGCATTTAACACAGACATGAGATAGACCAGACTTCTTTTGCAAAAAGGTAATTAAAAAAGATACGATCAACACTCTCAGGGACTCTAGACATAGGACATATATTAACATCTGAATTACAGAGAGGGAGTGTCCTTGCATGATTGTATCTATCACTAGGAATAAGGACTCTGTCACTAGCTCTCAGGCCTTCAGAAGAAGATTCCCTGCATCTATCATTGTACTGAACCTGGAATTATACTAACATCTGAATTAGAGAGGGGGAGTTTCTTGAATAACAAAAGCCACTTAAAGCGGGATTTCCTTGGCAACAGGGCAGGAGTAGATCACAGGTGGATAAACGCTTTTGACTACTGGGCTGAACTGAGACTTAGATTCCAGCAAGCGTTAAGGTGTTTGGACCCAACATCCTTATCCATCAAAGAGCTATAGATCAGTTTATAAAGTAGAGAATCATCACACCACCCAGCATTGCAAACCAACTCAATGTCAGAGATAAGGTCAATAGGGGAAGGAAGAGTTTTACAAGCTTCTTTGATAACATCTTAATGGTTTTATAAAATCACAAGCAGGGAATACTTTGAACCATAAGGACATGCATAGGAAAACAATGCCTTGGCCTTTATAACTTGATCAAATAGTTTTGGCCTTCATAACTTGATTAAAAGATTACAATGCCTCACTAATAACAGCTATGCTTGCTATTTACAGCTGAATGTAATTATAGTTATATGTGTTTGTGCTACAGAAAGTGTGATGTTGTTGTAACCACTATGCAGAAAACTTGTTCCTGTTGTAACTACTTCCTTGCTTCTCAGTAATTTGCTTTTTAGGCATTTTTAATTAAAACAAAGTTATATTTCCCTGTATCATTTGATTTTTCTCTAATTGAATAGAATGTCCATTATGTTCAAAAATGTACTTTCCCTTCTTTTGAATAATACATCATTAGATTGATAACATGATTGTAACAAATTTAAAACACCGTCAGTATTGATATGAAGACCATACAATGAGAGCTAAGCTGGTTAGCTCACGACTATACTCTATTGCTGAAGAGGTCTTAGGATTGAACTTTGATGTAGTCTCTTTCAGCTCATGTATTGTCCTAACGGTTCTCTCTGTTATATCCTTCACAAAATCTTCAAAGTTTGCAGTTTTTATTATAATCTTCCCAGCATCTTGAGCCTGTTTCTTTAGTTCCCCGGTGCTGGTAGCCATAGTGGCTTTGAGGTCTTCAATCTGGTCTAAGATCATTTTGGAGCTACTTTCATAAGATCGAGTCTTGCATAATGCCTAATGCAACATTCTTCTTTTCTTGCCAGAACATCCCCGAAGACAAAGGAAAAGATCAAGGCAAATAGCTCTTATGAATACATATAAGAGAGTGACTACAATAAACGTACTATTCAAAAGATAATAAAAGTACTTCTCTCATTATTCACTAGCAGATGCAAGTTGATCCAATGAAGGTCCTATATGTTAGTGGTTTCCTCCATCATGAGGATGTTCCATGGGGTTCATGGCCACACCACATACCTTGGGCCAGCAAAGCATAAACATATGATATGTATTTCCATTACCATTGTAACCTTTGTTCCTTGTCAGCGAACATCCTTTACAACACATGACATTATTGGATCATCATACACAACTCGTTATGCAGTGCACATCACATATTGGAGAACACATATTTCCTTCGTGTATCATACTTCCAAATTGGTATATATAGAGGTCGTATTCATAGGCATTTGGAGGTCATACACAATTAAAATTTAGCATACATTCTAATTTGCAATTCATTACTTCCTTCAAGCATGAACTCAAACCATTCTTTAGCATGAGAAGTTATGTTGCAATATCCCTTCCGAGCTGCTACATACTTTGATTATACCACTGGAAATCTGATCCTTGTTGGCACTTAAGAATACAACCGCAGATGAACATTCAAACAACATCCACATACGACGAGAGCGCTAGATCCAAGACAACCTTGGACCTACTCTCTTAAAACTTGATGTTGTAGTATCAAACAGTAATATGTAAGTTGGTAGCTTAATGACAGAGAGTTGTTTCTATAACCTTCATCTCTGTCCAGAACTGACACCTTCATGTTGATGTCAAGAAAACAACCTTCTGAATAAAAACAAATTTCTTGCTCACCGGAAATAAGAAACTTTACAGCTTCAGATCAAACATTAGAGCTTCCAAATCTAAGCTAATGTCTCCTCCAGAACAATGCAATGTCTGGTACTAATAACTACAAATCCAGTACCCAACACTAATGGGTAAGATCTTTAATGAATACTGAATTGATGCTCATACTCCTAGAAGAGATTCATACTAAAGTAGAAATTCCTTTGATGCCTTGACCACTATCTACCAATAATATTTCCAATGTCGATCATGAGACTATTCTGAGTCTCAAAGGCCGGTTGATTGTGTTATAAGGAATTATATGATACTGTAAAACTTCAGCAATGGCCAAGAGGCTCACAACTCTAAGCAAGGCTTGTATAAACAACTTGGGCGGCTTCAAGTCTTTCTTGGAATATTTCGATAGGAATCCCCCACAATTCAAGAAAGTTTTGCATTATTTGATCCTTTTCCGTATCTGAATTATCTTGATGACTTATGGATCAAAACTTCCCTCAAATCAACAACTATCGCTTGCAATAATAATTTGTTCGGCTATATTATAGATGGGTCCCGTGCTCAATTGAAGATATTTTCCAATGATAACTAGTCCCTCAAAATATTTATTTTATTCTCCATTGCAATACAAGGGCTCCCAATAATACTTAGTGCTTAATATTGTTGTGAGGTCTCAAATCATCGCCCCAAACAATTTGGGGACACCCATTTTCGAACTAACCTTGGCATTGTTTTCTCTAGATCTCGATATCCCGATGCCTTGACGAGCCTTTTTGGACTTAGATGAATGATGTAAAAAAATGAAATTGAAGGCTTGAGAGTTTTGATTTTGATTTTGTTTTGATCTTTTGAGGAAAGTGTGAAACATAATCGAACTTTTTCCTTTACTAAATTTGAAAACATTGCCAAGTAATCTAAAATCTGGGCTAAACAATATAAGATCTCGGCAAATAAATCTAAAATCTGGGCTATTTAATTCGAAATTTCGGGGCTTTAATTTCAAAAATCTGGGTAATGGCATTGAGATTTCACATAAATTTTGCTTTGGAGATCATAAATCTGAGATCTAAATTCGAAAATTGAGCAATAAATAAAAGGTCTGAGCTAGTGATTTTCGAATTTAGCATGGAGATTGGGCATTGAATTTCAAAATTTGGGCAATTAATTTTGATCAATGTATTTAGATTCGAAAATCTGAGCCAATGAAATTAAAATTTGCTTTGAAAATCCAAGAAAATCTGGTTTTAAATCGAAATTTGGCCCCTCAATATAGGGCGTGAGGCATAAAAAATATAAAATGGGGTCTTTATGGTGGCGTGACTTTCCCATCCCAATGCAATTCGAAATTCTAAGTCTAGTTAATTTTTTTTAATGCAAAATTATATTTTATAGGCCTGGTCGCCCCCCCCCCTCTCTTGGCATTTTATTAATTTTATTGAATTTTTGTGGGCAGGTCAGCCCCTTATGGCAGGGCTCTAGGCACGGTATAAGAGAGAAGCGCTCCCCTCCTCCTCTCCTCATTCATTCCACAGCGAAATACAAGACAAAGGCAGCGAAATAAAGAGCAGGGCTTGTGAATTAGGGGCTGCTAATTTATCTTCAAGGCAGCGATTTGGTTGGGCTTGCGAATTTGCTAAGAGCAGAGAGAGATTCGAATTTATCAAGGGACCTGCAACATCATTGTTTGAGGGCAGATCCGAATTTGTTTAGAGGACAGAGATCTGGTATTAGGGAGCAGATTTGCCAAAAGAGGACTTACGATTTTGTAAGGCCACAAATCGTTTAAAGGGGCCTTCTAGTTATTGCCCAGGCCTTCTATTTAATGAAGAGACTATGAGTTGATAGGAGGAAGCCACGAATTGGCCGGGAGGGACTGATATTTTGAATAAGGAGGGGCTGCTTCTTGGCAGAATATTGAGAGAGACTACAAATTATGCCCGGATTGTTTGACAAAGCAGAGAGCTTACAAATTTTTTCCCAAGACATGCCATTTTGAGGAGGAAATTTGTGAAATTTGGTGAGTAGACTGAACTATCTCTTTAATTGTTATTCTTTTCTTTGGTGTTGTTTGTTTGGTATAGAAGATAAGTTTCAGGGTTGAGGGTGAAGGTTGGTCTACAAGATAGATTTTCTTCTTGTTCTTACTTGGTATATTTCCCTATTTTCTTGCTTGCATCATCCATCCATCACCTCATCATTTCATTAGGGCTTGAAGTTGGGAGATATAAGTATAGTTTCCATTTAAGATTTGGAGAAAGGAGATATAAGTGGTAGTCCCACCCCTTAGGAAAGAAGTTGGGAGATATAAGTGTAGTCCATCTCATAGGTAATGAAGAGGCAAAAATAAGTGGTAGTCCATCTCACTAAGCGAAGGGGCAGAGATAAGTGTAGTGTGATAGGAATTGGCGAGGCAGAAATATGTTTGATCATCCCTAGGCGAAGGGGCAGAGATAAGTGTAGTCCCACCTCACTGTAGAAAGAAGGGGCAGAAATAAGTGTTTAGGATGGCGGATGCTAGTGCAAGCAAGAACCCAAAGGGAATTAATACCAAGAAAGACAAGGAAGACATGACGCCCAAGACCACCTTCTTCTCGAAATTGAAGTGAGTTGGTGACACCAACATCGGCACCTTAGATATGATACGATTGAGAGATAGGTTGAAAGGGGGACAGTCCTCCATGGCAAAGAAGATCTACAAGTGTGGGATTGTGCAAACTGCTGCCTTCCCTCCTACCTTGCCTTGTTCGGAGTTGGTGATGGAGTGTGCATCTCGGCTGGATATTGTGACCAAGTCCATCATCTTTGGTGAAGAAGAGCGGGTGTTGGCTAACATCAGCGGGCCGGTGATAGAGGAAGTGTTCAATATACCCCAGCAGAAGGGAATGATAGTAATGTTAATGGATCAAGCCGCCAGGTTCTTTCAAGATAGTCAGGATGCCTACTTTGCTCTACTAAAGAAGAATTGGTTGCATGAAGGCAAGAAGGGAGTCACCAAGACATCAAAGCTCACCAGGTCAGATTTCAAATCAGAGTATGGCGATCTTATTGTGCTTCTCAACTGAGTCATGGGCTCCGCTCAAGGTATGTAGTTTGAAACTTGGATGTACTATTTTATTGAAGGAATTGAAAATGGAAAAAGAAAGTTTGATTGGGCTAGAATTATAAGTGAAAATTTAGAGTTGCAACTTAGGACAGTACAAAATCAGAAACAATTCTATATGGGGTCCTACCTTTTCTACTTGATTTCAAGACTGTATGAACATCCTAGACTTAAGGCTAGAGGGGTGATCGGCAATGGGCCCGGACAATGCTTGGTGCATGAATGCTATCCACAACTTCATTTGCACAACACCAAGGACTACAAGACATTTTATGATGCCTTTGCCATGAAGACAGTAAGGATATTGCAAGGGACACCTGCAAGGAGGCTCTCGCTGGAGGTGGAGACAAAAATCAAGAAGTTTGGGAGTTGGTTCATCCAGTTTCCGCAATTCACTTATATTAGAGTGGCTAGATGCATGACTTGTCCCAAGAGGCTTCCAAGGTACCCACCCGATAGGATAGTTTTGATGGAGTTGGCTAGGCAACTTGAGCAATATGACAAAATGATGAAGCTCAAAGGTGAGATAGGGGTTACCTTCTCACTCATGATAGGCAATGATAGTTGTCCCAATCCTGTCGCCTTTGCAGCTGCAAAGGAGTTAGAACAATATCATCTAGCATGGTATAAAGCAAGGCAAGGATTTGATCCTAATGGTCTAACCAAGGCATCTCATGGGGCTCCATTCAAGCATATTCCCACTTTGGAGGATTTTTGGGCCAATGCACAGGATGACTTTCATGTGAGGAAGTTGGCTTTCTCAAGGTTATCAGTGGGCATGATGAGGGAAATTAGATGGAGAAATCTAAATATTCCAGATCAGCTGGAAAGGATGAAGATGTGCTAAGGGAAGATTACAATACAGTAGAGGGAACGGAATTGAATCCAATTGAGTGGGATGATCATCTGGATCCATCCTTGGATGTAGTAACAAGAATAGTTGAGTTACGCACTGAATGGTGGTATAATAGGAAGTTTAAACAATTGCAAAGTTGGAAGGTACACCTTACCTATGAGAAGATGAAACTAGAGGAGGAGACTCCAGCGGAGTCAGTTGGACAACAAGGTGGGGGCAATAGCCAGCAGCGACAGCAAGCAGTTAAGAGTAAGAAGAGGAGTTTGGAGGTTGAGAAGAATAGAGAACATCAAGAGCCTCCAGCAAATAAACGGAGCAAAGTACCAGCAAGAGAGAGCATAATCGAGGCTAGAAGCCAAGAGGTTGGTACAAGTGAGCAAAGGGTAGCGGTAGAGGTGAGCTCTGGTTCAGAATCAAGTGGTTATAGTAATAGTACGGAGTACTCTACTCTCTCAGAGAACCAAGTTGAGGAGGATGTGGTAGTCAGTAATGAAGGAGATAGGCCAGTTGACATTGAGGCTCTATCAGCTGAGGAAGGAAGCCAAGCGCCTAAGGCCGTCGGTGATGCTATGCTAGTCGAACCGAATACAGATTTGGGGAGATGCATTGCACCACTATGGTTGAGATAGATGCTTATGCCAAGGAAAGAGGTTGTGGCCATCCGGACAGTTGAGGATATTCGAGGGTTAGTGGAAAAGGAAGATGATGTCGGACAAAAAAAAATTGTAGGAACAATGGTAAAGGTAATTAGGAATGAGGATGATGGTCACCGAAAGGTTTAGATTGCGGTGCCAAAGGTTAGCAAGGCAATGGACGAGATTGTGGCCCAGGATTATGAGATAGTAGAGCATGATATGGGAAAAATCACAGATGACATGGAGTGTGTGGAGGTTCAGGAAGGCATAGCTTCAATAAGAGAAAGGTTGAGAAAGGCAAACGAAAGAGTTGCAGAGTTGGAAATTGAAAGTAAGTATTGGAGGGATAGCTATCATGAAGTATGTCAGCCTATCCAACAACAGTTGCCTCAGGCAGCCCTTCCACAGGATAGTGGGAGCAATCTGGAAGAAATATTAGCTCGAGAGCAAGGAACTAAAAATTGGATCAGTAGTACAATTCAAGAAGGGAAAAGGTTCTTGCCTACCTTTATCTCGACATTCAGGTCATTTGTGTCTCTTAGGGACAAATTCAGAGCATTTGAAGGGATGTGGAAGGATTTCCTTCCAATCCGTGACTTAACCATTCCCAGGCTACATGCAGCCATAGAGTTATCAGAGGAATCCTTGGTGAGGGCCAGGTTGGTCAATGAAGGAGGAAAGAATATTATTGAGTCTTGGTATGTTACCTTGACTGCCAGATCGGGGGTACTCGAAGAGATACAAGATGAGATTGCAAAATACAGTCCAAGCATCGACACTTTCATTTCAAGCATGTTGAACAATGCGGGGATTGAACTTGATTTTGAAGGAATCAAAGAGGAGGATTTTAATGAGACAGAGTTTGGATTGAGATTGGATGAGTTGGGGAAGGTTGCCACCAGAGAGAAACAGTTGGGCATCCTTGCCTCTCTTAGGGCCCTTATCGAGTTTGCAAACGATGATGAGAAGGAGAGTGAGAAGACACTACAAGCAGAAAAGAACATGATGAACACAGCTGAGTGCAGGATGAGGCATACACCTTGCCCTCCCATGGAGGAAGTCACCAATATGTTAGCTAAATTCATTGCTTATGCTAAGAAGATGAAAGAAAAGGGCAGAATTGTATTAGAAGATCATTTGATGTAAGCCCAAGTGGCAAATTCTCCTTTCTTCTGGGGTAGGATAGGTGTCTGGTTCTGATTGGCTACCATTTTGGTGCCTTCTCATTGGTTGCCACTTTTCTTTTTTCTCATTGGTCCATTGATGAGGTGGCATCTTCTCATTGGCCGATGGGGTGGTAACCCTAATTAGGGTTTCTGGGATTTAATCTAGATCGTTGATTTTGCCTCTTAATCTCTACCGTTGGTTGTAATTTTGAGCCTCTATATAAGGCCATGTGCTCTCATTTGAAAAGGGTTGAAGAAAATTGTTGCTAATATAATACCAAAATTGCTTCTCTTGTCATTGTTGTGTCTTGCATGGTGATTAAGAACACTTGGTGTTATTGCATGGTTTCTACTTCCAATGGTTAAAGTTAGATTTCATTGAGTTGTTAAAATAGATTTCATTTCAAGAAAATTGTTAAAGTAAGGATAGAAGTAGATGGCTAGTTGTATGGTGATATTGGTAAATGTTTGATAGGGATCTATATACTAGGCCACTAGCATCTTAGCGGCTTGTTAAGAAGCCTTGTGTGGTAATCTAGTCTCATTCCCCTTGAATCATTGCATCTATGGAGGTAGCGCCGCAGGCAAGCTTTCATTAGGTTGATCCCCATCCATTTGCCAATCTTTCCATTCCATAGGAGTAGTAGTAAAGCAAGAAGTAATCTAGTAGTTAGAGTTTTGAAGAGCAAAGTTGGAAGTGATATAAAAGGTAGAAAGTCATTTGAGAATACATTGCAAAGCTAGATCCTATCATCATCACAGCGAGAATTTGACATCCTCAGGTGAACAACGTAAGCCCGCCTAAGTGATTAACCAGCAAATCACATTAATATAACCTAGTTAGTATCCACAGGTGTAAGGAACCTTGGAGTTATCTCATGTTCTTCATGAGTATATACTTTTCAAGAGAGGGTTGAGTGTTTGGTATTCTATATCAAGTATTCAATTGCTATATGTTATGTAGTGGTACAAAACTGACATCAACAAATATCAACTTCATTTGTGAATAGTTCACTATCAACTCTGCACATTCCTCCAAAGTCTATTGTATTCCAGCCAAGTTAGCTCCTGTACGACCATGGTCCACCTTCAAGTTCATCAGCAAGAGGAAAATTATCGATGAACATATGAGATCTCAAATCGATAGCCCAAGTCTCCTCAATGTCCTTAACACAGAGACCACAAGCATCAGCAAGAGTCTCACCATCAACCTTATTGGCAAGAGAACAACCATCAGCAAATGTCACATCAAAGTCACAGGTCTTCCTGATGATCAACAAGTCAATAGTAGTCCAAATGAACTCATCATCAAGTATATCCATTAATTGCACGTTTTCAAATCGTGTCATCAAAGCAACTTCGGCGTCCTTAGGACCCATAATTCTAGCTGGATTCCAGATGCTGATGGTGTCATCGCTCATACCATCAGCAATTACATCTGAAAAAATATTTGAGTTCATGCGATAACACACATATATGAACCTAAAAGATAGAACCCACCACTCGATGGAGTTTTATAATAACCACAAACTGACAATATTAACCAATTCTTATTTATCAATTCTTAAGTTGTGTTTGACATAGACTTCTATTTGTTTTAATTCTGGTTTTTTTTAAAAGAAATATCACCCGTGTGTTATCGCTACCACAACAAAAAATATATATATCATTTTAAATGATATATTCTGCCAGGGTCTTATTCCATGTAGACTCTTATTTCATGTCATCACTGAAACCATATAGCTGCTGCACTTCATCTTATCGATGATCACTTGTCATTATGAAGAATGGAATGTGATTATACTTTCAAGATAGAATTTATATCTTGAGTAATCTGAACTTTCAAATCTAATCGTATTTTCCTTAGCAAAGCTCTGATACCATGTTAAATATGATTAAATTTCTTTCAGATTTGATCTATTTATGGCTTTTCTATTTGTAGAATATGATTCTTACAATCACTGTACTTTCTTGCAGATTATAATCAGAATACTTAACTTGATAATTATGAAGTTGAAGCCAAATCAATATTGAGAAATACTGATCATGAATTCACAAGTCTGAATTTTTCCTCAATGGTATTTGATCTACAAGAGTAGAACATTTATTGATTTCAATGTCTCCAATCTGGAAATGATCACTGATAATGATGCTCGGTCGGATCCTAAATGAAACATGAAATGCCAATATTCTGCAAGTAATAACCTCTAAATGCAGATCGATAATATACTTGGAATATAGTAGGTTTCGATTAGTTATACAAGTGATCATCGATTTCCAGAATTTATTGCATCATTCGATTAGTTATACAAGTGATCATTGATTTCCAGAATTTATTGCAAATGATGACATGAATATATATACACTTAAATATATATGTCTGCATACATATGTCAGTACATACTGACATATATATACACACATATTATCAAATCGATCATCATTTATATATCTGACCAAAGCTACCATATTTCAACAACTATCATTTATATATATTGTCTTTTTTTCAATCTAATTAAACATTTTATAGTCTCACATCAAAGATCTTGTTTGATTAGATAAACAGGAAAAACAGAACAAACCAAAAATAGTTTAAAAACAAACAGCAGCAAAACAGTAAGGAAACACCTCTACATTCATTTCCTTGAGACAATTATCAAATGGTTCATATACATTGTCTATGCTTTCATATTTTGCATATATGTTTCTGTTGAAAGCTCTAATTGTAGCACAAGCTGAAAGAAACATCGACAAAGATTGCATAGTCTGGTTTAACAGTAACCAATAACATTAGCTTGAAACCTCCTAAATCCTTTAAATATATATTCCTGCAACTACACTTCTAGCTACAACATCTAAAATAAATCCCATCAAACAATGTTTCAAAGGTTGTAAAGACAGGTTTATTAACCTCATAATTATTTTTCCCTAAATACTTTACCTATCATGTCTATTCTAGACATGTTTAGTTAGCATTATAGAGCCTCATAATCTTTTGTTTTTCTATGTAAGTTTCCAATACAACCACAAATTAATATTTAGAACACCTTATTGATGGAACATCCCAAACTATTTTAGGAACCTTTATTGATGGAGCAGCAGATAGATTTCATTCATTCAGGAAATGCAATCATGGGACCCTGCATAGACAGAAAATCTAAGAGAAGAAGCAAAAGCTCATTGGCATGGAAAGACACTTTCTCACATTGTACATAAACGGGTAAACCTCAGGCCATATTTTCAGCTCTCCAGAATCTATATCGATACAAATTATATGGCTGACATAATCCTTGGTTTCCCGAATTATCCAAATATAATCCCCCCCAACACAAATCACTGGAGGAAACAAATGTTTGGGCGATACAATTGCTTCATATTTAGATCTCCACTCCCAGTCAAGCTCATCAAACTCGTAAAAAATTAAAGCATGTGTATATGGTTGGAGTTCCAGTGGCTCACCTTTACAAACCTTTATCATTCTTCCCTTGTACATAACAATTCCCAAGGTCTGGTGCATTGAACCTAGAATATAAAGAGACCTGATATTGCCATCTCCATTCAGATCACACATACACACATCTGACCCATATTCACAAAACCAGTAGATTTTCTGGTTCTGCATGAAAATGTTTGGAAAAAAGCTAATTGTCAAATGACCAGACATTCTTTCCTCGAAGGGTACATCTCTTATTTCCCATCTCTGTTCTGCAGATTTATAAATCAAAACAATAAATTTTTTTCTTCTGAGAAGGTTAAGATTTCCAATTATAACAGTTATCTGATAAGTCTTTTCCTTGGAATCAAACTCGAACTGCATAGCCACATCATCATGATATTTTTTCATGTAATACGAAAGCTTTCTTTTTCTGATTAGTCTTGCATCTTCAAGACAATGAGAATGCATAGTTAGTGAATTGACCACTCTGAGGGTTCCATTTCTCTTACAATTATAAACCAAGAGGCCCCCATCTCCAGCTCTGAGAAACCATAGTGAGTCACTGCATCTCCACTCTTCATTAAATATCTTCTTGTACTTTAGCCTTCTACTGACATCATAGAAAGCAGGCCCATTAGAATGCCCATTTGTTTCATCAAAAAGTTTCATCACCAGCCACCTTTGCACATTGCTCTGTTCCCACAGATTGTGAAAGTAAGCAGAGCCAGTAATAATACTTTGCCATACACTAGCAATGATTTGCATTTGGAACAGAGTATGAAGAGGAAGTTTACAAAATATCATGTTCAAGATGTCCTCTAGAATATGATCTACAAAAATTGATTCTCCCCTGCCTTCTGCTCTTTTATTTGAGGCATCCTCTCTACTTGATGAAGTCTCCCCTCTGTTTTCTTCTTCCTTTTCCCATCCTCAATGTATGAGCCAACTTTAAGGGTAAGCCAATTGGTGTGAATTCCAGTTGATCCAATATCAACTTTACTCTTGCCATATGTATCTTTGCTTGAGCCTGAGCCATTCTCTCTGCATGGCCCAATACCAAGTGTGAGCCACTTTCTATAAGGCTTCTTACTTGTACTTGAAGAACTTTGAAAAACATCTCCTTCATTCTCTTCACTGAGAATGCTATCCCAGCAGATTTCCATCCTCTTAACAATGGTGAAGTTGTCTTATTATAAACCAAAACTGTGTGCATAGAAAACACAAACACAATTACAAAAATATGATATATGCACTATACCAAATAAATTTGTAGATAGGACTATAGGAGTTCACAGAGAGGGGGACAAAATACTTGAAAATAAAAGAGTGTGAATGAGACTGAAGAGCATTTAGAGTTTAATCGACTAGCACAATAAGAAAAGGGTGTTGATGATGATTATTAGACACTTCACATATTTGCACAGGGAAGAGCTTTAAAACAAATATCATATCAGCATAAGCAAGATGCAAGACTGTTTGACACATTTTTCTTGATTAGTCTCCTATAAATTTACTCTCTAAAATAATACTCCAGATCATGTTACTTCACACAAAATTTTATTAAAAATGGTCCTATAAACATTCCTTCACAATACTCCTCTAAGAATATAAGAGTTAATCGTGAATTCTATTTATTATTTTCCTTATAAAATTCTCAATTTATTGATTCCTTCACGATTCAATAATTGAAAAAGTACAATATGTTATAGTCTTGTATCAAAGATCTTGTTTGAGAAGACAAGCAGAGTCTTTGGAAGAACCTGAATCCTTTTTAAAAAAGATCGAAGAGAAATAAAAAACAGGACAATCTAAGAACAGTTCAAAAAACAACTGCAAACCAGCTACAAACAAGCATTAAAGATCTTGTTATAATAGATAATATATTACTAAAAAGAAAAGTGCTAAAGTAGTCTGAGCCACAGATGAAGTTCACAATATTAGAGATATTGTTTCAGAACAGTAAATCAAAAGGCTAAAAGATTTACAAAGCTAACAATAAGATTGCAGTTGCACTGCTAATACCACATACTTTTGGGAAACAATATTGTGCAAGTCACTGAAAGCACTGTAGACAGCAGACTGCATATCCAATACCAATTTGAGGACCTTTGCAAGATGTTGTGTCATATTTGTCCAAACCAGCCTGCACCTGTAGCAAACCATTGTCAAACTGCCGATAAATGTTTGAAACAACCTTCTTCAAGATGATTCCTTACTCCATATATAATGGAACAGTCAACAAGCAAAACCTAAAGATGCTGATGCTATCACATTTGAACAAGGGCAGGGGCAATAACCAAAATGCTTAACACCCAAAACAACCAAAGGATCTCAACAGAAAGAATTAGCCAAAAGAATTTCTAGGCTTTATCAAGACCTTTAATGCAACCCACAATAATATTAAAAATGCATTCACCCTTATTTGGAATTCGAGCAGTTAACACAGACATGAGAGAGACCAGACTTCTTTTGCAAAAAGGTAATTAAAAATGATATGATCAACACTCTCAGGGGCTCTACTCATAGGACATATATTAACATCTGCATTAGAGAGAGGGAGTGTCCTTGCATGATTGTATCTATCACTAGGAATAAGAACTCTGTCACTAGATCTCAGGTCTTCAGAAGGAGATTCCCTGCATCTATCATTGTACTGAACCTGGAATTATATTAACATCTGAATTAGAGAGGGGGAGTTTCTTGAATAACAAAAGCCACTTAAAGCAGGATTTCCTTGGCAACCAGGTAGGAGTAGACCACAGGTGGATAAACACTATTGACTTAGACATTGAGGTGTCTGGACATGGCATCCTTATCCATCAAAGATCTACAGATCACTTTACAAAGTACAGAACCATCACACCACTCAGCATTGCAAACCATCTCAATGTCAGAGATAAGGTGGATAGGGGAAGGCAGAATTTTACAAGCTTCTATGATAACATCTTAATGGTTTTAGAAAACCACAAGCAGAGAATACTTTTAACCATAAGAGAAAACAATGCCTTGGCCTTTATAACTTGACTAAATAGTTTTGGCCTTTATAATTTGTTTAGAGGACTGCAATGCCTCACAAATAAAAGCTATGCTTGTTGTTTACAGCTAAATGTAATTATTGTTATATCTGTATGTGCTACAGAAAGTGTGTTGTTGTAACCACTATGCAGAAAACTTAGATGCTGTTGTAACTACTTCCTTTCCTCTTAGTAATTTTTTTTGATTGGTAATGGGCCGAAGCTGATATCATAGGTCTCAAGCTTGAACCCAAGACCTCCCAGATGAGAAGCTCACAACTTACCATTGCACTGTGGAGTGTTCCCCCTTGCTTCTCAATAATTTGCTTTAGACATCTTTTAATAAAAAAAAGTTATATTTGCATGTATCATATGATGTTTATCTAATTCAATAGAATGTGAAATATGTTCAAAAATATACTTTCCCTTCTTTTGAATAATACGTCATTTGATCTTTTTGATCCATAAAAGGTTAAGGCCAGAATTATATTAATAATAATATGTCCCATATATACAAAATAAGAAAAATGTCATTAAAAAGCAAGTAAAATAAATAGAAAGCATAGAAAACCTGCAGTTAAAGTCTGATTAAGTCTCTGTTTATACCACTACTACAGACAATCCACTCATAAAATAAAATGACTCAAATGAGTGATTTGAAACCAGTCTACAAATGATGCATAAAGCTCTCTCTTCAAAATAAAAATAAAATTAATTCTCAGAATTTGACAAAAGGAAAAACTGAGCATTCTAATCTAAAACTTGGAGAAGAGATTAACTAGCCTCCCCTTGTTAATTTGAAATTTGACAAAATAATACATCATTAGATTGATAACATGATTGTAACAAAATTAAAACACAGTCAGTATTGATATGAAGATCATATAATGAACTAGTGATATTATACCTCCTTTTCTGTATTACAAAGACACTACTACTAAATTGATTAGTTTATTAACAGACAAATAATTCATCATCAAAGATTGTTTTCAATTTCAATAAAGTACGTTAGAAACTTGACCAGTAACATATCATATAAAATTCATCACTAAACTACATATCATAATTCACAGCAACATTGAAATTTATTGTATGTTGGTTTGACTCATCATCAAAATACATAAGATGTTTATGAAAAAACTTTCATTTATAAAAATTGTCTTTTTGTTCCATCTAATTAAACATTTTATAGTCTCACATCAAAGATTTTATTTGATTAGATAAACAGGATTTTGAAAAGACCAAAATCCTTTTACAAAAGATCTAAATGAAAAGCAAAACAGAATAACCCAAGAACAGTTAAAAAAATAGCAGCAAAACATTCAGGAAACACCTCTACATTTATTTCCTTGAGACAATTATGAAATGGTTCATATGCTTTGTCTATGCTTTCATATTTTGCATATATGTCTCTGTTGAAAGCTCGTATTGTCGCACAAGCTGAAACCATTTATAAAGAACAGTTTCCAATACAACCACAAATTAATATTTAGAACCCTTTATTGATGGAACATCCTAAAATCTTTTAGGAACCCTTATTGATGGAGCAGCAGATAGATTTCATTCGTTCAGGAAATGCAATCAAGGGACCCTGCATAGACAGAAAACCTAAGAGCATGTGCAAAAGCTCAGTGGCATGGAAAGACACTTTCTCACATTGTACATAAACGGGTAAACTTCTGGCCATATTTTCAGCTCCCCATAATCTATATCGATACAAATTATATGGCTGACATAATCCTTGGTTTCCTGAATTATCCAAATATAATCCCCCCTAACACAAACCACTCGAGGAAACAAATGTTTGGGCGATACAATTGCTTCATATTTAGATCTCCACTCTTCATGAAGCTCATCAAACTCATAAAAAATCAAAGCATGTGTATATGGTGGGAGTTCCAGTGGCTCACCTTTACAAACCTTTATCATTCTTCCCTTGTACATAACAATTCCCAAGGTCTGGTGCATTGAATCTAGAATATAAATAGATCTGATATTGCCATCTCCATTCAGATCACACATACACACATCTGAGCCATATTCACAAAACCAGTAGATTTTCTGGTTCTGCATGAAAATGTTTGGAAAAAAGCTAAATGTCAAATGAACAGACATTCTTTCTTCAAAGTGAGCATCTCTTATTTCCCATCTGTGTTCTGTAGATTTATAAATCGAAACAATAATTTTTTGTCTTCTGAGAAGGTTAAGATTTCCAATTATAACAGTTACCTAATAAGTCTTTTCCTTGGAATCAAACTTGAGCTGCACAGCCACATCATCATGATATTTTTCCATGTAATAAGAAAGCTTGCTTTTTCTGGTCAATCTTGCATCTTCAAGACAATGAGACTGCATAGTTAGTGGATTGACCACTCTGAGGGTTCCATTTCTCTTACAGCTATAAACCAAGAGGCCCCCATCTCCAGCTCTGAGAAACCATTGTGAATCACTGCATCTCCACTCTTCATTAAATATCTTCTTGTACTTTAGCTTTCTACTGACATCATAGAAAGCAAGCCCGTTAGAAAACCCACTCGTTTCATCATAAAGTTCCATCACCAACCACCTTTGCACATTGCTCTGTTCCCACAGCTTCTGAAAGTAAGCAGAGCCAGAAATAATACTTTTCCATGCAGTAGAAACGATTTGCATTTGGAACAGAGTATGGAGAGGAAGTTTGCAAAATATCATGTTCAAAATATCCTCTGGAATATGATCTACTAAAACTGATTCTTCCCTACTTTCTGCTCTTTTATTTGAGGCATCCTCTCTGCTTGAACTTTTCCCTCTATTTTCTGTATCCTTGGCCTCATTCATGGCATATATATGCCTGTTAGATCCATCCTCAATGTAGGAGCCAACTTTAAGGGTAAGCCAATTGCTATAAATTCCAGTAGATCCAGAATCAACTTTACCCTTGCCATATGTATCTTTGCTTGAGCCTGGCTCATCCTCTCTACATGGCCCAATACCAAGTGTGAGCCATTTGGAATAAGGCTGCTTACTTGTACTTAAAAAACTTTGAAAAACATCTCCTTCATTCTCTTCACTGAGAATGCTATCCCAACAGATTTTCATCCTCTTAACATTATGAATGAAGCTTGAATTGCCAGCTTCTCCCTTAGAAGCCATCATTTCTGTGAGGTACCTCTATTGAACCCCAAACTTGGCATTATAAAGAATATTTGACCAAGTTGCCATCTTTCATATATTTTGATTATATGATGGCATTATTGAATTGATTATCAATATATTATTATTAAATATTCACAACAATTTTAATGATATTAATTATTAATATATTCTTCATTATTTCATGGATTAATTAATTTCTTTTAGTATCAACATATTTTATATTTAAGACGATATTAAATAATTGTACAAGTATACATCAATTGGGGTTCATGACAAATCCCTTATGTATCACTCACCAATTATTTTTATTCATGAGTATTTAGTCTTCTATGGTAAGTTGTTTTTGCACAAATTGGTTATTTGAAAAAATATTTTTAAATTTTTTATTGTTGAGATGGAAGTATTGGACATTATAGTTGGGTTTTATGAAAAAAAGTAGTGTAAATGTAATGGTACTATATTTAACATTTAATTGTATTGCATATAATATATTTAAATATAAGTTTTGATATGATGATTTAGTTGCATTGCTTTTAAATATTTTTATTTTAAATATAAAAATATTGTTATTATTGTACAACCATGTGTTTTGGGAAGACACCTTTTTATTGTTAAGATGAAGGTATTCAAGATTGCAAGTGGACTTTACCTCAAAGAATCTATATCAATGTGACCCCCCCATGTTTTGGATGTGATTCTATAGACTTCTCTAATAAAAATCTAGTGAAATATTGACTAAAAAAATCATGTTAGTATAATGACATTGAATTTAGCATTTTTTTTTTGATCTATAAGGGGCCTAAGCTGAAGGATTTCTATTAATAATATTAAGTAATAACAAATAATAAGTTCAAAACAAAATTAAACCCATAATGTATCAAAGGTACTCCAAAGAGTGAGCATTCATGCTCTATACCTCCACAAACTTCCAAAACATAGAAGCCGAAAATCCAACTAGTGTTACAAAGCTAGATTGAAATAAAACTAAAACTAAATAGCTGTAAAACCAAAAAAGAGCCTATAAGAGGTCGTTGCACCAGTACTAGTCCAAAGCAGAGGTTGAGTCCTACTTCGAGCTATTTGAGGAAGAATCCTGTCTATCCTCATCGTCATTTTGTGAATTAGAGTTGTTCCCCTGGTCCATTGGTTCTTCATCTGAATCCTTCTGTTCATCTTCCTCATCCTCATCATCACCAGCACCACCTTCCTCATCATCAGCCTCTTCCTCATCATCCTCTTCCTCAACCGTGGCCTCATCAGACTTGTCCTCCTCCTCCTCATCGGCTTCCGAGGAATCCACGCTTCCAAGGCCATCCATTTTGAATTATGGATTCTATCTAGGATTTTAGTGAGAATTTTAGTCCTAGTTGGAACTCTTTGATTTTTGGCTACAAATGGGCTAGGTGAGGTATAGATACAAACTTTGTTTTTGATTAAGTAAAACAGGTTTTGATAGGTACTTGAAACCTAAAACAAGTTAAGATATTACATTAATTTCCACAACAAAAAAACCAGGCAACCAACCAAAATGGCTACCAATAGGGCCAGCAACAAAAGAAAGAAAAAAAGAACCATCACTGGGAACTACAAAAATATAAAACAAAAAAGGAACAGCTCAAGCCATCTTCTCAAGCGGATTGGCAGCTTGCACCTCTAGATGGTCAATTTTTTTTCTCGCTTCCTTGATCTGGGTGAGATCCTTCGGGGAAGTAGTGGTGACTCTTTTTCTTGTGCTAAACCTGGTGTGTATGCCCATACCCTGGTCAGGGGTGGCCTCTTGCTCATCAGTAGTGTGCTCCTCATCTTTTTCGCAAGGGGTAGCTTCCATCTTGTTGATAAGAATCTTAATATGCTCGTTGGAGGCCTTGAGAATATTAAAACTCTGCTCAGCAATGCTCTTGAGGATTTTCTCAGTTCTAGAAACCCTATTCTCCATATCCAACATGCGGGCCTCAAGCTTGTAGAAGTCAGACACGTTGAGGAGGGGGTCAGAGGTAGGCTTATCACTGTCATCCTTTTCATCTTTCTTCTTTTCCACATCTCCCATCCTAGATTTCAAATCAGTCACTTCAAAGAAAAGCCATGTGATAGACCTGTAGTTGTCCAGCATGCTATTCCTGGCATTATTGAACAAGTTGAAATAAAATTCCCTTATAGAATCACTCAGGATAACCATAGAGGGATCAATGAGCTTAGAGGTCTCAATTTTGCCTCATTCCCCTTTATGGATCATAGGGTTAATAAATTCTCTGGTAATGCTCAGTTTGGCAGTGCGGCAATTGAAAAGCTTCCACGCCATGTTTTTCCCTTTGGTATCCAGGTGGGGTTCCGGCAGGGTCCCGGAGGGAGTGAACTGAGAGGCAATATCATCCTCAGGGGTATTCTTCTTCCTAGCAACCAGGGAGCCAACAGGGGTGGTCTCATTAGGATCAGGGAGGGAGTAGGTATCCTTACCATCCTCTTCAGAATCAACAAAGATCTGGGGCAGGCTCGTCTCCTAGGTCTTGTTCAATTTGGTCCTCTTGGTGCTTGGGAGATTTTATTGCCATTGTCCTCTTCCCCTTCCCCCTTGACTCATCCTCCTCAGTTTTCATATCCTCCTCGTCCTCATTATAATCCTCGTCTGAGGATATGGAAACTCTAGTCTATTTTTTGAGGGAAGGACCCTTTGCTTCTTTTTTAACCTTCTGTAGATTACATTTCCTTTTTTTGGAAGTAGAACCAGAGGCCCCTTTCTTAATCTCCTCATTCTCCTAGTGTTCAGAATGTAACCCAGTGCTATCCTCAGTGTCAAAGGGTTCATAGTAAGACCCCGACTCCTCCTCCTTGAGCGCTTTGTCCTTAATAGACTTACTCACTATTTGCAATTTGAAATATTCATAAATAAGCAGCAACAAGCCCTCATGGAAAGTAGGGTTAGCATTAGATTTAACCCTAAAAACATTGATATTTTCATTAATGGATGAATACAGATAGAAGGGGATGGACACCATCTTACCATGTCTGAAGTGGTTAAGCAAGAAAATTGGTAAGTGTGGATTCTAGAGAATCACGAGTCTAGGGTGATGTAGTAGATGATGGCCTAAAGCACGAACCTCTAGATTTTCTTGATGCCTTCAGGGTGGTAGTAAGTTCCCATCTTCAAGAGAGCCTCTTTCTCTCCTGGGTCCTTAGGGAAATCATTAACCACAGGGTTCAAGATCTTGCGATCCCTGTAGATTTTTTTCCCTATAATAGGGACTCTAGTGACCATGGAAATGACTTCCTTTGTCATAGTAAACTGGCATCCATCGATTTCAACACTTCCTTCTTTCCAGTTCTCAAGGAAAAAAATTTTGACCTCTTGGTTGCCTTCATGCAATCTCTCCATAAAAGGAGTAATGCCACCTGTCTATAAGATGTCCCAAATAACACTTCTTTTCTTCCATTTTCTACAATCTGTGGGTTCCCTCCTTATTCTCTAGCCACCCATAGTGAGATACTATCTAACACAAGCTCTGCTCTTCAGAAAGCTTCAGACCCAAAAGAAAACAAGGATGCTGCTATTGCACTTGAAGTAACCATGAAGCTTAGAATGAAAATGAACACTACCCAGAAAGCGTGCAGAGTGAAAGCTTCATAATTGTAGGTAATTAAATCACCGTACTTCCTGTGCTTGAAAAAATCATTGGAAAATGTGGATTAAATATTGTTATTTCTATATATGGCTCCTTCCCTACCATGAATGCAATCCCATGTGATCAGTACCATCACCTCCTGCGGGATGTCCTTTCCATTATGCTACCTCACCATATCTTTATGCCTAACAGCCACATTGGACATAGCATCCGCCACTTGGTTCACCTCTCTAAACATGTGAGAAATATGTACTTTCTCGAAGGTATTAAGAATGCTCTGAGTCTCCAAAATTATGTTATCTATAGTCCATGAAGGGGAGGCACCTTTCAAACATCTAATGATATTATTAGAGTCACCTTCAAGCAATAGGTATTTGATCCCCACATCGCGAGCCAACTTGGTGACTTGGAGGGTGGCCATGGCTTCAACATAATGATTAGTTTGGGTACCAAGGGGAAGAGCAACTATAGAAGTATAGGCACCATGGTGGTTTCTAATCACTCCTCCACTGCCAGTCAGGCTAGGATTTCCTTTGGCTGCCCCATTGAAGTTAGCCTTATGCCATCCCTCATGGGGAAAGAGCCAAGTTCAATTGTCCCTTCGATGATCAGCTTTATTGGAAAGGAGGTCCATGCATTTACCTGAAAAAACATTAGTACCATGGAAAACATAGAAGTTTTCAAAGAGATCATGAATAATTTTAGAAGAAACCACTATGGATGGAGCATGTAGATCTCTGAAAATTCTATTATTGCGCTCCTTCCAAATGCCCCAATAGAGATGGGGAAAGGCCTAGGACCAAAGTTTTCAAAAATTAGAAAAGGAGGGGAAAGAGGGAGCCCACTAGGAAAAACAATCAAGGATAGTCAAAGGGAAAACCCAGACTTGGCCAAAAGAGGAAAGGAGGGAAAGCCAAACTTCCACCACAAAGGGACAATGGATAAAGAGATGTTGCACATACTTAGAATCAGACTTAC
Organism: Chamaecyparis obtusa; assembly: GCA_027943335.1. NCBI lineage: Eukaryota > Viridiplantae > Streptophyta > Pinopsida > Cupressales > Cupressaceae > Chamaecyparis > Chamaecyparis obtusa. Next base: position 4,239,963 of record BSBK01001728.1, on the reverse strand, counting down.
AAAGAATACACATATTGGGAATGGGAATTCCTCAGTTAACAAGGTTATCGACAATGAGGATATGGTTTTGTAGTAACAAACAGAAGATGTTGATCTTAGGGATTAAACTAGGAAACCAAGCTTTGGACCAACAAGGGGAGGAGAAGGGTAAGGAAGATCCAAAAGGGTCGAGGCAACAAAGAAAATCCCATTGGGAGAGGCTTCCCAAACTAAGGAATCCAGGGATTGAGAAAGGGACAGGGCTGAGAGATACCTCATGAGGGGTTCCAAATTTGATGAAATAGAAAAAAGGTTCCCCCAATCACTACCATCTCTGTAGTTACAGACTTGAGTCCCAAAAAGAAGAGAGCAAACCTCCTTCCATTTGTTGAAAGGCTCCACCTTAGCCAGAATCCCAAAATGGATCCAGTCATCCCGAAAAGCCAGCCGTCATACCAGAAGTTAATAGAATCTCTATTTCCCACTTTCCATTTGGAACCAGAGGCATCAATCTCTCTGGCCTTGAGGAGACCATTCCATATAAAAGATCTTGTAGGAATATCATTGTAGAATAAGAGATTTTTCAAAGAATTATTGGAGTGGAGGTATTTAGCATCAATTATATCACGCCAGTCTCCTGTATCCTGAAAAATGTGCCACATTTGTTTGGCTTGAAGATCCTTATTGAAGGTCCTAATACTCCCGAGGCCAAGGCCACCATGATGCTTCAGAGTGCAAACTTTGTTTTAGGAAATAAGGGGAAGCTTCTCATGGTTTGTCATCCCAGACCAAATAAATATTTTCTCGATCTTCTCCATGGCTTCAACAAATTTAGTAGGAATCATGAAGAGGCTCAGAGCATAGGTAGGAAGGTTTTTGACTCCTAAATGGACTAAGTGTTGTCATTAGTATTCAGTTGTAAAGTTGGTAAACAAAGGCAGTCAGTTCAGTTAGTTATCAATGCATAGTAGTCATTGAGCAGATAGATCACCGAGTGTAACACTTACTGAGTACATAGGATTACCAAGCACCAGTAAAAACTGAGACTCAGAGATAGTATTTATCGAATAATCTAGAGTTCACATAAAAGTTTTGAATGGCACATTCTTCAAGGTGAACAACTTTTTTCCGAGTAAGAAAATGGTTTACCAAGATCGAGGTGAATATTTATAGTGGATGTAATCATTTAATGAATGATGATTCCTATGTAATGATGATCTAGGTTATTTTTATGAGTCGATGATATTAGGTTTTCTAAGATATTGTAAAACACTAATTAGTTCAAGGTCAGTTTGATATATAATTTGTAAGGATGTCATTTTGACAAGTATCTTCATGGAGTAGCCATACTCAAGAACATCTGAAGTTCATACAGGGTTTTGAGAGAAGGATTTGAAAGAAGTATTCAGTTTAACAAAATAATTATAAGGCTACCAAGTAGTTCAGAAGGATATACTCATCACAACAAGGTGATATCTTTATTGTATTTAAAGGATATGATATCAGCAATTTGAGTTATATTACATACAGGTCATATATCACTGTTACTCTCTAACAATTGTAGAAGATAAAAAATCTCCTAATAGAGTGGACTTAACTGTTCTTAGTTAAATATCTTAACCAAGTGCACACCTATATTGTGTTTCTTAAATTCTTTAATAGGGTAGATCTAGATGATCTTTTTGTTACTCCTAACAGGGTAAGATCACCATAAGTGATCATTCTTGTAAGCCTTACCCAATAACTTTATTTCTGTAGAAGTGAAGCTTTGTGGGTTTCATCCCCACCATAGTTTTTACCTTCTAACAAGGGTTTATACGATACCAAATACATGTGTCGTGTACTGAAGTTTCATGAATGTTTTATTGATTTACTTTCATGCATTTACATTCCAGTTATATTATTGAATGTATGTTGGATGAAAAGTTACACAGTCAGTTGTTGAAGTTGATATTTACAAGGATTACTTTGAAAAGTTTTAAGGATGTTGATTCACCCCTCCCCTCTTAGTATACACCTTTCCATAATTCCAACAATTGGTATCAAAGCTAGATCTCTTGTTAAGGAAGTTTAATCACTAAAGAGAAAAGATCTTAAGGATGGAAAGGTATAAGCTTGACAAGACTATTGAGAATTAGAGAATATAGATCCAGATCTACATTGAACAATTCAAGGAAGCCAAAGAAGAACTGTTAGGAATGGGAACACTGAGAGGGGGCGGGGGGGGGGGGGGGGGAGGGTGAATTAGTGTTCACTGTATTTTAACTTTTAACTTTAATCTTTATACTGAACTTAAATGCTTAAGTACTGAATTAAACATTCACATAAACATGAAACATTAAATTAGCACATGACACCAATATGGTTACGAGGAAACCCAAATAGGTAAAAACCCCTGGATAAAAGCACAAAGTTGTGTCACGTTTCAGGACAACTTATCAGCACAGCTGAATTTGAGTATTTCTAACTAAAATTATTTTTTGTCAAACATATGGTCTAGCTAGATTCATTCTAGCTAAGTTAGATAAGTTCTTGACCTTTTCCAATTGGAAATATCTATTAAATGCATGTTTTATAACAATTACTAAAGAAATAAAATTATTTCAGAAAAGCGATGTTTCAATAACTCTTACTATTTTTAATGATATTTTTTTACAAATATAAAAATACCCTTTTTTAGAGCACAAAGTCAAGATTATCATCATATAATTTTTATAGTATTTTAATTAGATCTAATATACTATAATTTCAAAATACTGCAAGTAGGTATTTTAACATTCGAGAACAAGATGCTTCAAAAATAGAAAAAAATAGTAAAGCTTATCAAAAAAATTGAAAATTTATATTTAACACTAGAGAAGAGAGTTATCTTCAAGAGTGTGTAATTTATTTTCTGAATGGTGTAGCTTTGATCGGGGAAATTTGACGCAAGATGAAAATTGTCGATTTCAGGTATGTTCGACTTTTAGTAGTTATAACAAAGAAAATATACATTGAAAACTAATTTTTCTTCTTTTTTCACTAGCTATACATTTTATCTATGACATGTTTTGAAATCAAAGGAAAAAAAGATTATTTGCATATACTTTTTTGGTGTGACCAAGACCCTCATTTTTCAAGATTTTTCAGGAAGTAAAAAATGGACTTAAAAAATTTAAAAACTATGTGAATTCTTGTTCAAAAAAAAATAAAAAAATTATAGGCATAAACTTCATCCACTTTTACACATTTCATTAGTTTACATCATCTCCAAATTTTAAACATAAATGTCATTTTTATGTCGTTAAAGTTAAAAATTTTGTGTTGTTGACCTTTTCCTTTATAAAAGTGTGACACAGCTTTGTACTTTTACCCCCTAGTGGGAATTGACACCCACTAATATTTTGTACTAGTGTTTTATGATCCTTGTTAGAAGATCCTTAACCCTGTTAGGAGTTGCTTTACAATGCTTTAAGTATAGTAGACCTTGTCAATGGTCGGACCCTGTTAGGAGTCTTTTACAATAGTCCTTGTTAGGGGAGTGGATGCACTATCCTAGAGCTCATTGCTCAAGTGATGAAGGCTACAACCTTCTGATCTTAGATACACACTATATCTATTGGATGAACTATCACTGTGACACTGCTTGTCAGATTAGTTCCTTTGATGCATTGATGCTTTGACCTCTTTCAAAGCTCTAATACATCTTGACTCTTTGCATACTTCTTCTCTACTTATCACAACTCTCTATCAACTTCCATACCGAATACAATGGGCACATCTTATATTTATACGCACATACAAAATAAACAACTAGGTTATCCCTTAAACCTATTACATACAACACTTCCAAATGAATTGGCTTAAGCGTGTTTACAATCAAACATATATACATTTCGGCAACATAATTACAATAGGCGCATAGCCTTTACAACATTAGAATATAGATGCAACTCATAATGATAATTGTCGGCTGCTTACTCTGTTCTTCACTGGCACACACTGGCTGTGCAACTTCAACTAGCTGTATCTTTCTCATACTTGCACATCTGATCATGCACTCATAGACTAAGCATGAATATAGTTTGACCAAGTTAACTTCCAGGGCACATACCATAATTCTTCTGTATGCACGTGCGCTAATGCTCTGAGCTGCAGGAACTCTGTACACTATCCGGTCTTCAACACATAACCAATTTCTGATCTCCTCATCAAGTGCGCTAACTCCAAACTACTATATGACTTTGTTTCCATAATGAGAACACTATATCAAGTCATATACATCAGTATAGCTAACTTTCCAATAATCTCCCCCTTTTTCATTGATGGCAACAAAGGAATATGCCCAAGTTGCTATCTGTCTTTAATACAAAAAACTTTTGTTCTTCTATACATGTACTTATATCTCCCTATACAAATTATGATCCATATTCTATACACAACTCCCCCTTTGACATTAATGAAAAAGGTGTTACAAAAATTGTATCTATACATACTAAGGGAAAACATTCAGATATGCTATCTTTAGGTTCTGGATCTCCTTCCAAAATGTGATAAAAGAGTTTACTATCTGGAGATGGGTGCATAATGCATACTGAATCTTCTCCATCTTCTTCAAGTCTATGGTAGGACCTTGATCATATGTCACCATAGTGGCATCAATATCCTTGATATTCTGATTTAGAATGTCTAGTGAGGGTGCAAGAGCATTCCTCAACTGAGTCTGTCTAGACCTTATCTTTGTCATCTCTTTCTCTGCCTTCTCAATTTTGTCTATTTGTCCCTAGTAAACATTATTGCACATGTTCACATCTGTGGATTTGTCTTTCACTGAACTCTTCACTTGCTCAATCATAGCTTCTGCCTCTTTTATTTTATTGAAATGAGCATCAGTAAGATTATCTTGATCCATGCATTTTGTAATGATTCTTCTCCCTTGATCTGCAAACTCTTTTAGGGATGTTTGACCAGTCTTGAGTGAGCTAAGGTCAAGTGAAAAGTTGTTCATCAATTCATTCAATCTCTTCTTTAGATACTTTTCTTCTGCAACTAGGGATGCAGATTCTTCAAGGCTTGAAAAATTGCTTTTGAAGTGTGAGATGATTGTACTCACATCATCAACCGAGTGTATCTTTGAAACTTTCTTGTCCTCTGGCAATAAATCGTTCAAAATGTTTACTGATTCTACCAGGAGGGGATTCCTCATCACTTGTTTTTCTTTTGCCTTCTCCATAGCTAAGACATTGAACTTAATCAGGTCTTCTTCTCTCCATGAGTCCAAATTGGATGTGTTAGGTGTCAAACTTAACAAAAATGCTGCAAAGGGAGTGATGGGAGTGCTATCCATCACTTCTTGTTTTACCTTAACTAGTTCTACTAATGGTTCATTATTCTTTTCTTTTTCTGTTTCTTTCTTTTCTTCTTCTTTTTCTATTTTTTCTTTTTCATGTTCTTTTTCTTCCATCTTTTCTTTTTCTTTCTCATCTATTACATTTTCAATCAATACCTCTTCTTGATGAATGGGAGGTGTGTTGCTGCATAAAATTTCAATGTGCTCACAAAAGCTTCCTCAAACTTGTCCAACTCAATGTCAGTCACCACTATGGCTATCTCTACATTATCAATGATAATGGTGCTATCCTTGAGTGACTCTATCATGGGTGCAGACTTATCTAACTCTATTTGTGCTTCCACTGTAGACATTGAATCCTGAGGACTTATTAATGATGCAGTAGTGGGTTCTACCACCTTGACTTCCTTTATAGATACTTGTGCTTTGGGCGCAATAGGTGGATACATGTTCCTGTTCATAAGGACCTTCTCAAAGGATTTCTCTATCTCTTTGGAAACTAATTCATAGTTTTTATCCATTATATTTAGTGTTCTTGTCTTGGTTATCAGTTGAGGCTTCACCACATCTAACAACAACTTCTTCTCTTCTAGCTCACATCTAGGAAGAGTTTCATCTAAGATCTTTTCCCTTATTCGTAGATCTTCTTCAATAGCCTGTCTCTTTTGGAATTCTAGGATATTCCACACATTGTCAGGGATCATTGTTTTTAGTTCCAAGACTATCCTTTTGAACTTGATCATGTGCTTTATGATCATGCTATGAATCTTTGATTTGTCAATTTCATTGAATTTATCATAGAACTTCCCTACCTGATCAATTCTTCCTTCATCAATTATTCTAGCACTTAGCACATTTAAGTTGGGTCTAAACTCTTCCTTGGGAGGAGCTTGAGTGTTCTTTCTGGTTCTTGTTGCTTGCAAGGATGGATGATTGGTTCCAACCTCTTTCTTCCTCTTTTCTATTATCTTATACTCTAGAGGGGTAGTGGGGTCAATGGTTTTCTTGGGCATAGAAGGAGTTTTATCAGTTATATCCTTCTGTTCATCAGATTTCTCTATCTTTACCTTCTTCATCTTGGGATCATGTGATTTTGCCTTTGCTACATCTGTGCTCTTTAGTTCCAAAGAAATCTTTTGTTCTTTTGCTTTGTCAAGATCTACTTGAGACACTCCATGTATTCTCAAGATCTCTGATGTGACTTTATCAACCTTTCTTTTTGTTGCTGCGCTATTTAGCTTGGCATCTACTTCTCTTGTCTTCTCCTCATAAGTTCCCTATCTAGGCTCATTAGGGTCAGTAGGAGCTGAAAGCAATAATTGAGCATATGCTTCTAAAACTTGTTCCTCTATTTCATATCCATGTGGATGAATCCACTTTGTTCTAGGGACTACTGCCTCCATGCATGTTGTCTATGTTTCAACCATAAAACATATAGTATCCTTGTATTTCTCAACAATGTTTTCTGGAATTCTGTACCTCATTTGCATCTTAGCCTTGAAGGTCTTCAATTCCAATGTTACATAATCTCTCAATGTACTCTCAGTGGATACCTTGAGAGATATTTGTGGCATGGTTGGAATGGACTTGTCCAAATACAAATCTGATACTCTCCCAACTATATGAAGGTACATGTAAATGATTAATGATCCAAACTTGAATATCTTGGTCTTGTCATGCTTGATTGCCTTGATGTTATCAATCAACTATGCGCACAAGATCTCACACAAGTTGAACTCTCCATTATCCTTCACAAGTCTAATGGCTGCTAGAATTGTGCTCGCAAACACACTATTCACCCTACTGGTGTGATGAAACCTGTATCCAAGTATCATAGACATCAATTTGATGTTAGCTTGCTCAATAGGCTCAATTGTCATCCCGCGCCTATCAATCCTTGACTTACATGTTTGCTCAATAATTTTCCTGACATCCTTGCCTACTAGAAGGATGACGCCTATCTTTGGGAGCCCTGTCATCTCATATATTAGGTCATTGACAATTCCAATCGGCACATAACCTATCCAAAATAGGTTATTATGAATTCTGCTCAAAAGTATTTTAATCCATTATGTCTCATAAAATTCATATGCCGTAGCATACTCTACTATGGGGTGATCATTCCACTTCACAAATTCATCTAGGAAGGTTTTGTCTGGTTTTAACATTTTTTCCATGTGCACCCTTAACCTATCCAATCCTACTAGTTCCTTCTTATAGTATATGTAAGCCCTAATGTCTTCCCCATGCATAATGCCCATAAGCATGCGGGAGAATGCTCCCCCTAAGTCATCTAAGGTAGACTTAAATGGATGCTTCTTAAAGACATTCTTTTATTTTTTGCAACATCAAAAACTATGGAAGTGGCCATCACTTACTTGTTTGATCGCTTTCCAACTATACTCTAAGATAAACTGAAGACTTTTGAATCAACACGATGAACTAGGGTTTCTACAACTGATCAAGTGTACTGCAAATCACTGATAGATCAATCTGCAAGTCTTCACAATAACTTCTAAGGCTCTTTCTGCTCTCCTATTGCTCTGAATTCAAATGTAATGAGTAATCAAACAACTTTCTATGTACTTAAAGTGAAAATTCTGCCATTAATGCTTGCCGCATAAACCAGGCTATCACTTAAACATTTCAAACTTTTATTATGTTAACAATCGATATGTGTGCTCTTGCATGAAGGTTCCTTTATACTCCAAAAGCTTAAGTTCAAAGGCACATACTCAAAGAGTGAGTATACCAACCACATAGGGATCTAGAGCTAAATTAGCTCCCCCTATGACCCTGAGGGCCATTCATCCAGATGTAGAGGGTGCATCCACTATGTATGCATCCAATACATACTCATCAGTCTTGTCCTTCTTTTTCTCTGATCAAATCAAGCTCGCACCATCTGAGGCTTTGACAAAATTAACTTCTCCTTCAGGATCCAATACTAATTCTTCAACCTTTTTAGGGCTTTCCTGACCTTGCGTCCTTGATCTACAAAACTTTGAGATATGTCCAGCCTTGATACAAGAGTGACAAATGACTGGAGGTCTTATATCCCTTGGTGCATTGACATGAGTCACCATTTTACATGTTCTAGATGAGTGACCATTATAGTTACATATTTGACATGTAACATTCTGAGAACTTATATTTGTTTGATTCTGATTTCTTTGATCATGCTCAATCCTATTCTTCTTACTAGTCTTGCAATTCATAGCTCTATGACCAAATTTATTGCATGAATAATAGTAACCATTAAAAGGTCTTACCTCTATACAGTTCCTCGCAATGTGTCCATGCTTGTTACATGCAAAACAAGTGCGGTCTAAAGGCTTGTGCTCATTATTAGGTGGTTCACCATTATCTTTGGTTTGATCTTTAGTCTCCTTAGCATTCGTAGAGTCTTTTTGTGTATCCTTTCTTGCCCACATGTTGTCAATCTGATTTTGTGCTTCATTTTATCCAATACAGCTAGTGTCTCCTTTGGCTCTTCTTGCATACAACTGAGATTCTATCAAATCAGAATTGGTGTGCAATTTTTCAATATGATTCTTTGCTTCTTTCAATTCAAACTCCAAGCTTAATTTTCTATTCCTTAGCTCCAAGATTTCCAAGTTAGCTTGCCTTAATTCCTCATTGAGTTGAAGGTTCTCTTTGACCTGTTCATTATAGACTTCCTAATTGTTGATCAACTTATCATCAAATTCTTCAAGTATTTCTTTTAAAGATGCATTGTCTTCATTCAGCTTCCTAACCTTTGCTCCTAGATCACTGTTAGAGAATTATTTCAAATCCTTTCTTAGCCTTTTGATAACTAATTGTGCATCACTAACTTTTTCTTTTAGTTCTTCAATTTATCTTTCTAATTTGTCTAGGTCTTCAAGAGAAGCTTCAAGATTTCTTTTCAGATATTTCATTTCTGCTTTATCCATGATCTCCTCAAGTAGTTAAACTTCTTTTCCGAGGACCAAAGCTATGATACCAATTGTTAGGAATGGGAACACTGAGAGGGGGGGGGGGGGTGAATCAGTATTCACTATATTTTAACTTTTAACTTCAATCTTTATACTAAACTTAAATGATTAAGTACTGAATTAAACATTCACATAAACATGAAACATGAAATCAACACATGACACCAATATGGCTACAGGGAAACCCAAATAGGTAAAAACCTCGGTGGGAATTGACACCCACTAATATTCTGTACTAGTGTTTTATGATCCTTGTTAAAAGATCCTTAACCCTGTTAGGAGTTGCTTTACAATGCTTTAAGTATAGTAGACCTTGTCAAGGGTCAGACCCTATTAGGTGTCTTTTACAATAGTCCCTGTGAGGGGAGTGGACACACTTTCCTAGAGCTCACTGCTCAAGTGATGAAGGCTACAAACTTCTGATCTCAGATACACACTATATCTGCTGGATGAACTGTCACTGTGACACTGCTTGTTAGATTAGTTCCTTTGATGCACTAATACTTTGACCTCTTGCAAAGCTCTAATACATCTTCTTGAATCTTTGTATACTTTTTCTCTTCTTATCACGACTCTCTATCAACTTCTATACTGAATACAATGGGTGCATCTTATATTTATGTGCACATGCAAAATAAACAACTAGGTCAGCCCTTAAACCTATTACATACAACACTTCCAAATGAATTGGCTTAAGCATGTTTACAATAAAAAATATATACATGTTGGAAACCTAATTACAATAGGTGCATAGCCTTTACAACATTAGAATATAGACGCAACTCATAATGATAATTGTCAGCTTCTTACTTTGTTCTTCACTGGCACACACTGGTTGTGCAACTTCAACTAACTGTATCTTTCTCATACTTGCACATCTGATCATGCACTCATAGAATAAGAATGAATATAGTCTGACCAACTTAAATTCTAGGCTTCATACCATAATTCTTCCATACGCACATGTGCTGATGCTGTGAGTTGCAGGAGCTTTGTACACTATCCAGTCTTCAACACTTAACTGATTTCTGATCTCCTCATCAAGTGTGCTAACTCCAAACTGCTATATGATGTTGTGGCCATAATAAAAATAGTATATCAAGTCATATATATGAGTATAGCCAACTTTCCAACAAGAACTGGGAAAGTTACTGATCAAGATGAAGGATATGACACTTTGGTATAAAGAGACTGATTATCATGAAGAAGAGATAGATGATCCATTTGAAGGATATGGATCTAGATCTGGTAGCATATTTGATGCATCTAAAGGAACCATATCAGATCTATTTGAAAATAATCAACATCCTACTGAACAAGTGAAAGCACTACAAATCGATCCAGAATCACAAATGGTTAGAATGATTGATGTCATGAACAATGCAAGGCAAACATAACAATAAAGGAATCTGGCTATTGATGATAGAAGACAAATTCTTGAAAAGATGGAAGAAAAGGAATGTAAGATAACAAGACTTACTAAGCATCATTTTTGAATCTCCAATCAAATAGTTGTCATGAGTCAGGAATTCAACCGAGTAAACTGTGAACTTACTAGAAGATTGGAAGACATTGGTGAATTGAGAGAAGAAAATGGAAGGTTAAAGAATGAAGTAAAGATTCAACAACAACACAATGAGATGATTAAGAAAAATGAAGAAAGTACAAAAAGGATGGATGAGTTTCTATGTAATCAAAGAGAACTTGACAGCACTACCAGTTTAGGCTACATCGAGCATGGAGATTTGTCAAGAAAAACTGATCAAAAGAATGCCTATGAAAATTCAAGGCCAAAGAAGCTCTCATGTTATCACTGTGGTAAACTAGGCCACACATCAAATGTTTGTAGAAGCAAAGAAAAATGTATTCCTAAATCCACTCCTAAATTTAGTGGTTATTGTTATAATTATGGTAAGTACGGAGATCAAGGACATGAATGCAGATCAAAGTTGAACAAGTCACCTAAGAAACCTTATATGGAAAAACACTATCATACTTGCAACATGCATGGACACATATCACAAGAATGCAGGACAAAGATGAAACAAGTCTGGAAATTGAGAGGAAAAAAGAAGACATATCAATCTAGAAGGCAAGGTAATGCATACACTTGGGTTAATTACACAACATGTGGTAGGTATGGACATATTGAAGCTAACTGTATGAAAAAATACTGGATAGGAAAATCTCAAAATTGGTCAATTTCTATAGTAGCATGTTTTCTCTATCATAAGGTCAGTCACTTAAGTAAAGATTGTAGAGACCGAGTACCAGAATCAAGTACTAGTGAAAGTGGAAACAAAATTGAAGAAATCATGAGGATAATGAATCAAATATGGAGAAAATCATCAAATGACATTGTTGGACCAAGCACAACAATCGGTGACACCTCATCCACTGGATTAGGTGATTTCACCACCTCCACCTAAGATATCTAAGTATGGAATTGAATTTCAAAAGGTTATATCTTACAATAGTTCCTTATATCTATTGTGTGAATGCCAAATCAACATGAATTAAGATGCACTAGGGTATTATATTGTTTTTAATTAGAAATGAGTTTAGTCGGTTAAACTGGACCGAGTAAGAATTTCCATTCAATGAAAATGTAGAAGACAATCGAGTTGCATAGTTAGCTGAGTATTGATGGTACTCACCGAGTTGTGGTATCTATAGTTTTAACCGAGTTGTTTGATTGTCAACCCAGTGGTAGTTGGGAAAGCATTTATTTCACTGATCAAGGTTTTTTTCTATAAATTAGAGGGAAACAAACTCATTTGTTTACAGGGTGATCAAGAGTGAATCAGATCAATTTGAGAGAAACTTGAGTAGAGTGAATACAAGCATTTCACAGAGATCTAAGTACATTGTGAATAGTTGAAGTCCAGATCAAGTAAGTTTGGAACTAACTAATCTCTCTGCATCCAGTTTGTTAAAAGCCCTAAGTTAGAAATCATGATGGCTTCATCCTCACGAACCATGCAAACCAAGGATGACAAGGGCAAGAAGGTTAATTTGATCAAGAACACGACCTAAACTGAGCCTCCTATCAAACTTCATCTAGAATTTGCAGCTCAACCCAATGACAAGAGCACGTTTTCACTAATACCACCTAGGGTTCTTCTCGTAAAGGATGTTAGGTCATACATCCACTATAAAATCAATGAAATCAGATACTTTGAGATTCAATCCACATATCAAGAGCTTTGCACTGACAGTAAGCTAAAAGATGATCACAAACACTTACAGGTAAAAGGGTTAACCAATGCCCTATATTTCTTGAAGAAATTCAAAACTTGATGGATATGCATCATACTGAGCTGAGTACATGAAGGAAATTTATGGATAGATGAACCTATGAAGATCACAAAGGATGTGATACATGTAGTGATAGGGTATCCAATGAACAACAAAGCCAAAGCCCTAAGGCATGTGACACGTACCAAGATTGAGAAGTTAACTGGTGCATAATGGGATGGTAGAGGCCTAAGAATAAATACCATTAGCAATCTTGAAATGAGATTTGGTGCATATATCATTACATATAAAATTTTCCAATCAAGAAGATTGAATAGTGTTTCATGTGGAGTAATCGACATTGCATACAAGATTGTAAAAAAGGGTTTGCAACTCGACCTTGCTGAGTTGATGCTGAGGAAGTTAGAGGAGAACATGAGAACAATCAGGGTAGCAAGATCCAATACTTGAAAATTTGGCTCATTATTGGTATGTACATTCTTTTACTTGTAGAACATTTTTCCATTTGTTGGTAATGTACAATGGGTTATCAACCAACCTAAAATTGTTTAGATTAGTGAGTTTATTTAGAACTTAGGAAAAAACTTTGAGCCTATTATGGAAGAATATTTTGGTTAGTTCAATGAGAGAATGGAGAAAAGGATAAGGATACCAATGCAGTTGGTAGAAAAATTGAAATATGATATCTATTTTCTGTTGGATACCGAAACCGCCCTTATCAAAGCTGTAGAGCTGAGAATAGCTTCGCTACCACCCATGGACTATGAGATTGACATTGATGTAGCTACAAAAGCTATAAAGGTTTTACTTGCTGAGACCAAAGACAAGAAGGCTAAAAGTTTTGGAAAATTTGAGGAAGCCAAGTCCAGAATCAAGATGGGGCTTGTAGTTGAGAAGATGGGTAGGAAAAATGAGAAAATGGTTAAAAACCTTATGAAAACATTTGGTGTCACAGATGAAGACATTGAGGAATCGGTTGGAGAAGAAACTGAGGATCAGACACTAGTCGGTGAAGACATAGATGAAGAGGCCACCAAGTCAAAAGGGCATAATTAGGAAGAGCCACCTAAAGCTGATAAAGGGAAAGGTAAATAGGTTAGGTATAGGACTAGATCAGAAACTACTAGTTCACCGCCTTTGAAGTAAGGTGTTACAAAAATAACTAGGCCTACATTGACTCGTACATATCATAAGAGGAAAGAAAAGGCCACCACCAAGCTCCCTGAACCAAAGCAGAGAAGAAAACTGATAAGATCCAAGGATGAAAAAGATTTAGTATAAGTTGAATGAAAAGATCAGCCAAGAGTGGCAGTAAACAAGGTAAAGCTTTCATAAGTTGTAAGTGAATTAGAAAGTATCATTGATAAAATTATTACAATTCTAACATAATTATGCACTTTAGATATCTTCACTACCGAGGTTAGTGAAAAGATAATAAAGTTAGATGTAGATCTAAAAGATAGTGCTACTCATCTTACAATTGAGCATCATGCATTTCAATTGTATTATTTCGAAGTAAAACACATACATCAGTTAAGACTTTATTTGAGCAAGGAAGAGGAACACATCAAGAAGAGGTAACTGAGCTACAGGCTGAGTTACTACCGCATCTAGCAGTGATGCAAAATCATGTGACACATGCAAAGAAATTGGTTTCCACCCCTAAGATTTCTGTCACCGAGAATATTTTTGGTATGCATGCTCAAGTGAGCTTAGAGCAGTTGGCTCTAGAAAATCTAAAGGAAGAATGGGAGAAGCTTATGGATAATATTAAGAAATCTCATCCTAATATTTTTGACAAATTGTAAGTATATTCTTTGTCATTATTTTAAAAAAAGGGGGAAACATATGTATATATATCGAGAGCATGCTCATAGGGGAGTCACTAAGTATACACAATTTTGGTTTTGTGGAATTATTTTTGAGAGTTCAAACTTTTATAATCGGCATACATATAAGTTTTTGATACTAATGCTAAAGGGGGATAATGTTACTCCTAAATGGACTAAGTGTTGTCATTAGTATTCAGTTGTACAGTCAGGAAATATAGGCAGCCAGTTTAGTCAGTTATCAATACATAGTAGTCACCAAGTAGAGAGAGCACCAAGTGTAACAGTTACCGAGTACAAAGGATTACTGAGCAACAGTAAAAACTAAGGTTGAGAGATAGTATTTAATGAGTAATCTAGAGTTCACATAAAAATTTTGAATGGCACATTCTTCAAGGTGAACAATTTTTTCTCGAGTAAGAAAATGGTTTACCAAGATCGAGGGGAATATTTATTGAGGATGTAATCATTTAATGAAGGATGATCTAGGTTATTTTTATGAACCTTTGATCTTAGGTTTTCTAAGATATTGTAAAACCCTAATTAGGTCAAGGTTAGTTTGATATATAATTTGTAAGGATGTCATTTTGACAAGTATCTTCATGGAGTAGTCACACTCAAGGACATCTGAAGTTCAAACGGGGTTTTGACAGAAGGATTTGAAAGAAGCATTCAGTTTAACATAACAGTTATAAGGCTATAAAGAAGTTTAGAAGGATATACTCATCATTGAAAGGTGATATCTTTATTATATTTAAAGGATCTGATATCATCAATTTGAGTTGTATTACATACAAGTCATATATCACTGTTACTCTATAACAACGTAGTAGATTCAAAATCTCCTAATAGAGTGGCTTAACTGTTCTTAGTTAAATCTCTTAAGTGAGCACACACATATATTGTGTTGCTTAAATCCTTTAACAAGGTAGATCTAGCTGATATTTTTGTTACTCCTAATAGGGTAAGATCACCAAAGTGATAATTCTTGTAAGCATTAATCGATAACTTTATTTCTGCAGAAGTGAAGCTTTGTGGGCTCCATCCTCACCATAGTTTTTACCTTCTAACAAGGGTTTCTATGATACCAAATACATGTGTCATGTGTATTTAAGTTTCATGAATGTTTTATTGATTTAATTTCATGCATTTACATTCTAGTTATATTATTGAATGTATGTTAGATGCTAAGTTACATAGTCAGTTATTGAAGTTGATATTTACAAGGATTACTTTGAAATTTTTTTAAGGATACTGATTCACCCCTCCCCTCTCAGTATATACCTTTCCATAATTCCAACAAACTTAACTTTGTCATTTTAGATATCTCATGTCTATCTAATCAATCCTCAAGAAATCAAGCAATCAAGTGCTCCATATACAAGGAAATTAATTCAAGAATGGAAGGCAAGGAGTGAGGTCTAGATCCAAGCATTAGTGAAGGCATCTATGTTCTTCTTATTCTATATATCCATAGTCAAAAATACACTAAATATCAATTTCAAGCATCCTCATAATCAACTCAACCAAATGAAGGTTTGTGAAGATATTGCATTCTATGAAGCCTCTACTACTAACAACACACTTTAATTTTTTAAGAATCTTTTAATTCAATTTCAAGTTTGATCCCTAAAATAGGATTCAACCAAGGAAAACCATTCTCCACAACCATTTTCCCTTTTTCCTATGTATAGGTTAATGTGACAGGTGGTGCAAGTGTGAAGACAATGGTAGAAAAGTCAGATATAGAGTTTCAGTCAACTGAAAGTGCATTTGATCATGACTAGTACAAGGCCATCTAACTCACCCCTGACCTCCAAATTTCCTCAGGCCCTCAAAGGAACCCCATACCTACTATTCTATATGGAATTCTCAATCACAAGTCAGTTACAGTTCTCATTTTAATTTTTTTTTATAGATTCTCAGTGTCCCTATTTAGATCTATTTGCATGCTTAAATACCTAGTTCCCTCCTTCCACACTTGTATTTTTCATTCACACTTTCAACTCAAATGGAAGGAAACCATCTTTCATCCCCTCAACACTTGAGCCCTCTTGAGCCTAGGGGATCATATTTCCTCCAATATATGTGAAAGAAAATTTGGGTGTGAGCTTCCTAGAACTTGATCATCCATCATAGTGATTACCCCTTGAATTCATATTCTTTCATCACATTTTGGTGAGCCTAACATCCTTACAAATCAATTATGATTTGGTGTCTAGATTTGATTTGTTAAATTTTATGTATTAGAAACCTTATCTTTCTTTCTTGGATGATTACATCTATATATGCATTAGGTTATATGTGCAAACATGTATTAACTTTTCATAGAAACTCTTGTTTTTTTTCATTCAATGTTTAAATCATGAATTTATTAGTGATTTTCATTAATTAGACATTCCCTATGTATTTTTATTTATGTATGAGTTCCATAAGCTTGAGTCCAACCTATAACATACTTATGAGAAGTTGTATACTTATGGGTTCCTTTAGAGGTATAGATCCCGAGTCCTCTAATGTATTTCATAGGAATGTAGATGATATGTCTATGCCCACTAATGACATATCTAATATTTTAAAACATCCCTCTTCCCATTCTTCTCATGATGGGGATGAATTATTAAGAGTTTCTTCTACCCAAGTGTGAAAATTTTCTCATGATTTTGAAAAGATTGAATAATGGTTAAGTCAAGAACATTATAATAGTGAGGAAATCCCCTTAGTTAAAGGATTGACAAATTTTATTTATAATGATGAGCATGGTGTTGAATTATTACATGGCATATCCCCTCTTATTGGTGAGAATATAAACTCTGTGAAAAGTAGCATCAAAGCCTTATTTTTTCCAATCCTAATGTTGACCATTTCATTCCTATTCCAACATCCCTACCTAATTTTCCTACCTATACCCCATTTATCATGGCTATATCTATTCAAAACTCCAACCTTAAACATGTTAGTCTTGGAGGAATTTCTAGTCCTACCATACCTCATCTCTTGAGTGCTCCATGTATTTCCCAACCATCATACATACTACTTACCATAATGTTCTATTATCCTATTCCAATGCTCCATCTATTTCTCATAAAATTCCACATCCATCATTGTCCAACATGTTTAATACCAACATATATACCAAAAGCACCATTAACAATCTTGCACAAAGTGTTTCATCCTTATAGTTCAACAACTTTCTTCCATTACACAATCCTAATATAACATCCCTACTTGTGATATTGATGACCCATTACCCCATGACATCATTCGTATCATTATCCCTTAATGCATAGAAATACATACGTTGGAGACTGTACCATCCTCAAATTCTATCACTATGTAATATTTATTTAGCCTGGTCCCATTTTAGTATGCATGGGCCTCCACATTAATTTTTGGGAGCCCAACCCTGATTCCACTTACCATTCCAACATCTCTGCTCCATTTAGCACCTCTCTACTAAATTTCAAGGTCTTTTGGTGGGACCAAGTTGCCAAAACCAACTTGGTCCACCCTATTTTCATCAAAATTTAAATTGGGGTTAGGTCTTAATGGTTACATAGGATATCCAAATTCTTGTTGGCCCTCTTTGAGTTTTGAGCTTTGAAAATGCTTGAGAGAGGTATATAAGAAACCTAGCTCTCCTCATTTTGGGATCAAGAAAAAATAAAGGCATTTGATCAATCAAGAAGAAAACAAGTCATTCATATGTATATGATCTCAAGTATCCTAAGGTATATTTCAAATATTTCAAGGCATTTCCAAGTCAATCTTCTCCATGGAAGAAAAATTATCTCTCTCATTGAATAAAAAGTGGAGGAGATTACCATCAAGGAAGAATATCATGGTATCCGTAAGCATTTGAGTATCCAATTGTTCAAGCCATTCTTCTCTATCTCCATCAAGAATTATGGAAACCTACAACATTCATTGCACAAGGTATGTCCTTCATGATTTCATTTTCTATTTTTGTATGGAGTCATGCTATTACATCAACACTTGTGATCACATTCAAAGAAGTGTTTCACAAGACAACTTATAAGGTTCTTTATATTTAAAATCTAGCTTCTACTTTACATCAACATACTTTCCTTTCAAGCATATTTCATTTAAATTTCAAGGTTGATTCCTCAATTATAGTTTAACTTGGAAAAACCCCTCTACACAATAATTTCCCTCTTTCTTGTGTGCAAGAGACAATTGGTTATGATTTCATGACTAAATCTAGACTATAAAGGATCTTTTCTACAATAGACTGAAAATAGGCCAAAAAATACTAGGAAAAAGTCATGTCACATGACTTTGTCTTTGACTAAGTCACGCATCATAACTTGGTCCCTCCAACATTTTCATGAAATTAAAATTACAAGTTAGTGATTATCTCTTCATTCTATTTCTAATAGTTGAATATGTCAATTTGATTTCTATCAGTCTGTATTTGTTGAAAGTAAACTTCCTTTGCTATTTTGTCATATATCTTACATCCATCATTCTATTTTCTACTTTCTATTTTTTCAAAAGAGAAGGATCATTTCACTTTTTAACACTTAGGCCTTCTTGAGCCTATTAATTCATCTTCCTTCAAAATGTAACCATAGGAAATAGGATCCATGTCCCCTATATCCTTAATTCTTATGTTACATTTTGTTGAGCCCAAATCATAACATTTTAATTATTATTTTGCATTAAGATGTGATTTTTATGTGTTGCATTATTTCATTTTGTGCATTTAGTAAACTTGCATTGGTAAAAAAGACATAAAATTATACCTTGTTATCTCCTCTTTTAGGCATTTGGCATATACTTTTGTAAAAAAAGAAATATTATTTTTATTTCATTATAATAGTTTCAAGATTCATACATTAAGTAAAGGTGATATTGATTTAGCATCCCTTATATCACTTTATCTCTCTCCTATTGACCCTCCTATCCATGTAGATATTTTGGTGCAATAAGACATTATCAACATTACTTTTCATGAGCATCTCCCATGTAAGAAAGAGGCCTTAAGGAACCAAGATGATCTTTCTCATAAAATGTACCTCCCCTATGAGGATTATTTGGTGCAAGAGGATGATATCATGACCATTTATCCTAATGATACCCCATTTTTATGCATTTCCTTGACATTCCATCTATAAATGAGGCCTTAATTAGTCATGGTTGTCCCTCTCCTAAATATCCCCTTACTTGTAAGAATAGTTTGAAGAAATAGAATGACATTACCTCTCTTAAGGATAATTTATCTTTTCTACACCCACATGACACATCTCCCATAGATGAAGCATTTATGAATCATACTATCACCTCTCCTAAGGTATATTTTTCCAATGAAGATAAATTTAATCCTCCTATGAATTTCACATTAGATATTATTAAACATTCCAAAGATATCCTAGCTCAAGAAATTGAGTATGTTAGTTCTCTAGATCCTCTTTCCTCTCCTACATCTTATCATAACCATCAAGATATTTGGATACAAGATGATGTTATCCATTTCATTCACAACCTCTCTCCTAACACACCATTGAATAAAGATAAATACTTAAATGAGAACATTTTTTATCAACCTACTAAAGTGAATGCAAATAAAATTTATAGGATTAAGCCTCTCCCTATAGAGATCAATGTCTCCTACTACACATTCTTACATAACACCTTTTCAAAAACCTTATGATGAAATATTTCCACTTTTCAAATCAAATACATCTTATGAAATTGGCTATGACATTATTACTACACAAGCATATAGTGGGAAATATATTGAAAAGATGAAACAAGTTCCTATAGATCCTCCTCCTTCATAAGGCACTATATTTGAAACTCAAGAAAATAATGTTCACAACCATTTTCAAAATTTGATTACTCATTTCTTATCTAATAAAAACACAAAAATTTATTCCTCTTCCTCATGTCATGATGTCATCATTAAAATAAAACAACTTATTAAACTAGTACTATAATTCCATTCACCTACCATATCACATGACACCATGTGATCTTAGTATATTTCTTTAGTGGGGGCTCTTTATTTTGCATATTTCTATACTTTACATTTAAATATTTGTTTTTAGGAAAAATAGTGTCTCTCTCTCTCTCTCTCTCTCTCTCTCTCTCTCTCTCTCCACTTTAGGGGAAATTTTTCCCTTTTCAATGCATTCTCAAAGGAACCATATCCCCTTTGTTGGATTGTATCTTTTATAGCTAGATGTCTTTTCTTGTATGAAAATCTTTGTTTTGCACAAGGATTTTCATTCTTTTTTACAACCTTTTTCATGCTTGAAATTGCATATCTACTATAAATGGTCTATCACTTGGGGTGCTTAATGTGTTATAATTTTTTTCCTTATCATTCAAAAAAGATCCATTATTTGTTTTTTGTTTGTATCAATTATTATGTAATATCCTTCCTTGCAAGGACATTTTTTGTTCTGCACAAGGATTTCCATTCTTGTTTACAATCTCTTCCTTTCTTGGGAGTGTATGTCTATTAAAATTGATCATTAATATAAAAATGCATAATGTGTCATCTTATCCCTTGACTTTATGATTAGGGGGAAAGATGTTTCCTTTGCATCTTTATCTTTTGTTGTAAGGATACACTTTCCTTGGTAGAGTGGTGTTTGTTTATGTTGAGACATCATTTTATTATACCAAATTATGTGTCTTGGTTTTTAATTATCTCTTATGAAATATGTGTGTATCCTTGGTTACAACCTCTTCCTTATTTGCAAAATATTATCAATTATAAACAAATTCCTTTACTTGGGGGATTATAGTGCGTCATTATTTATCAAGAATTATTTTTAACCTTACAGTAGGGAGATAAAAGGATTTATTTTTCTCCTCCCCCTCTCTTTGTCTTGAAGATGCCATCTTTGTTCAAGGAATCCTCTTTTAGGTATATATCTTGTAACATAGATCTCTTCCTATCAAGGGTCTCTTTCTACTTATTGCAAGATATTATTTTCTACTAATATCTTTCCATGGTTGTAGAAAGAATAATGCCTCTTTTACTAAGGTCATTCATAAATTATTTCTTAAAAGTATATCTCCTTGGTGTTGAAAGTAGGTATCATTATTCATCCTCTCCTTAAGATATTACCACATTCTTATGTTTCCATATTAAGGAGGGTGGAATTCATGCACCCTCTTTATGTACTATATGGTGGATTCCTTGATACTTTTTCACCTCTATGTTTTGCACCCTTGTGCATTATTCTCCTATGCATTTCCTTTTACACCCCTATTCATTATTCCCCTATGCATTTACTTTTGTTCCGCTATGCATTTTTTTATTTTCCTATGAATTGTACCCCTATGCATTCCCTTTTGTGCTCCTATGTGTTGTGCCCCTATGCATTACCTTTGTACCCTTATGTGATCCTTTTACAATCCCATGTATATTGCCATTTCATTTTTGAGAGTCCCCTTTGTGCCCCTAAGCATTTTCTATTTTGTACACCAAAGCATTACTATAATAGATGGATTTGACTAGAATAACATAATTGAATAGACTATTGATCCCATCTTTGTACTAAGTTCTATTTTTGGATGAGTGGAACTATCATAATACAACTTTTTAGCCTTTATACTCCTTCCTTCCCCTTTTCTTTCATGGATCACCTAACATAATACAACTTTATATCCTATTGGATTCATGGTCTCTTTCTCATCCATATTCTCCTATCTTTGCTAGTGGGTTAGGCCATGGAGTTTTATCTTATCTATGGTGCATTCTCTCACTCTTCCCATGTGACCACTTATGCTTTTTTAGTAGCTTTCTGAACATGAAACTAATTGTTGAGACATTTTCTCTATCAAGGTCTCTTCAACTAGTTGATTTGGAGTCTTATTTCAAGTGATAACCTCTTTTCATTGGTGTCTTTTGTCCTTTTGTCCTATTGTCCTATTGTCTTTGTTTTTTTTTTACGCCCTCGCACACATTTTTATGATTTGAGATCCTTTGTTTGAGGGCTTGTGTCTTTAAATTTAGTTATGTTTTATATCTTTGCAATTGTTCCCATGAATCTCTCTCTCTCTCTCATACTTTATCATCAGCATGAGATGGATTCATACTCCCACTAAAGTGGGGGCTAAATATACCATCCTAAAATTGTAACACTATGTAATTTTCATTTAGATTAGCCCTATTTTATCATGTATGAGCCCTTGCATTAATTTTTGATACCCTAGCCTCGATCCCACTTATCATTTTGGCATCCTCACTCCATTTGGGACCTCTCTACAAAATTTCAAGGTCTTTTGGTAGGATGAAGTCATAAAATCTAACTTGGTCCACCCTATTTTCCTCAAAAATTAAGTTTGGGGTAGGCCTAAATGGTTAACTGGGAAATCAAAATTCCTACAGGCCCTCTTCAAGTTTTGAGCTCCAAAAGTCCTTAAGTGATGTATATAAGAAACCTACCTCTCCTAATTTTGGGTCAAGAAGAAATAAAGGAAATCATTCAATCAAGAAGGAAACCAAGAATTGATATACACATGATCTTAAGCATCTTAATGAAAATTTAAATCATTTAAGGATTTTCCAAGTAATTCTTCTCCATGAAATAAATATTCTCTCTCTCTCATTCAAGGCCAAGTAGAGAAGACTGCCATCAAGGAAAAAGATCATAGTATCCATAAGAATTCAAGATTCCAAGTCTTCAAGCCATTCTTCTCCCTCTCCATCAAGCATTGTTGAAAACTCCAACATTCATTATGTAAGACATTTATTTCATTATTTCCTTTTATTTTTTGTGTGGAGTCAAGCTATTGCATCAAAACTTGTGATCGCATTCAAAGAAGTGTTGCACAAGATAAGTTATACGGTACTTTATGTTTCATAGCTAGCTTCAAATTTACATTAGAATACTTTCCTTTCAAGAATATTTAATCTCAATTTAAAATTTTATTCCTCAACTAGGGTTTGAATAATGCAAACCCCTCTCTACACAATAATTTCACTTTTTTTATATGCAAAGAAAAAAGTGGCATCATTTATGCGAGTAGATGTGGATAATATATGAGATTACCTATAATATGAGACTCAAAATAGGAAAAAAAAATAAGACAATTTCATGTCACATGACTTGGTCCTAGACTAAGTCACCCCACATGACTTGGTCCCTCCAACTTTGCATGAAATTGAAATTACAAGTCAATGACTATGTCTAGGTTTCATCTCCAATAGCTGAATTTGTTTTTCTATTTTCTGAAAGTTAACTTCTTTCACTATTTTTTCCTATATCTTGCATCCATCATTCAATTTTCCACTTTACATTTTACATAAGAAAATAATCATTGCACCCATTTAGTGTCTATGCCTCCTTGATCCTAGTAGGTCATCTTCCTTCTAAATGTAACCATAGGAAATATGATCCACATCACTCGTATCTCTATTTATCATGTTATGTAGAAATATAATTGAAAAGGTGATCCCTTGACTCATGTTAAGTAATTTTAAACCTTGTGTAGTGACTTCTCCCATGATCATATACTTATGTTTATTTTTTATGAGGACATTTAGAGATAAGGCTGACCTTACAATGATTTTTCTCCTTGCCTCCTTATTCTATTGTTTCATTTGAAAAAATTGCAAATACTTTCATTCAAAAAGTTTAGAATAATATTAGTTCACAAATTTCTTTAACTAATTGGATTCATTGTAAGAAAAGTTTTACGGAAAAGGTGTCTGATTTTATTGGTAGATTCAAATATTTATATGCCCAAATTTATTATCCTATGCCTAATATAGATGTAAAAATAAATTTCATTTCTAATTTAAAAAATGACATTAGAGATAGGATACTTATTTCTAAATTTACCTCTTTTACTCAATCATGTATAGTGCTTCATGATTATTACCTTTAGGTGAGAAAATTTGAGTCATTCACTCCAATGGCTCTTGTTTATAAGAGTGCTTCCTCTCAATAATCATCCTAAGTATTCCAAAAAACCCAACAAAGGTTTCATCAAAATCAACAATTATTACAATATTAATGCATGTGTGGCAGTTACATCTAGTGTGGCTAGCTCCTTTGTCATCTATTACAAATATATCTCATAATTTTACATCTCTTTCAAGTGAATCTTTATGTAATGTGATGTTTAAGTTTTTGATTAATATAAAATCAAGTTTTGAAGGAGCCTTGAAACCCTTTACAAAATGATTTCAAAAGGTTTTACATTATAAACCCCCAACAAGAAGTAGAAGTACAAAAGGAAATGGACAAGAAGACACAAGTCCAACCCATCTCCAACATGACCAACAAAAAACTATCCCAAGGCCAAAAACACACAACAAGCAACTAAAAAGGGAAAAAATAGAACTAGCCCAAAGTATTTAAGGTCACAGTGACCTCTTGTTCCGGTTTTCTCATCCTCTAAGCCATATTTTCCAATTATTAAATATATTTAGGTAGGGGAACCTTCTTCTTCTTCAAACTTGTCCTATTTCTCTTTACAAGGTCCTTAGTATCACCAAAAAGGGTCCTCTTGTCTGAACCAATCTCCACTATAGCTCTATCCTGGTGAGAAGCCTCCAACTTCACCACAAGGGTATTCATATTATCAGCAACAAAATTAAGGATTTTTTGGCTTTTGTCAATAATTTTCTTGAGAGTAGCATCAGTATTGTCAGCTCACTTAGCTCATCCAACCTATTATGAAGAAAATCCCTAGCATTTCCCTCTACTTCCAAATGATCCAGTAAAAGTTTATTCTCAACAAAAAACTAGAGAGCATATGAAATAATGTTAGGAAAGGGATGAGCAATATTATTCCACAAATTTTGCTTTAACTCCTCAAACTTAGCAGAGAGAGCATGATACTTTAGATTCAAGTTCATTATTTTATGAAAGGCCCATTTCATGAGCTAAAAAGAGTACAGAGAACTAGCCTTATAGTCTACAAAACCCCAACAATAATCTCCTCAATATTTTCTTTAAAACCAACAAGATACAACTCCATAGAAGAAGCTTGGACATTTACCCTTATGTTGGGGTAAAGAATTAGTCCCCTCATAATTAGTGGGAAAAATATACACATCATAATCAATCGAGCTCTAATAATCAACCAAAATAGTAACATTACCATTACCAACCTTATCTTTTCTACTCTTCTCAATTTCAAGACTGAGGGTCCCTTTGTCAGTCTTCACCCATTTCTCAACTTTAATTTTCACCACCATAGGCATCACCATACTAGCACCAAAGGGTTTACTCTTGTTGGAATCCATAGAATAATTCATAGGAGTAATCTTATTCTCATTTTCCATAGACCAAGGGGTAGTATTCTCTTTCTCATCTTCATCAATCTCTATCCCATGTTCCTCCATAGTCTTTTTTGCTCTTAGGAAGCCGACTAACATGTTCTTGGGAGAAACCCTAGGATTTTTAGAAGAAGGAGGGGAAGGGGAAATGTCTTCACTAGAAGAGTCCATATCCCACCCTTTACTAGAATCAATAGTATTATCCTCACCCATTTCAATAGAAGTAACTATAAATTTAAGGAAGGTATCAAGAAGCCTATCCCTAAAGTATTAAAAAATTAGCAGAATCAAACCCTAGTGAAGCACCCAATTTTTAGGGCTCTTCCTATGGTAACTTATGCTATGATTAAGGGCTGAAAGAATATAGAAAGAAACTAAGATAAAATCCCCATTCTTGAAATGATTAAGCATCACAAAATGGTAGCCATAAACCCTGGAGTATCTACCATCTGGGGTAAAAAATTCCATAATTGGCTTTGAAACCTCCCTCCAAATGGATTTAATTGGCTCAGGCTCATAGAAAGTATTATTAACTTTAACCAGAAACTCCCTCTCCTCATCTGCCTTCAGGAACTTGATCATAGCTTTATCAAAAATATTCCTATCCTTAAATAACTTTATTCCCTTCATGGATAATATTGTGATCTCAACAATGATGTCTTCGTCATTCACAACTTCCTTTCCAAAAAAAAACATTTTTCCATTCAAACATTCTTGAACAAAAATTATGGTGATTTTTTTATTAGATCCATGCAACTTCTCAAGATAGTAGGTAACCCCTCCTTTGTCCAACTTATGCCAAACCTTCTTCTCATTCTTCTAGTCCTCACAAGAAATAGGTTCAACTCTTTTAAGGTCTCCTCCCATTTTTGAAATCTCAGATCCGAGCACTAATAGAATGAAATTATGATTATAGGAAGCCTAAATTAAAAAAAAATCCAAACAACACTATAAATCATGTGAGACATTATGAGAAATAAGTATACTCTTCTTTGTAGGACAATCGCCAACCTCTTCACTAATTACAATGAAGTTATGTGGCATATCGATCATTAATTGAAATGTTGCCAATCTTACCATTTAATTGGTCATATCTTATGAGATATCTAATATCACCATTTACATTACCCTCTCCTTCCCATATTTTAATTCCTTTAATTTAAACACCAAGGTTGGCGAGCCCATCTGCCACCTTTTTGGTCTCTCTATAAGAATGAGCAATGCAAAACTTTTCAAAAGTATTGATAATTTATTTTGAGCCTTGTATTATATGGTCTATTTTCCATGAAGCTTTGTGTTCTCCTCTTAGGAAATTTATAATAGTATTAAAATATCCTTCTATCCACACCTTTTTGTACTAAAGTTGAGTAGCAATTTTAAGCACTTGGAATGTGCCCATGGCCTTTGCTAAGTGGTTGTACAAAACTCCAAAGGAAAGTGCCACCAAAAATATAAAATTGACATTCTCATCTCTTACCACTCCCCCACATGCAACCGGCCTTTGATTCCCCTCAGCCACCCCATCAAATTTAATCTTAATCTAGCTGCTTGGAGGAAAGAGCTAAACCATGTTGGCATTGTGATGATTTTGAGAGATTGTTGGCATTGTATATTGGTTCTAGTCATAGGAAGTCATTTATTTGGTTTTCATTGATGGAAACTAAGTTAGATTAGTCATGTTTGATAATCGGTGAAGTGTAGGATGCAATCGGTGTGAAGGATATGTAATCGGTAATGCAGGGAACTTGCTATGTCCAGAAGATCAATAGTCGGGGAGGTCAACAATTTGGTAGCGGTCATGATAGATGAAGAATTATGAGGGGTGGTCATAGATACAATATCAACATAGTTAGACTACAGTGCAGTTCTAACCACAAGTCATTTGGCTGATTAGTAAGAGAGATTTTGTTGACAAAGTCTTTAAGATAGGTAAGAACAATTGTATTCTTGAGAATCAATTGAACAATTTTAGATTGGTAAGTGGCATAGAGGTTGCGATGATGTTTGATTTTATGATGACATGTAATAAGGGTTATAGAAATGATGAGTTGAAATTCTTGGAATCAATGCTATTATTTAAAGGACTATTTAAGGTGGTGCATTGGAGAAGTCAAAATGTGTTTGAGTATCTTGGAAATATTCCATGTAGATCTTATTCTAAGCTGACATGATCATAGGGAAGTGTGTTTGACATCAAGATTATTATTTTAGCATATGGATATTATACAGGAAAGTATTTAGATTTCATGAATTCAGTGATAGGAGTGTATATAAGTTGTACTACTCATATTGTAAAAGGTTTTTGTTGTTATGATTAATGTGAAGGTTGCTAAAAAGGTTTATGATATCAATTAGGGTTGAGATTAGAGATTTGATAGAGATAGAGTTGTGATAAAATATAGAGTGTAGAGAGTATATTAGATCTGATAGGAAATCCATGCTATATCAGATTATTCCCTTGTTTATCCCTAGTACAGTTACATCAAGAAAATCCCTTAACATGGTGAACTTTAATAGGTTCCTCATTATAAATCCCTTAACTAGGTGAGCTATTAACAGAGTCTTGAAATCCTCTTGTAAGGTAGATCTTAGAAGATTTGATTGTACTTCTAATAAGATAATAATCACTCATAATAGGGTTAACCCTCAAAAAGGGTAATTGTAAGCTTCTAATAGGGAAAACTCATTTACTATAGTACTAGGATTATGGGTTTCATCCCTACCATGGTTTTTCCCTCTAACCAAGGGTTTCCACACAAAAATCATTGTGTCATGTGTGACGATTTATTGGATGCTTCATATTGTTTTCTTTTATTTGTTTACTTCAGTTATATGCTTTGTGGTGTGGAAGTTATTATTGAAGTTATTCAGAATGGTGGCTGGATTAGTCCTTAATCTATTTGTATTGATTCACGCCCCTCTCAGTACCTAATAATTCTAAACATTGGTATCAAAATAATGGTTCTCTTAATGATAATCCTAATAGCTTGAGGAAAAGATCTACAACTATGGATAATTATAGGTATGAGATGGAACTTGAGAATGCAAACAAGATGATCAATGAGCTATAGATAAAGCTGAAAATGACTCTTGCAATAAGGAGAGAAATTACTGAGTGAATAGATGTAAAATGGATTCACCTCTATTCAAATGTAAAGGGGGAAATATGAGATCTATTCTCAAAACCCAAATTCCCCAAAGAAGAGATCCGATTTGATCAACCAAAAGGTTAATGCACAATTGAATCAATTTTATGGAAAAGAGTAGGAAGAGAGAGTAAATCTAATATTTCCCTAAATGTGGATGATTATGCTTGGAATATGAAATAATTGAAATACAAGTACTAACCTCAAAATTAGGGCAGATCTAGAAAATGTTGAATTTTGGTGTCTGTGTACACTTTTAGAACATCTAAAACCTATCCTGGAGTGGAAATGCTGAGATAGAGAAAACCCAGAAATCTTTCCTCAAGATGGCTTAGCTCAGGTTTGACCCTCATAAAAGGTCAAATACCACATTCTTCATTTGAAGTCTGATTTGAATTCTGTTCATAGATCTTGGAAGATGGCTGAAAAGGGTATCCAAATTTGCTCTCAGATCTGAAACTCTGCACCTGTACCTACAAGAAAATGGGGGTTTTTGTTGTATGGGGGGTTTGCCTTAGTCAAACCCCAATTTAGGAATTCACCTTGAAATTGAATTGAAATATATTGTGCATAAACAAAGTAATTGAAACAAATCACCTCGCTTATGTTGAAGTCCTTGTAGAGGATTCAAATCCTCAAATCCACAAGTAGGAATGCTTCAATGGATGTAGGATGTCTCCAATCAATGGTATTTGATCTTCAACACCAATCTTGAATTGATCTTTGCATATGAGAAGACTTGAATGAATGGAGAAGGATGAATCATCAAAGGGGGCTCCAAAGAGATTGAATCCTTCAATAGCTAACAATGGATCTCCTTGATGGATGAATGCTTGAACACTTGAATGCTTGAAGACTTGCTTGCACTTGAGAGCTCTAGATGCTTGATTGCAAAACTTGATTGCTTGATGTGAAAATGAGAGAGAAAGGCCTCCTTTTATAGTGATCTAGGGCACACTCCTCTAGATGGGCCACTCACCTTTAGAAAATATACCTAGATTAAATGTAATTAAAGGATTTATCATCCCGAAACCCGAAATGGCTGATCCGGAAGCGGGAAATTAAATCTCCCAAAAGCCCTAAGCCTGAAGATTAAGGATTTGGAAATTTTGGAGAAAGGGGTCAAAGTCGACATTGACCCTAACCTAGTCAAGGTCGAGCTCGACCCTGACTTAGTCAAGGTTGACCTAAGACATTGACCTTTTTCTTAGGTTGACTCAAAATTGAATTAGGAGGTCCCAGGGATGCCCAAAAACCTAGAAATTGATGCCAAAATAGGATATAATGTCAGGAATAGACATAAAATCTTATGAAAATTGAAATGAAGGCCATGGGGATCCATTTCAAAATCCTACCTAGAAAATAGAGCCATGGAAGAGGGAAATTTAGGAGAATCCTTAATATCCTAACCCTAATTTCACCTAGAATGAAGAAATCAAGTGCAGGGAAGAAGTGGAAAGCAGGGAGAAAAGCAAAATACATGCAAAGACCCAATCAAGGTGCTTAAAATGACCCCAAACCACTTACTTGGAGGTCTAAATGCTCTTATAATGGAAGTGCTTCCATTTTAAGATGATACATTAAGTCCCCACTTTAGCAAGAGTATGGACTCGATGCAAACTCTTGGTAAAGGAGATCAAAATAAAAAGATAATCTTATCGCAATCCAAAGGACAAAGAGAAACCTTAAGCCCCTAGAGACTCAAGTCTTCATCGACTCCTAGATCATAATAAGAGAGACATCTCTAGAGAGAGAAAGAAGGTGTGATTACCTCGCCCAATGAGAGCTTATGTCCCATTGTGAATCACATAGGAAAATGGTGCAACTGGAAAGATGGAATTGAACCGCCTAGTAAATGTGGCTACTCACTAGTCAACCCATCAAGGATTTATCCTTAGGAATATTCTATTCCATAAGAATAAAACCAAAAAATAAAAAAATAAAAGAGATCCAGTCTTAAGGACACTTCCGACCTTAAGGGATCACAATATATGTGTATTTGAAACTGGAGGGATCAAGAGATCTTAAAATATAAATCCATGCTTTAAGGATTGGTTACTAATCCAAAAAGGGAAAATAAGTATCTTGAAAAATATGTGTGTATTGAAAAGTGCATGTGTGCAACAGGTGAGCAGAGCGTATGCGCCCATGTTAAAGGCATTGCTGACACTTTAACAGGAGCAATGGCTTTAACGGAAACATAAACAACTCCACTGATTATGTTTCCACATTGAGATGCCCCCAGATGAAGACAAATCAAGGGAAATATCATAGAAACATATAGAGAACACAAAAGGGATCTACCTACCATGGGGTCAGTATGATCATAAGATAATATATATATGATATTATTGCAAATGAATTGACATCATTCCCCAAAGAAAGTAGAACTACAATCACAAAGGAGGAAAGATCACCTAAGATATATGAAGGAGAATCTTTTCAGACCATGACATGGAGACCAAAAATAATTAGTGCTACCATATATCGAATCCAAGAAGATTATACAAGGAAACATGTACAAACAATAGCACAGTTACAACATAACATTGAACAATGCATAGAAGAATAGAGATACATATAGAAGAATTTGGACAATAGTTTTGATTCCTTTATCACCTTGCACCAACTGAGTAACAAGGATCGTATAAATGAATTTAACAACATTTAGCAAACACATTATGAGAGAAGCACAGTACAATAGGAAAACATACAACAAAGCTACCACGAAGGACAAGTCGATCAAGCGTGCCACCTACTCTCCCCATCTCATTGTATATCATTTAGGGAAGGTGGGTAACTCACAAGAGGGACTATATCCAACATAGTAGGAATGATAGCCAGTTCCAAACAAGGATCCTCTTGAGAATCACTATGTTTGACACTAGGTGTAAGAGTTAATTGTGATGAAAGCATATTAGGTAAATCAATGTCAATGTCAATAGTCTCATATTCATCATTAACATCATCAGTATCATCAAGAGTATCTTCTTCATCCAAATTAATTAAAATAGGATCTAAGATACAAATAGAATCATCATAATCATGCATGTGAATATCATTATTAGTATTAACATATCCTAATACATTATGTATAGGTTTATCTGAAGAAGGTAGAGATCTTTTAGCTTTATCATGAGCACGATGCTTTTTACGATGTTCATTAGCAAATTGGTTATGTTTTGATTTATTTGAAATAGGTTGAGAACTAGGAGGAACAATCATGGGATCCTTCACAGGTTCTTTAGGAAGATCAATAGAATTATTATCCATAGGAGGAATAATCACAGGATCTTTGATAGGTTTGGTAGAAGGAACTTGATTAATAGAACTAGAAGCCATAGTTAAAGGAGGTATCAAAGGTGTAGGTAAAAGACCATGATTAAGATCCATAGGAGGTGAAATTAGTTCAAGAATTTTATGATGTTTATAAGCTTGATATGATTGAAAAATATTATCAGGTCGAGGAGGACATGAATTAGGTAAGGAAGGCCAAAAGAAATCTAGAGCAGCACAATCTCTAGGCCTAGAAGGTTGATATAGACTATGATTAATTGTCTTCACTTCTCCATAATGAATTTACTTAAGACACTTATGGATAGGTGAAGCAACAACATGCATGGAAGTCAACCAAGGTAAACCTAGCTTAACTTGAGATTGATCAAAAGTAGGAACCATGACAAAGGTAGTGTTCACAATTTTTCCAAAAAGTTCAACCGGTAAAGTAATAGAACCAAATGATGGATAAAGAAAACCATTGAAAGTTTGAATCCACACATCTAATGTATCATAAAAGTCACATTGTAAGTTTTTCATAAAAAGATTTTCTTTAGTGATAACATTGACTAAGGAGGTAGGATCAACAAGACAACCACGAGTAGGTATCTGAGCAACCCTAGCAGCAATGTAAAGGGGACCATCAGGAGCTTTAATAATCTCAGAGTCATCAAAGGTAATCAAAAGTTCCCAAGGTATTTTATTCTTGAATTGTTGTCAAGGTTTTGGTCAAGGTTTCACTTTAGGTTTAGGTTTTGGTCAATGTTGAACTTGAACTTGAGGTTGAATTTGAATTTTAGGTTGAGGGTGAGGTGGAGATATAGACTGATCAACATGCTCCACTTGATTAACAACATGATTGAGATCATCCATCTTTGAATCATACATAATTTCCATAGCAGATGGTTGAGCAATAGTATTAGTATCATGCGCAGGTAAAGGGTTCGTATAGATTTGAAGGTTCTGATTAGGAGGAGAGATAGATTGATTCCCACTACTATCTGTATTATCAACAGATAAAACCTTAGAATCAATTAGATCCTGAAACTTATGTTTTAAAGAATAACATCTCTCAGTATTATGACCATTCTGATGATGATATTGACAAAAAGCATTTTGATCAAAAGATTTAGATGCAATCGTAATAGGTAAAAGAGGTTGAATAGGAGGTAAAGTAATCATATTAGCAGCTAACAACCTATTCATAATAGCATGTAAAGTTTCAGAAAGAGGAGTAAATGTACAATTTAATTGAAAAGCAATGGATGCAGAAGTGGCATTATGAGATGCAACAACAACCTGATCAACAACTGCATTTTCTTGTTTGTTTATCTTGACATAATTATTGAATTTTTGAAACTTGTTTGGATTAGGAGTAGCATCACTCTTATCAACTGGAACATGAGTCATTGGAGTGTTGCTCTCAAATTGACTCACTTGTAATTGATAATGATGAAGTGTTGCACAAAGTTGTTGAAAAGAGGTAAATTCAGTAAGTAGAATCTTATCTCTAATATCCTTTTGCAAATTTGAAATAAACATATGTTGAATATCAATATCAAGAACAAGATAGGAAATCTGAGCATACAAATGCTTAAATCTACCAATAAATTCAGTCAATTTTTCTTTAGCACTTTGTTTACAATGCATTAAATCAGTCAAAGACACTTGCGAGCCAATATTATTTTGAAATTGTTGAATAAAGGCATTAGTAAGCTGTGGGAAAGAATCAATTGAATAGGGAGGCAAGGAACAATACCATTGGAAGGCCTTGTCATGAAAGGTTCTAGCAAATAGTTTGGCTAAAATCCTATGGTCATGAGCATAATCACTAAAAAGGATTTGGAATGTTTTAACATGATGAACATGATCTCCTTTTCCATTATAATTCTCAGGATGAGGCATCTCACCTTGCTGAGGAACAGGAGTACGAATAATATCTTGGGACAAGGGACTTCCCATGTCACATGTAGGAATACTAAACTTGTTTTGAGTTAAGGAAGCAAGTTGTTGTTGTAAGGATGACATAGTTTGAGCCAAATTGATGATGGTTGAATCATTAGAAGAAATAGGAGGAGTAGCAACATTAGACACACTTGGTAAAGTGTAAGAAGCTACAGGAATAGAGGACACAATTGGAGGAACACTAGGAACTATAGTTAAAAGTGGATTGGAATAAGTAAAAGGAACATTATGATATGAAGGTTGTGATACAGGAAGGGACACAGGAGGAACACTCGTTGGAATAGAGGGAACCATCATAGTCACCAAAGAAGGAGTATAGATAGGAATACTAGGTAAAGGATTAGAAGGAGGTTCAACACTAGTGATAGGAGGAGTTAACCCTAAATCTTGAGCTTCTTGAGCTAAAGGTTTAACATTGGAATGCACAAGATGAGTAATAGTATGCAAGAGGTTAACACCTTGATCACTATCATGGAGAACTTTCTTAAGAGCCTCTATAGCTTGAATGGAATCTTGATTATGGTTTTCTTGAAGAAGTTAATTACCCATTTTATCAAGTTTAGTGGAAAGTTTTTGGACTTGTTCAGGAGGAACTCTTAAAGCATCATCCTCATCATGAGATGAGTGAGAAGATTTTTTCTCCACAGGAGGATTGGAATAATGAAGAATCAAGTTATCATCAGGGATCCTAAGGAAAGGAGAAGAAGATTTAGGATCAAAGGCACCCATGAGTATATGACTTCTTCTAACCGAAATGTTATAAGTAGGACTAGTGGTAGTAAAGCTCATAAAATAAATGAACTAAAATAAGAACACATAAAGCATGAATATGAAATCTAATTATCATGCAAGATCAATCACAAAGGACAAATCTAATACTAACAAGATAAAAGGAACACACAAGATAATGCAAAAGGGAGATCAAACACAATAGAGCATCTAACTCCACAAAAGAAAGGGGTAAGTGTGTCGAGTTCACCAAAATGAATAGATGTAAAATGGATTCACGTCTATTCAAATGTAAAGGGGGAAATATGAGATCTATTCTCAAAACCTAAATTCCCCAAAGAAGAGATCTGATTTGATCAACCAAAAGGTTAATGCACAATCGAATCAATTTTATGGAAAAGAGTAGGAAGAGAGAGTAAATCTAATATTTCCCTAAATGTGGAAGATTATTCTTGGAATATGAAATAATTTAAATACAAGTACTAACCTCAAAATTAGGGTAGATCTGGAAAATGTTGAATTCTGGTGTTTGTGTACACTTTCAAGAAAATCTGAAACCTATCCTGGATTGGAAATGATGAGACAGAGAAAACCCATAAATCTTTCCTCAAGATGGCTTAGCTCAGGTTTGACCCTCATAAAAGGTCAAATACCACATTCTTTATTTGAAGTCTGATTCAAATTTTGTTCGCAGATCTCGGAAGATGGCCAAAAAGGGTATCCAAATTTTCTCTCAGATCTGAAACTCCGCACCTGTACCTACAAAAATATGGGGGTTTTTGTTGTATTGGGGGTTTGCCTTGGTCAAACCCCAATTTAGGAATTAACCTCAAAATTGAATTGAAATATATTGTGCATAAACAAAGTAATTGAAAAAAATCACCTTGCTTATGTTGAAGTCCTTGTAGAGGATTCAAATCCTCAAATCCACATGTAGGAAAGCTTCAATGGATGTAGGATGTCTCCAATCAATGGTATTTGATCTTCAACACCAATCTTGAATTGATCTTTGCATATGAGAAGACTTGAATGAATGGAGAAGGATGGATCATCAAAGGGGGCTCCAAAGAGATTGAATCCTTCAATAGCTAACAATGGATCTCCTTGATGGATGAATGCTTGAACACTTGAACACTTGAACACTTGCTTGCACTTGAGAGCTCTAGATGCTTGATTGCAAAACTTGATTGTGAAAACTTGATTGCTTGATGTGAAAATGAGAGAGGAAGGCCTCCTTTTATAGTGATCTAGGGCACACTCCTCTAGATGGGCCACCTTGGAGAATTAAATTCCAATTAGGTCCTCACCTTTAGAAAATATACCTAGATTAAATGCAATTAAAAGATTTACCATCCTAAAACCCGAAATGGCCGACCCGAAAGCGGGAAATTAAATCTCCTGAAAGCTCGAAGCCTAGAGATTAAGGATCTAGAAATTTTGGAGAAAGGGGTCAAAGTTGACATTGACCCTGACCTAGTCAGGGTTGACCTAAGACAATGACCTTTTTCTTAGGTTGACTCAAAAATGAATTAGGAGGTCCTAGGGATGCCCAGAAACCTAGAAATTGATGCCAGAATAGGATATAATGTCAGGAATAGACATAAAATCTTATGATTTCTGAAATGAAGGACATGAGGATCCATTTCAAAATCCTACCTAGAAAATAGAGCCATGGAAGAGGGAAATTCAGGAGAATCCTTAAGATCCTAACCCTAATTTCACCTAGAATGAAGAAATCAAGTGCAGGGAAGAAGTGGAAAGTGGGGAGAAAAGAAAGATACATGCAAAGACCCAATCAAGGCACTTAACATGACCCCAAACCACTTACTCAGAGGGATAAATGCTCTTATCATGGAAGTGCTTCCATTTTAAGATGATACAATGAGAAGTTAAGTGAAAGCCATGATTACATTGATCAACTATTTGAAGGTAGTATATCTATATAATCAGAGGAAGAAATTGTATATATGATGGATAGGAACAAAAAACTCAAAGAGGAAGTGGAAAATCTAAAAAGAGAACTTGAAAGTTAGTCTATCAGGATGTGTGAAGATATTGAAAAGAAAATAATAGCTGGAGATGCAAGAAAGGTTGTTGAGGAGAATAAGAAAGTTGTCAAGGATGCATTGAAGGAAAGAGAGAAACATTTATTTAGAATATCTCAAGAGATTGATATCATGCATGAGAGAATACATGACACATCAAAGGAGAACCAAAAAATAATGAGTGAAAATTAAAGACTCAGAGAAGAGAATGAGAAATTGAATAATGAGTTGAAAACCAAGAAATATACTAATGACAAGATGAAGTAATATAATGAAAGCATGCAAAAAATTGATGAACAACTGAAGAGATAAAGAAGACAAAAAGACCCCACCAGTCTTGGTTAATCTAGTCAAGGAACATTTGAAACTAGTGAGTCATCAAAATATGAACCTGAGAAGCCAAAGATAGATCAGAAGGTAGATCCAAATAATTCAAGTGAGAAAACTAATAGACCTACTTGTTATAATTTTGGAAATCTTGATCATAATGCAAATGTGTAGAAGAAAACTGATGAACGAACCTTATAATTTTTTATGGTTATTTCTATAATTGTCATAAGTATGGTCATATTCCTTACAAATGTAGATCTAGACCAAGCAATAGATCCAATGGAGAGAGATTTGATGTATATTTTTTCACATGCAATAATTATGGACATAAAGGTAAGAATTGTAGTTCCAAAGTGTATTTTCCTAGGTCTACAAAGAAACCAGTACGCCCTTATGAAAGGGAAAGGCAATTCAATGTCACATGTTTGATATATGGTAACTATGGTCATCTAGAGGTGAATTATAGAATAAGAACTCAAAGAGGAAATGTTAGACCTTGGAGGTCCACTGGTATGACATGTTTCCATTTCCATAGGATCAGTCATCTTTCTTGAGATTGTCAGTTCAGGAACTGATCACTCAATCAAATAGAAGATAGAAAAGGTAAAAATGTTGTTGATGTTAAGGAAGTCAGTTGAGAGATGAAGAAGATCTGGAGGAAGGAAGGAGAAAAATAGGAAGAGGTAAAACCATATGAAGATAATTCACCATCCTCTAGTACATAGGATTCTTCTTCAAACTAAGTGTTTAGGCTTAGAATTAACACCCCAACTTAGTCATTAGGGCTATACAATAACTCTATCCTAATAATGGAAACCTCCTCGAGTTGTGGGTGGACTCTAAATAAGGAGGAGTCTTTGAATTCTAGGCCAATTCCTATTTAATATGGAATATCACCTCCTGATTTGTAACTTAGTGGGAAAAGGGAAGAAAGAAAATTTAAAACTGAAAATAGATAGGGGTGACACACCAAGAATGAATTCAGACTTTTGATTGGAAGATAAAATAGTGATCTCAACACTTATACTAAAAGTTTTAATGCCTTGAATCACTGTCCAACATATAGGCTAAAAGATCTTGCTACTAGGGTTGAACCATGAATAGCTTGAACAATCAATAAACATACATATTCCTCACTAGGTTTGAATAATTGATCACCTTGAGAAGGAATAAGGATACACTCAATTCTCTTGGATAACAATAGAATAAGCACTAGCAAGAAAAGATGAAAACATGATCTTGACAAAACAAACTCAAAAATATAGAGGCAAATGAATCATAAGCTTTATTCCTTACCAAAACCTGACAAAATGTGGTTACAAAATGGTCTCCAAAACATCTAGGAACAATAAGTTCACTATATGCCATCTCTCCAAAATATGCAACCCCCTAAACTGATTATAAAAATTAGTCTTACACTAAGCCCTAGCCTCAAATCTGAAAATGAAAGCCTTTGCAAATTGCTTGAATTTGGCCAAAATATGTGCCAAAACTTTAACCCTATGAAAAATCCATCATTAGTGCCCTAAATATTGGTTTTAAAATAAGTATTTAGAATCCTTTTACAACGATTTACCAATATTTATTTTTATTTAAAATTGAATAAAAATTCAAAATTAAATAATAACCTACACTATTTCAAAACTTCTAACTTAGAAATTTTTCTCTAAGTATATGAAATGCAAGATGGGGAAAGTCGACATGACTATTTGACCCACTTGCAACATGATGTGAAATAGAAGGAGATGAAACAGTGAGGTGCTTGTTGCTCTTCTCGAGACCTATAGGATTAGACACATGCCTTAATGGCATTGAATACATTTTGCTTGGTGGACTCCAAATAACTCAAAAGTATTTTCATTCTTGAACTTGGCATTTATTCTTAGCTTCGCAGAGAAGAATTCGGGAGAAACCCTAGCCTGACAGTAAGAAAACTTTGCTAAAATTTTCAATGGAGCTCGAGTTTTCTACAATGAAGTTCTCTAGCATTGTTGATAGACTGAGAGTTTGTTATTATGGAACTCAATTTCCCTTTGTTGATCTAGTGATTAATTTTTGCTTGATCTTACTCGGTTGAAGCTTCATCTTTTGAGTTTTTGAGCTCAGCTTTGCTTTGAAAGAAGTCATGATTGGCATTTTCGAGATGTGAGTTTAAATAACTCTCGGCCTCAACTGGTATGAAATTGTATGTTTTTATTTGTAACTGTGGATAACAATTTGAATCTATCTTTTTTACCCTTTGACTGATAGTCCATTTTTATCTCCTCTTTTGGCTTGCAACTATGAATGAATAGCTCTCGGTTGTGAATGCACGACTCTCAGTTGTGAGTTGAAACTTGAGCTTGAAGTTAAAATTGTGACTGGTGTTTGAGTTCCTTTTCATTACAAGTCATGGCTTGACTATGAATGTGGTTTTCTACTACCATTGAATATGTAAAGCCAAGACTGATGAATCATTTTAGGCTTGTGGGTCTTTGGCTGAAGCTTACATTCAGTTCATGGCTTGTGACTGTGAATGCATTTTGGCTTTTTTGAACTTACTTCCTGACTTGAAGCCGTGAATAGCTCATGGGTTGTGAGTTTTATAACATGAAGTTACACATGGATGTAACTTAGCTTTGAGCTTGAGTCCCTTCACCTTCAATCTTGGTTTTGACTAGTAAACCTTTGATCCTTTATACTGGCAAATTTTAGCATGAAATTTTGTTTCTTTCACCACTTTTGATGATGTGGGTTCTCTACAACTTTGACAATGCCATGACTTGTGGGTTCCCTTCAGTTATCTTGGCAAGGCTCTAACTATGAATGAGAAATGGGACTCAGCCTTAGCTAAGACATCTCTCTATCATAATTTTAGACTCTTACCGAGTCAACTATACTTTTGTTAGCATACCACCATGATTGGGTTCTCTACAATCCAATCAATAAAGTTGAAGCTGTTAGATTAGGTGAAAAACTAATCTTCCAAGAATGAATAACACTGTCACATGGAAGAAGCAAAGAACAGAAGCAAGAAAAGGCTATGGAGGCCAAAAAGCCAGAGACATCATATGCACATTCAAAAGAATAATCTATTATGAACAATGCATTGAGTTACTGAAAAATACAAAGAGGTGAATCCTTATAAAAGGAATCAAAAGGAATCATGAAACCCTAAAAGGGAAACCCTAAAGAATAATAACATGTCTAAGTCTAACTTAAGTGTAGAGAATAATAGACTAATAATTAAATAAATTAATTATTAGCTATAATATGACTACTCTAACACCCCCCCTTAAGTGTAACTTAGGGAGAAGCTAAACAAATAAGGACTAAAAGAAGCATGAAAACAAAAATGCATGAGAGAGCAATGGGTCCCAGCAACAAGGCCTGATTAGGTACCCAAATATAAGAAAAAAGAAAGAGCATGTAAAGCATCTTCGAAGCATGAAGTTGTCAAAACTGTCAGAAGTAACTGCTGGAACCCCCACTGAAATAGTGCATGACCAGGTAGAGAAGATAAAGTCTGAAGAGATGATCAATCAAAGAGGTGACCTCCAAAAGTAGGAATGAATGAGTGTCTATATAGTAGATGAACCATCTCACCGAAATGCATAGGTGCCTAGCCACTACATCTACCTAGCACATAGGAATAAAAACTAAATACGTAGATCACTCAACCAAACCAAGGAAGCAATAGAACCAATAGGTGAACCCCACCCATAATGCTGAATAGAGAGAGGTGTGATAGGAACATTGAAATGCAATGCCAAAAACATCTACAAGAAGAAGAATCAGGAACACCAACAGTGCAACAGAAGGACAAGCACAGGATAAAGGGCGGTGTCATGGACACATAGCATGGGCTAATGTCATGGAAGGTACACTCACTTGACAAAGGTGGATGAGCATAAAAGGAAAAACATCATAACCCCCCATGGCACTTTATAATTGAGTGCGAGTACAAACAAACACAAGGTGCTTGAAATCCCAGATATGCAGAAGCAGACACTTTATCTTAGTGTGTTTATATAAAAGAGAATGCTACATAAGAAAAGTATACAATGCTCAAAAGAAAGAAAGAAGAGTGAGCCAGAAGAAGAGAAGAAGAGATCCCAAGACCTGTAGAATCCAAGTAATCCACCAGAGTGCGAAAGTGCAAAACTTGAAGGAGAAAGAACCTGGAGCAGAATCTAGATAAAAGACCTCTGCCACTACAAAAATCACAGAACCAACTTTCTGATGATATCTGGTTTTCCCAAAAAGGAGTCTAGATGACCAAGATATGGCTCCCAAAAGGAAAAAAAAAATCAACTTTGATAGAAAAAACACCATCAAAACATAAAAATTAGAGAATCAAACCTCTGCCATTGGATCGGGCTTGGAAAAAGCTTTTCGATGATATAAAGAAGTCAAAAATCCGATAGCGTATGCTCAAGATACAACCAAAAGACCACAAGCCGCTTCGAAGAACAAAAAAAACCAAAAAAAAATGCAAAGCACCTCGGGATGTGTGCCAAATTTTTATCTCAAAAAATATGCCAAAAAATTAAAAAATGATGTTGCGAAAATCATGCCAAGTTTTTGCATCGGGGTGCGTACCAAAAATTAAAAAAGTTGACTGAAGAATCATGCCAAAATTACTGCCTCTCAAAGTATGCTATTTTTTGCCTCGAGATGCACGCAAAAAAATTCACCATCTCAGGATGCGTGCCAGATTCGTACGGCTATGGGCCCAAAATTTTTTGCTTCAAATTGCAAAGTTGTCCAAAATGGACAAATTTTATATGGATTCTAGGGTTTTTGGGCACTCTGAGCATAACGGTGATGTCTGTTTGAGCCCAAAATGATCACAAACAAAGGTCCCCCCTAAATTAACATAAAAATCTTCTAAAAGACATAGATCTGAAGAACACCACCAAAATCTCTCAAATAATGTACAGGGGCATGAAGATCTAAAGCTCTGATACCATGTTAGATTAGGTGAAAAACTAATCTTCCAAGAACACCTACATGCATAACCCTGTCACATGGAAGAAGCAAAGAACAAAAGCAAGAAAAGGCTATGGAGGCCAAAAAGTCAGAGACATCATATGCACATTCAAAAGAATAATCTATTATGAACAATGCATTGAGTTACTAAAAAATACAAAGAGGTGAATCCTTATAAAAAGAGTCACGAAACCCTAAAGAATAATAAGATGCCTAAGTCTAACTTAAGTGTAGAGAATAATAGACTAATAATTAAATAAATTAATTATTAGCTATAATATGACTACTCTAATAGAAGCTGTAACTGAAAGATGTAGAATATGTATCAAGTCTTATGAAATGACATCTTTGAGTCATAAGCTTCGACCTTGCTGAGATGACTAAAACTTATGACTAAAAGATGAATATCAGATGTAAAATTTTCACAGCTCATATAGATAAGTTAATCTTTTCTCTTCATTTGTCTTATACTGCTATTGGTAGCTTGTGTACATCTTTTGTATCTCTATTTTTTCCATTTTTATGATAGCACATACAAATGATGTTTTGTGGCATAAAATATGAAAATCCATTTTGTTAGTTAGCTGATTCATGAAGCTTGCACTGTCATTATACTTTGTGAATAGAGGTAAATATGATGACATGTGTAGGGTTTAACAATGCATCTATCATTCACCTACTCATTTGTTTAAGTCAATTGTAAGGAAGGAGGGAAATATGAGATCTACTTCTATATCCAAATTCCTAAAGGAGAGATCCAAATTCATCAACCAAAAGGTTAA
This sequence comes from Chamaecyparis obtusa, assembly GCA_027943335.1. NCBI lineage: Eukaryota > Viridiplantae > Streptophyta > Pinopsida > Cupressales > Cupressaceae > Chamaecyparis > Chamaecyparis obtusa. The sequence goes on along the minus strand of BSBK01001728.1, from coordinate 4,197,078 downwards.
TGCACAATTGAATCAATCTATAGAGAATATGAATGAAGGATAAAACCTTATATTTCACTATAAAGAGTATATGCTTTAAATCTAAAATAAATGAAAGGCAAATACTAACCTCAAAATAGGGCCAATCTGAAAAATGCTAATTTTTGGTGTCTATGTGCAATTTCGAGCAATTCTGCAACTTGTTTCAAATTGAAAATGTTGAGATGAAGAAAACCCATAAAAATTTTATCTTTTTGACAGCAGGTAGTCTTTGACCCCAATAAAAGTCAAAGACTACTTCAGGATTTTGAAGATCATCCTTGACTTTGTTCGTAGATCTTGAAAGTTTGGCAAAAAGGGTATCCAGATCCAAGCTCCAATCCGCAATCCTATACCTATATCTGCGAGAAAAAGAGGGTTTTTGTTGTTTGAATGGGAGGTTTGCCTTGGTCAAACCCTAATTTGGAATCAACCTTGAAATTGAATTGAAGTAGTAATATGCATAAACAAAGTAAATGGAACTTTTGACCTTGCTTATGTTGAAGTCCTTGTAGAGGATTCAAATCCTTGAATCCATAAGTAGGGATGCTCTAGTGAATGTAGAAGTATGTAAGATGTCTCAAATCAATGGTATTTAATTTTCAACACCAATCTTGAATAGATCTTTGCATAGGAATAGACTTGGATGAACGTGGAAGGATGGATCTTCAAGGGGGCTCCAAAGAGATTTAATCCTTCAATAGCTAACAATGGATCTCCTTGATGAATGAATGCTTGAACACTTTCTTGCGTGAAAGCTTACTTGAATGCTTGAATTCACTTTCTTGCACTTGAGAGCTTGATCATGAAATTGCTTGAGATGAGATGTGAAAATGAGAGAGGAAGGCCTCCTTTTATAGTGACCTAGGGCACAATCTTCTAAAGGGGCCACCTTGGAGAATTAAATCCCAATTAGGTCATAACCTCTAGAAATATACCTAGATTAAATGAAATTAAGGATTTACCATCTCGAAACCTAAAATGGCCGACCCGGAGGTGGAAAAAAAGAAACTTTCTAAAACTTGACATTCAGAAATCATAAGACCTTGAAATTTGAACCTTGGGTCAAAGATGAGGTAGACCTCGCCCTAGGTCAGGGTTGAGGTCATCTTTGACCTAGGTCAGTGTCTAGGTCTTCATTGACCTTCAAGGTCATATTTTACCTGGAGGTAAAAAAACCAAGGACCTCAATCCAGAATGCTAGGAAATGTAGAAAAAAATAGTAAAAACAAGTGGAGAGAGAAGCAGAACAGGGGGAGAAAGCCAGATCTAAGAAAAGACTTGATCAAGATGCTTGACATGACCTTAGACCACTCACCTAGAGGGCTAAACACTCTTAACATGGAAGTGTTTCCATTTTAAGAGGATACATTAAGCCCCCACTTTAGCAAGAGTATGGATTCAATGCAAACTCTTGGTAAAGTAGATCATAATGACAAGATAATCTTAGCATAATCAAAGGGACAAAGAGAAATCTCAAGCCCCCAAGGACTTGAGTCTTCATCAAATCCAAGATCACAATAAGAGAGACATCTCTAGAGAGAGAGAGAGAGAGAGAGAGTGCATGTGTGATTATCTCACCCAATGAGAACTTATGTCCTATTGTGAACCACACTAAGAAACAGTGCAACTGGAAAGATGGATTTGAACCACCTTATGAATGTGGCTACTCACTAGTCAAATTATCAAGGATTCACCCTTAGGAGAATTCTATTCCATAAGAGCAAAACCAAAAATAAAAGAGATCCAGTCTTAAGGACACCTCTGACCTTAAGGGATAAAAAATTTGAAACTAGCAGGATCAAGAGATCCTAAAATATAAATCCATGCTTTAAGGATTAGTCACTAATCCAAAAAGGGAGAAAAGGTATCTTGAAAAATAATATATGTGTATCCAAAAGTGTGTGTGTGCAATAAGTGAGCAGAGCGTATGCCCCCATGTTAAAGTCATTGCTAACACTTTAACAGGAGCAATGGCTTTAATGGAAACATAAACAACTCCACTGATTACGTTTCCACTACAAGATGGCCCTAAATGAAGACAACTAAAGGGAAATACTACATAAACATATAGAGAACACAGAAGGGATCTACCTGTCGTGGGGTCGGTATGATCATGAGATAATAGACATATACATATACATATACATATACATATATACATATATACATATATACATATATATATATACATATATATATACATACATATATATATATATATACATATATATATACATATATATATATATACACATATATATATACATATATATATATATATATATATATATATATATATATATATGTATATATATATGTATATCTATATATATATATATATATATATATATATATATATATATATATATATATATATATATATATATATATATATGATATTATTGCAAATGAATGGACATCATTCTCTAAAGAAAGTAGAACTACAATCACAAAAGAGGAAAGATCACATAAGATATATGAAGAAGAATCTTTTCAGACCATGACCTGGAGACCAAAAAGATTTAGTGCTACAAAGTCATCAATCCAAGTAGATTACACAAGGAAACATTTACAAACAGTAGCACAATTTACAACATAACATGAAACAACATATAGAAGAATAGAGATACATATAGAGGAGTTGAACAATAGGTTTGATTCCTTTATCACCTTGCACCAACAGAGCAACAAGGGTCATATAAAAGAATCTAACAACATTTAGCAAACACATTATGGGAGAAGCACAGTAAAATAGGAAAACACACAACAAAGATACCACAAAGGATAAGATGATCAAGCATTCCACCTACTCTCCCCATCTTGTTCTATATCATTTAGGGAAGGTGGGTAACTTGTAAGAGGGACTACATCATATATCCAACATAGTAGGAATGATAGCTAGTTCCAAACAAGGATCCTCTTGAGATTCATCATGTTCGATACTAGGTTTAAGTGTTAATTGTGATGAAAGCATATTGGGTAAATCAATGTCAATGTCAATAGTTTCATATTCATCATTAACATCATTAGTATCATCAAGAGTATCTTCTTCATCTAGATTAATCAAAATAGGATCTAAGATATGAATAGAATTATCATAATCATGCATCTTAGCATCATTAATAATAACCTCATTATGCATAGGCTTACCAGAAGAATTTTGAAGAATAAATTTATGAGCTTTAGCATAAGCATGATGCTTCTTACAATGTTCATTAGCAGATTGATTACATTTTTCTTTACTTGAAATAGGTTGAGAACTAGGAGGAACAACCATAGAATCATTCACAGGTTCTTTAGGAAGATCAATAGGATTATCAGGAATAGTAAGAACTTGATTAACAAAACTAGAAGCCATGTTTAAAGGAGGTATGGAAGGTGTAGGAAAAAGACCATGATTAAGATCCATCAGAGGTACACTTAATTCAAGAATCTTATGATGCTTAGAGGCTTGATATGAATGGAAGAGATTATCAAGTTGAGGAGGACATGAATTAGGTAATGAAGGCCAAAAAAAATCAAGAGGAACAAAATCTCTAGGCCTAAAAGGTTGATATAAAATTAACTGTCTTCACTTCTTCATCATGAACAAATTTAAGATATTTATGGATAGGTGAAGCAACAACATGCATGACATTTAACCATGGTAAACCAAGATTAACTTGAAACTGATCAGAATTAGGAACAATAGCAAAGGTAGTGTTCATAATTTTTCCACAAAGTTCAATCGGAAAGTTAATAGAACCAAATGATGGATAAAGAAAACCATTACAAGTTTGAATCCACTCATCTGATGTATCATAAGAATTACGTTGCAAGTTTTTCATAAAAAGATTTTCTTCAGTAATAACATTAACTAAGGATGTAGGATCAACAAGACAACCAAGAGTAGGTATCTAGGAAATCCTAGTGTAAATGTAAAGGGGACCATCAGGAGCTTTAATAGTCTTAGAATCATCAAAGGTAATCGAAAGTTCCCGAGGTCTTTTATTCTTAGGTTGTTGTCAAGGTTTAGGTTGAGTTTTCAATTTAAGTTTAGGTTTTGGTTGAGGTTGAGATTTAACTTGAGGTTTGAGATTGAGGTAGAGATATAGAGTGACCAACATGCTCCACTTGATTAACAATGTGACTGAGATCATCCATCTTTGAATCATACAAAATTTCCATAGAAGATGGCTGAGAAATGGTATTAGTATCATGCATAGCTAAAGGATTCATATAGATTTGAATATTTTGATTAGGAGGAGAGACAAATTTGTTCCCACTACCATCAAGATTATCAATAGATAAGGCATTAGAATCAATTATTTCTTGAACCTTATGTTTTAAGAATAACACTTCTTAGTATCATGACCATTCTGACAGTGATATTGACAAAAGGCTTTAGGATCAAAAGATTTAGATGAAATTATTTCAGGTAAAAGAGGTCAAATAGGAGGTAAAGTAATCATATTAGCAGTTAACAACCTATTCATAATATCATGTAAAGATTTAAAAAGAGGAGTAAACGTATGATTTAATAGAAAAGAAGTGGATGCAGAAATGGCATTGTTAGATACAACAACAACTTGATCAATAACTGCATTCACTTGTTTGTTTATCTTGACATAATTATTGAACTTTTGAAACTTGTTTAGATTAGGAGCAACATCACTTTCATCAACTGGAATAGGAGCCATTGGAGTGGTGCTCTCAAATTGACTCACTTGTAATTGATAATGATGAAGCACTACACAAAGTTTTTGAAAAGAGGTAAATTCAGTAAGCATAGTCTTATCTCTAATATCCTTTTGCAAATTTAAAATAAACATATGTTGAATATCAATATCAGGAATAGGATAAGAAATCTGAGCATGCAAATGCTTAAATCTACTAATAAATTCAGTCAGCTTTCCTTAGAACTTTATTTACAATGCATCAAATCAATCAAAGACACTTTCGGGTGAATGTTGTTTTGAAATCATTGAATAAAGGCATTGGGAAGTTTAGGAAATGAATCAATAGAATAATGATGTAGGGGTAGGGTAGATACAAGCAGAATCAAGCAGAATTGAGTCCACTTGAATCAACAACAAGCCCTACTCAGAGTTAGACAATGGAAGAAATATAATATCACATTAAATTAATGAATTCACAATGGATATGAGACAATCAACTAGCAGCAACAACAGAGAATTATATTATTTCTTTCAACATGCCCGGCTGTGAGGCCTTCCAGGTTTCAACCTTATACAATGAGAATTATGAAATCAGAATCACTTCTTGCATCCTATCTTTGTCTCCAATGATATATCTTGATAATTATCCCTCTTAGATCTCCTTTATGCCTTACTACATCAATCTAGACTCCTTATATAGCCAACTAAGCCATAGGTCGGCCAGTCAGGCATTTAATTACATTATAGGTCCAGTCTCAAGATTTAAACCAAAACTAATGCTAGAATCAATATAAATTGATGCACATTTTTATTTAGGTCCTTACATGACCCAAGAATATTCCTTTAAAGGATCAAGGTCCCATTTGATCACATGGAACATTGCAAGAAGAAACACCACATGTTTCACCCAAAAACTGGTAGAAAATAGGTCCCCAAGAAAAATGGGCATATCTTTTTACTCATAATGAATTAGAGATTTCACTCTTGGGAAATGATATTAATTTAGGTCCTCTAAAAGTACTTAAGAGTGAAAAGGCTGATTCTTTAAGGATCAAGATCACCACTATGAACAATGAGCACCAAAACTGTAGGAAAATGCAGTTTCGAGGGCAAGGAAAATAGCTGTAACTTTAAAACAGTCCATCCAAAATTTATGTGCTCATAGGAGAAGGTTCCCAAATAGTTCCTCAGCATAATTTAAGATTTTCACACCATGAAACCATCAAATGTAAATATTATAAAGAAAACAACAGCAAATAGGTACATAAATTAGGAAATGTTTTTGGTTGATGCAAGATTGCTCAAAGACCCAAGATGCTCCTGCATTAGACACTTGGGGTAAATAAAGAACTAATGTACACATAAGGCACTACTCATATTCTGACCTAAATCATAAATATCCAACTCATCTTGTGTAATCCATGAACTATCTTCAATTGGCTTGTCTTTCCACTGAACTAGATATTCCATGTAGTCTTTTTCTCTTGTACTCTTGCTCACTCTTTTATTCAAGATCTTCTCAATGCTGTTTCTGTTCTTCTTAGGATAATCTAGATCATCTTCAATCTCATCATTTGATTCAAAGTACTCAAATATATCATAAATATTGAATATAGGTGATATATCCATGTCCTCTAGTAATTCCACTTCATAAGCATTTCCATTGTCAAACTTCTTCATAATCTTACAAGGTCCAAATTTCTTCATTTTCAGCTTGTTGTAGGTACCAACTGGAAATCTATTCTTTTTCAAATGAATCATAACCTCATCTCCAACTTCAAAATATTTATGTCTCCTTCTCTTGTCTGCTCTCTATTTGTATTTAAGATTACTATCCTCCAAATTCTTTTTAATTTCATCCTGCAAAGTTCTCATGTATTCTGCAAAATGATCAGCTTCAGCACTTCTTCCTATTTTAGTAGGTAAATCTCTCAGCTCTGTGGTTCCCTTAGCATGAAATCCAGTAAAAATCTCAAATGGTGTCCTCTTAGTGCTTCTATTCATAGAATTATTATATGCAAACTCTTCTTGTGCCAAAATCAAATCCCAATTAGCAGGCTTATCTCCAACTAAACATCTCAACAAGTTTCCCAAACTTCTATTCACAAGTTCAGTCTGTCCATTTGTCTGAGGGTGAAATGTAGAACTAAAATTCAAATTAGTATTCATCTTTTTCCAAAGTGTTCTCCAAAATTAACTCATAAACTTAGTATCTCTATCTGAAACAATAGATTTAGGAAAACCATGCAATCTTACCACTTCCTTGAAGAATAATTAAGCTACATACAATGCATCAAATGTCTTCTTACAAGGTATGAAATGAGCCATCTTTGAAAATCTGTCAACCACTACCAAAATAGAATCATTTGTTAGAAAGTAAAGTCCACCAAGATAACTGAGAGGAGGGGGGGGTGAATCAGTTATTAGATAATTAAATTTTATCATATTCAATAGTATTAAACCATATAAGCAATATAATTACCAACCATAAAAAGATATTCATACACAATGACACAAGATATGTTGACTAGGGAACCTCTTGATTAAAGAGTAAACCCCAGTGGGAATGATGCCCAAAAAAGATGCACTAATATGAATATTCCTTGTGAAAGGATGGACTTTGTTAGGAGTCTTATGAAATACATTCAGTACATATGAATCCCTGTTAGGAGATTTTGAATCCCTGTTAAAAGATTCTAACCCTGTTAAGAGTTATGGAAGACAGAAGGACCCATTGCCCAAACAGCTTCAGGGTAAGATCACTGAACTCACTATCCAAATAATATTTTCATTATTCAATAGAAAAATATGTTACCTCTTCTTTGACTATGCCAAACCACACTCACTGCAACATTAGATCTCAATTTCAGATCTCTGTACTTCGCATGTCTTCCTTCACAATTTCTCTCTCATACTTATCTATTCTTCACTTCATGCATACCACATCACTCATCACCTCTTCAACAAGAAAAAACATTCTTTCCTTTATAACACACTCAAATAATTACAAATGAGTCGACACACAATCACAAAATAAAATATTCCACACGCTACACCAAAATTACATAAAACTGTCAGCTTCCAAATATAATAAATCTTCACTCGTGTGACTTCAAAGTTTGTGTTGTCATCCACATCACTATCAATGTGTCTCTAACTTCCCTTTAACTGCACAAAGCCATATTCCATCCCGATTAGGAGATATCATTTGATTGCCAAAAATCGCTACTCAGGAACACTGGTTGAATACTGCTTCCACCAAAATGATCATAACTTTTATGAATGAAAGAATTACTATTTTCACTCTTAACCATAGAAATATAATATATCAAAGAGTATATCCTCAATGTCACATAGCTCCAACTACAATATCCCACGTGCACTAATCAAAACACTATCTGCTTCTTTGCAAGTCTTCGGTAAAACACTATGTTGACATCAATGACAATCATAGTCATGAATGCAACAACAACTGCTACAGAATGGGTGCCAAACACTTTAGCATTCATTCCTAACAATCTCCTGCATTGGCATTGATGGCAACATAGATGAAAAACATCCAATGTTCCAAAAATCCAATACTGCAACACTGCTTTTTCAAATCCTCTTCATCAATCAAATCTTGCTTCGTTATCCTATTCACTTCTCACACATTATTTTTCTCATATTATTTTTCATGCACACTTCTCCCCCACTAACATCAATGATAGAAATTTCATCACTGTGTCAACAACAACTCAATGTCAAAAGACACTATTTAGAAAATAAATTTACTAGAGTCCTCATGACTCAGCTCAGATACACATACTCACCCATAGAGGAAGTACCTACATCCAATCTAGAAGAAAGATAGGGCTCATATATTACTAGATGGATGCAACCAATTGCATCACTACTCAAAAGTAGGTTGGGGCATAACCCCAAGCATACCTCTCAAATACTCAAATGTATCCTTAGGCAAAGGCTTTGTAAATATGTCTGCTATCTGTTCCTTTGTGCTTATGTACTCCAGTCTAACTTCTTTCTCAACAACTTTTTCTCTTACAACATGATACTTGATCTCTATATGTTTTTTCTTAGAATGTAGTACAAGATTCTTAGACATACTAATTGTACTAGTGTTGTCACAATGTATAACAATAGGTTCAACAAATTTAATTCCAATTTCCTTCAGTATCTGCTTCATCCAAATTATCTGGTTACAATTGTTTGCTGCTGCTACATACTCTGCTTCTACTGTGCTCTATGAAATACAATTTTGCTTCTTGCTTAGCCAAGAAACTAATCTTCCTCCAAGGAAAAATGCTCCTCCACTGGTGCTTTTCTTATCATCAACACTACCTCCCCAATCAACATCTGTATATGCACATAGGGTAAAATCATTAGATTTTTCATACCACAATCTATAGTCCTTTGCGCATCTTAAATATCTTAGTATCCTCTTTACTATTGCATAATGTGACTCTCTAGGTTCAACTTGAAATCTTGCCACAATTCCAACTAAATGTGCTATATCTAGTCTTGTATGTGTCAAATACTGCAGTCCTCCAATCATGGATCTCTATTTCTTCTGATCAATTGCTGATGTTTCATCTATGCTAGATAACTTATGTCTGGTTACCATAGGTGTTCCAACTGGTTTACAATCCTCCATTCCAAATCTTTTCAGCAAATCATTCAAGTGCTTTATTTGACTAACAAAGATACCATCATTGTTTTGTGTTATCTGTAATCCCAAAAAGTATTTCATCTCACCAATCATACTCATTTCAAATTCATTCTTCATTTCATCAACAAATTTTTCACTAGCCTCATCTTCTCCTCCAAAAATAATGTCATCAACAAAAATAACTATAATCAACAAACCATTTTCAATTTCTTTTGTGTATAGATTGCTATCAACTGTTCCTTTAGCAAACCCCAAATTTAACAAATACTTATCCAATCTTGCATACTAAGTTCTAGGTGCTTGCTTTAGTCCATATAATTCTTTCTTTAGTTTACATACCATGTCTCCTTCTTGAGTCAAAGGAAAACCTTCAGGCTACTTAATGTAGACTTCTTCCAATTCTCCATTTAAAAATACTAACTTCACATCCATCTGATATACTTTGAATTTCTTAAAAGATGCATAGGCCAAAAATACTCTTACTACTTCAATTATTGCTACTGGTGAAAAAGTTTCTTCATTGTCAATTCCTTCTTACTGTGAGTATCCCTTACATACCAATCTTTCTTTGTTTCTTACAACTTCTCCTTGTTCATTCATCTTGTTTCTGAATACCCATTTAGTTCCAATCACATTCTTGTCTTTAGGTCTAGGGACCAATTCCCATGTCTTGTTCTTTTCTATCTGATCTAGTTCTTCTCTCATAGCATTAATCCAATGTTCATCTTCACAAGCTTCACTAGTAGATTTAGGTTCAATTTGAGAAATCAAACATAAATATACCTTATTTTGAGTTAGAACTCCTTTGTCCAAACTTCCAATAACTTGTTCAATAGGATGATGTCTTGATAAATACTTGTTTGGTGTCATAGTCTCAGATCTTGCTTCAACTGTAGATTCTTCTCTAGATTCCTCTCTAGTTTCTTCAGCATGACTTTCATTCAACAATTCACTGTCAGTTTCATAGGATAATTCAGTAGTTTCAGTGTTAGGCTTAGGATGAGCTTCTTCATCAGATTCATAATCAAGCATTCTTTCCTAAATTTTGAACTTTTCATCAACTTTAACATTTGTGCTCTCAACAATAGTTTTAGTTCTCTTATTGTAACATCTATATGCTTTGCTCTTCAAAGAATATCCAAGAAAAATACCTTCATCACTTCTAGGATCAATCTTTCCAATATCATCATCTCTCTTTATATAACATTTGCTTCCAAAAATTCTAAAATACTTAACTGAGGGTGCATGTCCAAACCATAATTCATAAGGTGTCTTGTCTGTGTCTGCTCTGATTTTTACTTTGTTCATTGTATATACTACTGTATTCACTGCTTCTCTCCAAAATGTCTTTGCTATATCATTCTCAAATAACATAGCTCTTGCTACTTCACTCACTGATCTGTTTCTTCTTTCTGCAATACCATTTTGTTCAGGTGTTCTAGGGGTTGAAAATTGTCTCTTAATACCATTCACTTCACAAAAAGTGTTAAACTCTCTAGAAGTAAATTCACCACCTCTATCAGATCTCAAACATTTAATCTTCATTCCAGATTCATTTTCAACTTTGTTCTTAATGATCTTAAACTTATCAAATGCTTCAGATTTTTCTTTCAAAAATGCAATCCACATCGTTGTTGTAAAATCATCAACAAGAATCATAAAATACCTTTCTCCATAGAATCCTCTAGTCCTGGTAGGACCGCTCAAGTCTGTATGAACAATCTCTAACTTCTTCATCGATGTGAACTTCTTACTAGGAAATTAACTTCTCTTCTGCTTAGCCATCACACATTCTTTGCAAATCATGTTAGTAGGCTTCATAATCTTAGGCAAATCCCTTACTGCAAGTGTAGTACTTACTTTCACAATATTATCAAATTTTATAGGACAAAACCTTCTATGCCATAACCAACTATCATCAATCTTAGTAATCAAACATGTCATCTTAGTAGGATTCAACTGAAATACATTACCTCTGGTTCTAGATCCTGTTCCAATTAGATTTCCATTTTTATCCTTTATCACTCAAGTTTTCTCAGTAAACCAAACTTGATATCCCTTATCAACTAACTATCCAAAACTCAAAATATTATGTTTCAATCCATCAACAAAGTAAACATCATCAATATTAGTCTTTCCATCAAGAGTAATAGATCCTATACCTTTAATCAAACAAGGTGCATTGTTACCAACTCTAACAACTCCTCCATCATAATTGTTAAACTTTATGAACTTCTTCATATCTCCAGTCATATGATGTGAACAACCACTATCTATAATCTAATCAGCTTTCTTTTCAACTTGGGAAACTAAAGCTTTTTCTTCCTTAACATTAGTTTCTGCATTTTCTTCTTTAATTGCTACAAATCCTATTTCATCATTATTCTCAGTATCACTTTCACTTAGAGTTCTTTCAATACTAGCTTCAAGGTCTTCATCATTAGCATAATAACATTCCTTAGATCTTCTAGGCTTGAAATTATTTTTCTACTTCTTAAATCTCTTAGGAAATTTAGATGCAAAATGACCATATTCTTGACAAGTCCAACATTTAAAATTTTTCTTACCGTCTGGTTCTCTTTTCACAAGCAAGGCAATACCTTCTTCAATCTTCTTGTCTTCTTCATTTATAGATTTGCTGCTGCCAACATAGTCTCCACTCACACTGATGCTTCTTGATAATGTAGGGCCAACACTAAGAGCACTAAATGCTATCTCCATTCTAGGTAAGTCTCCTAATAACCTCAGGTTCATCTCTGCTACTTCCAATCTTCCAAGAAGGGTCTCTCTTGTAAAGTTGGTAGTATAAGGTATAACTTGTTCAATCATCTATGTTGTTTGCATAAATATAGGAGTCAATGTCCTCAGAATTTTCCATATCACTTCATTCTCTATCTTTGTTCCTCCACAAGATTTTATCCCTGCAACAATTTATGACATTCTACCAATATAGCTTCTAATAGATTCATCTCCCAACATTCTTATATCTTCAAATGCACATATCCAATTATGTAATCTAACTCTTTTTTCATGTTCATCACCTTCAAAAGTAGAGTGCAAAGCTTTCCAAATTTCATGAGACTTTTTCAAACATTTTACCTGACTATATTTATTCTCCGGAAGTGCTGTCAAAAGTGCTTCTCTTGCAAGTATGCTACACATGAATAGATCTCTCTCATCATTAGAGCATGTCTCATGATCATCTTCTCCAATGATAGTCTTTTCATTCTTTGTAATCAACCAATAACCTGGTCCTAAACATAATAGATGTGTCTTCATCTTCTCTTTCCAACTGTCAAAATTTACTCCATCAAACTTAGGGCTTTCTTTCTTGAAATTTTCCATGGATCTCCTTAAGTTGTTAAAATTCTCTTTCAAGGACCTACTACTCTAATACCAATTGTTAGAAAGTAAAGTCCACCAAGATAACTGAGAGGGGGGGGGGTTGAATTAGTTATCAAATAATTATAAATTTTATCATCTTCAACAGTATTAAACCATATAAGCAATATAATTACCAACCATAGAAATATATTCATACACAATTACACAATGACACAAGATATGTTGACTAGGGAACCTCTTGATCAAAGAGTAAACCCCGGTGGGAATGATGCCCACAAAAGATGCACTAATATGAATATTCCTTGTGAAAGGATGGACTCTATTAGGAGTCTTATGAAATACATTTAGTACATATGAATCCCTATTAGGAGATTTTGAATCCCTGTTAAAAGATTCTAACCCTGTTAAGAGTTATGAAGACAGAAGGACCTACTGCCCAAAAAACTTCAGGGTAAGATCACTAAACTCACTGTCCAAATAATCTTTGCATTATTCAATAGAATAATATTTTACCTCTTCTCTGACTATGCCAAACCACACTCACTACTACATCATATCTCAATTTCAGATCTCTATACTTCGCATGTCTTCCTTCACAATTTTTCTCTCATACCTAGCTCTATTCTTCACTTCATGCATACCACATCACTCATCACCTCTTCAACAAGAAAAAACATTCCTTCCTTTATACCACACTCAAATAATTACAAATGAGTCGGCACACAATCACAAAATAGAATATTCCACACGCTACACCAAAATTACATAAAACTGTCAGCTTCCAAATATAATAAATCTTCACTCATTTGATTTTGAATTTTGTGCTATCATCCACATCACTATCAATTTTTCTCTAACTTCCCTTTAACTACACAAAGCTAGATTCCATGCCGATTAGGATATATCATCCAATTGCCAAAAACCGCTACTCAAGAACACTGCCTGAATACTACTTCCACCAAAATGATCATAACTTTTATGAATAAAAGAACTACTATCTACACTCTTAACCATAGACATATAATATATCAAAGATTATATCATCAATGTCATATAGCTCCAACTACAATATCCCACGTGCACTAATCAAAACACCGTCTACTTCTCTACAAGTCTTTGGTAAAACACTGTGTTGACATCAATGACAATCATAGTCATGAATGCAACAACAACTGCTACAGAATGGGTGCCAAACACTTTAGAATTCATTCCTAACATCATTACCTCTTTTATTTCTAGGAAATCTAAGAACAAAGTCCATACTCACATCTTCCCAAGGTTTATCAGGTACAGGAAAAGGTGTATACAATCCCAAATTTTGACTAGTTCCTTTTGCTACTTGACAAATTCTACAACCTCTAACCATTCTCTGTACATTTCTATAAATATATGGCCAAAAATATCTTTTTGAAATCAAATTCATAGTCTTATCAATCCCAAAATGTCTAGCAAGTCCACCACTATGTTTCTCCTTTATTATGTTATCTCGCATAGATCCTCTAGGTATGCACAACTGAACTCCTTTAAACAACATGTCTTCTTGAATGAAATAATTAGTCCACTTATCAATCATGATGTGTTCCTTAAAAGCTTCCCAAGGTTCTACAAAATCAATTTCAGTCTCATACAAGCACTTCAAATCATCAAAACCAAGTACCTCAACTCTCATCTCTGTCAGCAAACTTCTTCTTCGACTCAAGGCATCAACAACCTTATTTGACTATCCACTCTTATGCTTCAATGAAAAGGAAATATTATGTTCTTTCATTTCTCTTGCAAAATTTTTACCATCAATCAAACATACTTTGACTATGGTACAATGACTTTCATCAAACTTTTCTATCAAAGGCAACAATACTTGTTTCTTTCCATCCATCCAAATAGTATATTGATTCAATCTACCATCATGCAAAGATTTCCTATCATACTGCCAAGGTTTACCCAAAATAATATGACAAAAATCCATAGGCAATATAATATCACATGAAAGAAATGAAATCACAATGGATATGAGACAATCAACTGGCAGCAACAACAGAGAATTATATTATTTCTTTCAACATGCCTGGCTGTGAGGCCTTCCAGGTTTTGGCCTTATACAATGAGAATTATGAAATGAAAACTACAGCTTGCATCCTATCTTTGTCTCCAATGATATATCTTGATAATTATCCCTCTTATATCTCCTTGATTCCTTACTACATCAATCTAGACTCCTTATATAGCCAGCTAAGCCACAGGTCGGCCAGTCAGGCATTTAATTACATTATAGGTCTAGTCTCAAGATTTAAAACAAAACTAATGCTAGAATTAATATAAATTGATGTACCTTTGTATTTAGGTCCTTACATGAGCCAAGAACATTCATTTAATGGTGAAAGGTCCCATTTGATCACAGGGAACATCGCAAGAATAAAAACCACATGTTTCACCCAAAAACTGGCAGAAATAGGTCCCTGAGAAAAATTGGCGTAACTTTTTAATCATAATAAATTAGGGATTGTGCTCTTGGGAAATGATATTAATTTATGTCCTCTAAAATTAATTAAGAGATTAAAGGATTATTCCTTAAGGATCAAGATCGCTACTATGAACAATCAACACCAAAACTACAGGAAAATGCGGTTCTGACGGCAAGGAAAATAGTTGTAACTTTGAAATAGTCCGTCCAAACTTTATGTGCTCATAGGAGAAGGTTCCCAAATAGGTCCTTAGAATAATGTAAGCTTCACACACCATGAAACCATAAAATGCAAAGATTATAAAGAAAAAAACAACAAACAGGTATAGAAATCAGGAAATGTTTTTGGTTGATGCAAGATTGCTCAAAGACCCAAGATGCTCCTGCATCAAATAAGGAGGTAAGGAACAATATTATTGTAAGGCCTTGCCAAAAAAGGTTTGAGAAAACAACTTGGCTAAAATCCTATGGTCATGAGCATAATCACTACAAAGGATTTCAAATATTTTAACATGATGAACATGATCTCCTTTTTCATTGTAATTCTCAAGACAAGGCATATCAACTTGCTAAGGAACAAGAGTATGAATAATATCTAAGGAAAAAGGGCTTCCCATGTCACATGTAGGAATACTAAAATTGTTTTGAGTTAAGGATGAAATTTTTTGTTGTAAGGATGACACAGTTTGAGCCAAATTGATGATTGTTTAATCATTAGAGGAAATAGGAGGAGTAGTAACATTAGAAACACTAGATAAAGTGTATGAAGCTGCAGGAATAGAAGACATAACTAGAGGGACACTAGGAACCATAGTTGGAAGTGGATTGGAATAAGTAAAAGGAATATTATGATATGAAGGTTGTGATGTAGGAAGAGATATAGGAGGAACACTCATAGGAATAGAGGGAACCGTCATAGTCACTAAAGAAGGAGTATGGATAGGAATACTAGGTAAAGGAATAGAAGAAGGTTCTATAGTAGTAACAGGAGGATTCAACCCTAAATCTTGATCTTCTTGAGCTAAAGGTTTAACATTTGAATGCACAAGGAGAGTAATACCATGCAAGAGGTTAATACCTTGATCACTATCATGAAGGACTTTCTTAAGAGCATCTATAGCTTGAATAGAATCTTGATTATGGTTTTCTTGAAGAAGCCAATTACCCATTTTATCAAGTTCAATTGAAAGTTTTTGGATTTGTTCAGGAGGAACTCTTAAAGTGTCATCTTCATCATGAGATGAATGAGAAGAGTTATGCTCCATCATAGGATTGGAATCATGAAGAATCAAATTGTCATATGGGATCCCAAGGAAAGGAGAAGAAGATTTAGGATCAAAGGCACTCATGATTCTATGACTTTGTCTAACTAGAATATTATAAGTAGGAATTTTTATCTCTTTTGAGAATTAATGATTGTCATTAGTATCAAAGAAATTGGTCGGTTACTTATATTAACCTAGTCGATAAAAGAAAGCATCATAAGCTAGTCGGTTAAGTTTTTACACCGAGCACATAATAGTTTTACCGACCATCAGACACTGATACTGAGCAACAATAAACATTGATCATCAATGTACTTATCTAGTAGTATTTACACTATTTACTGAGGATCATAGGAAATGACATAGGAATAAAAAATGGTACATCTATCTATGTAGATGGTTACAACAGAATCAAAAAATGTTTTACCTAGTTCGAGGATAATTTATTGTGGAGATATTCATTAAATATGATGAAGAGCCTGTTGGAAATTTGGCTGAGTTGATTGCATAGATGTTGTCATTATGGCATCATATGATCCACATGAAGATTGCACAAGTCAGAGAGCAAGTATGACAGAGCACATTGCAAATTTGTCTAAGTATGAGACAATATTTTTACCAATATACCCGGACACAATTTTTGTTTGCGACATTGACTGAAGTGAGTTCAGTGCTTGCACACTTGAACATAGACTCTATGGTGACTAATGATTACCTATCTCAGAGTGCAAGTTAGTACAACATGTACAAAAGAAGTTATGATAGTTTTATCGAAGATAGTGTGAAGCCGACAGGACAGAATATGAAGACAAAACTAGTAAAGAGTTAAGGGATTATTTTGTTTATAAAAATAATGACTTAACAATATAAAGGGATGACATCCTAGATGTTTACTCTTGGATAAAGATATTGGTATATATGTAAATATAATTGTAATTGTAAAGAGTAGTAGTAATTGTAACAAGCAGCAAGTAATTATAGAAGTATGATGCGAAGTATATGAAGCATATGTAATAGCGACAGTGAAAGATCAACAAAGAGATATTGATGCAAGTAGTATAAGGTTATGTACCTTGACCTCTTTTTTAATCAATGTATATTGTAAATTACTTGTTTGGGTAGTGGGCTCAGCTGGTAATCACATTTTGTACTACCAACTCCTAATAGGGTTGAGGCTTCTAACAAGGCCTATAGTCCCTTAATTAGGACTCATACACTATATGTTTGTAATAGACTCCTAACATGATCAACATCCTTAACATGATACTTTTTATTAGTGGATCTTTGTGGGTACCATCCCCATCCGGGTTTTCCCTTGGCCAGGGTTTCCTCAAGAACAAATAATGTGTTATGAGTTCTTTATTGTTATGCATGTTGTTTAGCTTCTTATGTTATGCATGTATACAGACAATCTTTTATATCCATAATTGGACAAAAGATAAAGTTTGTAGAATATTGATTCACCCGCCTCTCAGTATTCCCTATTTCTAACAATTGGTATCGGAGCTTAGTTACTCAGAAAAGAATCATTCAAGGAAAGCCTAGCAGCTTGAGTAAGATCTCTATGGATATGGATCAACTACAGAAGAATCTTGAAGAAGCTCTTGAATAGATTGATATGCTTACTAATGAAAGAGACACTCTGAAAGGAAAATATGATGATGCAAAGAACCTCATTGAGAAAATAAAAAACAAATTGGAAGATCTCAGATCTGAAAAAGAATCTGAAGTTTTTATTGAAGATTGTAATGAAGATATAGAAAAAGAAAATAAGATCCTTAAGCATGAATTGAAGATAGAAAATTTGAAGCTTAGTTTGAAAGATGGAAATGGCAAGAATGAAGCAAATATGAAATCTAAGAATGAAAGTCTAAAAACTGAAAATGAAGGACTGAAATCTAAACTTGAAAATGTAACATCTGAACTTAAGAAAGTCAATTTGCAGTATGCTGAACTTGAGAAATACAACAAGATTGTGAAAGGAAAATTGACTCAATCCAAGCAACAACTTGAAAGGCTATATTCAACTAGTGAGAAGATTGATAAACAAGCATCTTTTCAAAAACCATTCTATGATAAGATTGGTCTTGGATTCAACACTCTTAAAGAAAATGATGAAAGCAAGGAACCAGATTTGAAAGTATCTGAAATCTTAGATGAGAAGAAGTCTGATGAGATCAACAAATCTGAAGATACACCTAAAGAAGAAGAATCACCGAAGCAAGATGAATCATCCAAAGGTATGCAAAGAGAATTCAAAGGTAGTTGTTTTTCTTGTAATACTATTGGTCATATGAAGAGAGATTGCACAGGTAAGCAATGTAAACCTCTTAATGGTTATTGTTATAACTATCATGGATTTGGACATAGAGCTATTGAAATGTAGAAAACCTAAATTTGTTGACAATAATAATAATAGTAGAATGTTTAGGAATACTAACAATGCATATAAGAAACCTACAGAAGATATGAATAGAAGAAATGGAGTTATATGTTTTAGATGCAACAAGGTTGGACACATTGCTAGAAATTGCAGATCACAGATTAATCCACCTAGACCAAGATATGGAAACAATGGAATTGTTTGTCAGATATGCAAAAAGATTGGACATAAAAAAAGGTTTTGCAAAATGAACAATGGAGTTTTTCATCCTAACCCTAACCCTAGAAATCATGAAAGAAGAAATGAAGATACAAGGAACAAACATAAAGGTTGTTGTAGCAATATAGATGAAGTGAAGTTTGTTAAAAGCACAGATCAAGGAGACATATTTAATAGTGAAGGAAATCAAAAAGGTGAATTATCAAGTGGTAAGAAGGAATCCTTACCTGATCTATCTCAAAGCACTTAATTTATGAAAATTCTAGTAGATTATGAACTTAGATTAGCATAGAAGTAGATTTATAATGAATTGAGTCTTGCAAAGTTAATGAAAGGTAGTTTATGATATTATAATGCTATGGTTAAGAGAGAAAAGAAAAATATTATGTTTTGCGAGATTGCAAGAAGTTTTAAGTTTTGCAGGATAGCATAAACAACTTTTTGGAAAGAAGCCGCAAAAGAATTGAATGCGATGTCAGACCTAAGTGAGATTGAAGTAATAAAAGGTTATGATCAGTGTTATTTGATCATCAAAGAGAATAAAAGTGTTAAGGAGATCAAAAAGTAGTGATTGGAAGATTTTTGCAATGATTTGGTGAAGGATTTGAGCACCGAATCTACGCAAGCCCTAAAATCTGAGTTATTTTACTTGATAGATATGTGAATTGGTAAAAGGAATTTGAAGTAATCATGGATGTATCTTTAATTCACAATGTCAAAGATAAAAATAGACCTAGAATGAAGAGGGAACCAATAGAACCCTTGGAAGAAGACCCTAAGTTAGCTTTATTGTCTATACTAGATGGAGTTTTGCATTTAGAGAATGTAAGAAGTTATCTTGGATGCAAGTTGGAAACCATTAGTGATAGTGATTTTGCAAATGAGTATGAGAAGATTTACAACTAGGACATGTCATTGAAAGAAGAATATGATCATTTGAAAAACAATGAGATTGTTAAGTATGAATTGTAGTATGTGTTTGATAATGAAGAATGCACTAAGATAATCCTTAGCAAAATTCATAATGGGATGTTTTGGCTAGAAGATAGAGTGATAGACATTACAACTGATTTGATTCATGAAGTCACTGGACTATCTAAATCTAGAGCTATTCCTTTAAATGAGAAGAACATGAGAAAAATAGTCATTGATAACACTAATTCATCCTATAATGGCAGAGGAATTGTAATTTGTAAGATCCAACATGATGTTAGATACTTATGCAAAATCCTAACAACTAAGTTTTGTGCAAATTCAAGAGAGGATGACATGGCAGCTAGAATGGTACACATAGCCTATTTGATGTGTGTTGACAAAGTGCCAGTTGATATGTGTGAAATTATGAGAATTCAACTATTTGAGAACTTGGAGAAGATTAAGAAGACAAAGTATGCACAATTTAGATTTTCATCTTTGATCACTTACATGTTTTTTCATCTTTTGAGGAGATTTCCTTACACCATAGGAAATGATTGGAATGATGGAAAAAATACAATGGAAAGGATTAATGTAGTATATAGAAAGCATGTTATCGACAGTGTTAATGAGAGTGCAATACTTGTTATTAAGACATTTCAGAATATTGTGTCTCGTAGATCAAGGATTCCACAGTCTCTTATGGAGAAATACAAGAATGAAGTATGTTTTATGGTTGACACTGACTTTACATATATTGAAGTAGTTGAACCTAGAATTGAGTTCATAGACCCTCTTGGCTATGAAATATTTGAAATTGAGACAGAATAATATGTGAAAAGCCTACTTAAGTGAAAGGTTGACACTCACAATAACAGATTTGGAACTTTTGAAGAAAATTTCAACTCCGCAAAGGCTATACTTGAGGAGAAATAGTCTAAGAAAAGAGTTGAGAGCACTATTAATAAAATATTGAAGGATATAGGAATGATAGAGAGATAATTCTTAGTGGCAAAGCAGACAGCAACAACAATCAAAGATATTGGATAGGAAGAGATTTTGTCTGTACCTCCCTTATCATCTAGTGTAGTACCAGTTAAGGTGAAAGTAGAGGAACTTGAGAAGGAACAAGTAGCAAGAAAACCTACTAGATCTACCTCCTCCACACTAAGAAAGAGAGTGAAAGAAATTTCTACTAGACCTGGTAAGAGGCAGAAAACTTTGGTGCCACCAGTACCTAGGAAAATTGCAAAAATTAAAGAAGATGACACTTCTATCAAGAAGAAAGCATGGCAACCTAGAGTTGAGAGAGTGAATGAAGAAATCATAAAAGATGGAGACTTCACTAAAATGAATAAATACTACGACCTTTATGAATATTCTAAAAAATTGAATCTTGAAAATGCAGTGATCAAGCATTTGATTCTAGCTAATAAGAAGTTTGACTCTATTCAGGGAAAGATACCTGATGACTTATTGAAGAAACTTGTTAACAGGAAGATGAGAGCACAAGAAGAAGACAAATCTATCAGAGAGAATCTTGTGAAGAAACTATGTGATGTAAGAGATGATGGACATATTAAACAAATTTTGAAGCTCTTTAAAACCCATTTAAGGACAAAAATGAGAACCATTCAGATCATGGCAAGACAATATGAACAAGTGAATGCAGAGACTAAACAAGCAATAATTAAAGTTATGGCAGAAATTGTTGGAGAGACATCAATTGCAGCAGAGAAAGTAGAAGAAGTAGAAAAAGAGGACATTCCCTCTCCACTGGCTATAAACATTGAAGAAGAATCTATGAATGTTGAAGGTACAAGGATCACCTTGGATACTGATGAGAATGTATTCAAGAATCTAGAGAAGATTGTTGACAATTCAGCTCTTGATGAACCAGACAGAACTACAGAAGCAGAGAAGACCCAATTTATTATTGAAGAACCTAAAGTATCAGAAGTACAAGCACCTATACCCTCTTTAGAAGAAATCAGTCTTACTCCTCAAACTGGGAAGAAGAAGCAAACTAGATCTTTGTTTGAGGATTTTGGAAAAGAAGTAGATGATGATGATCAGATGAAATTGATCACATCTTTGAGCAAAATCATTGGGAAGAATAAGAAAGTTAAGAGCCTAGAAGGATGTCTAAAGGACCTAACTGAAAAGCTACAAAGTATTGTGACCACACAGATTGTAGAAGCAGACCCTATGGAAAAGGCAAAGAAAGTGATGAGCACTTTTGATGATGAGTTCACTAACTTATCTGATATTGAAAAAGTGAAAGCACATGCAGACTATGAGGCTAGAATGCTATTGAACATCAGTCAGTACATTAGCAATGCTATCAATACTTTTGATATCTATATCAGAGATTTAAGGAAACACTTGGAAATAGGAAAATCTTTGTACATACAATGTACAAAATTAGAGACTTTGACAACTGAGGAAGATCAGAAGATAAAATTGAATGAAGTAGAGATTCTAAATGAAACAAACCTTCTATCTAACCCTAATGTGAAGGTCTATAATGTTGAGAAGAAAGTTAGGCAACTGTATGATGAAATCAAAATTGTACAAGATGAGAAAGACAAGAAATTAAGAAGATATACTCTTTTGAGAGAGCATGTTTCTATGAAGTTAAGTGTTATTGAAGAGCAGTTGGAAGATTGTCTTATAGCTAAGACGTCTTTTCAAAAATTTAACTTTGACAACCTCCAAGCATGTCAAATAGCATCTTATGGACTGAGCACACTACTCAATGTGGTAGATTCCATTAAGAAATCATGGGAAAAGGAGATAGAAGCCATGAAGATAGATTTTGCAAATTGTGTTGCAAGCCTATCAGCTTTGTAATAAACAAATTGAGGTATAACTTTTTGTGATACAATTTTCTAGCCCTCCCTATCGATTATTTTGTCATTGTTGTCAAAGGGGGAGAGATATATAGAAAAAAATTGATAGTATATGAGAAGGATTGATAATCTTAGGGGGAGTATTGTATTAAGATAAGATTTATAAGGAGTTATAAGGATAGTATATATATATGTTATACTATGGCCACAATTTTGACAAATTTTGAGATTTTAGAGTTGCACACTTAGCCAATTTTCTCATATGTTGCCACCAATGACAAAGGGGAAGATTGTTGGAAATTTAGCTAAGTTGATTGCTTAGATGTTGTCATTATGGAAACATATGATCCACATGAAGATCACACAAGTTAGAGAGCAAGTATGACAAAGCGCATTGCAAATTTGTCTAAGTATGAGACAATATTTTTACCAGTATACTCGGACATAGTTTTTGTTTGCGACATTGACTGGAGTGAGTTCAGTGCTTACACACTTGAACATAGACTCTATGGTGACTAATGATGACCCATCTTAGAGTGAAAGTTAGTACAACATGTACAAAAGAAGTTATGATAGTTTTACCAAAGTTAGTGTGAAGCCGACAGGACAAAATGTGAAGACAAAACTAGTAAAGAGTTAAGGGATTATTTTGTTTATCAAAATAATGACTTAAAAATATAAAGGGATGACATCCTAGATGTTTACTCTTGGATAAAGCTATTGGTATATATGTAAATGTAATTGTAATTGTAAAGAGTAGTAGTAATTGTAACAAGCAGCAAGTAATTATAGAAGTATGATACGAAGTATATGAAGCATATGTAATAGCGACAGTGAAAGATCAGCAAAGAGATATTGATGCAAGAAGTATAAGGTTATGTACCTTGACCTCTTTTTTAATCAGTGTATATTGTACATTACTTGTTTGGGTAGTGGGCTCAGCTAGCAATCACATTTTGTACTACCAACTCCTAATAGGGTTGAGGCTTCTAACAAGGCCTATAGTCCCTTAATTAGGACTGATACACTATATGTTTGTAATAGACTCCTAACATGGTCAACATCCTTAATAAGATACTTTTTATTAGTGGATCTTTGTGGGTACCATCCCCATCGAGGTTTTCCCTTGGCCAGGGTTTCCTCGAGAACAAATAATGTGTTATGAGTTCTTTATTATTATGCATGTTGTTTAGCTTCTTATGTTATGCATGTATAAAGACAATCTGTTATATCCATAATTGGGAAAAAGATAAAGTTTGTAGAATACTGATTCACCCCCCCTCTCATTATTCCCTATTTCTAACAGATCTCATGTTAATTATTTTGATCTAGGTTATTTTTGTACACCGTAGATCTTAGGGTTTTCTCTATGATATTGAAACCTAATTGTGTAAGCAGCATAAAGCAGTATGCTATATAATTGTATTTTTGCATCATTTTGATGTAACTGATGTATGAATGAAGAAAAAATTGAAGCCTTAGCCAAACTTCAAGATTATCAGTTGACAGAGCAGAACAATATTCAAAGGTAATCAGATTGAGAAGAATCAGAACAGGCTAACCCTGTAGTTCAGAGAAAATATCTTCACACTATAAGGTGATATCTATTCAATACTTCATAGATCTATATCAGACATGTTGATTTTTCATTGGAAGATATTTACCTATTGCTTTCTAATCATTGTAATAGAGTTTTGGTAAAATCTATTAACAGAGTAGACCTAACAGTCTTTTGTAAATCTCTTAACCGAGTGCACACTCAAGTATTGTTGCTAAAATCCTATCACTAGGTAGATCTAGCTGATCTAATATGTCACTCCTAATAGGGTAAGATCACCAGAAGTGATCAACACTTGTAGCCCTATTAGGAAAACCTTTTCTATCTACAGTAGTAAAGAATTTGTGGGTGTCATCCCCACCATAGTTTTTACCTTCTAACAAAGGTTTCTGCATTACCAAAATACTTGTGTTATGTGACTATTATATTGTTTATTTCATGTTATTTACTTTTACAAGTTGAATGGATGAATGCTACATGCATTGGATACAAGTTATTTTGCAAGGTTATTACTATTTGTTGTTTAAGGTCATAAAGGTTTATGAGTTGAAAGATTTTGTGGGCACTAATTCAACCCTCCCCTCTTAGTACCCTATCTCTCTAATCCAATAGTTGGTATCAGATCTCAGTTCTCTTATTGGATAGTTTAACCATTGAAGGGTAAAGATCTAGTCATGGAGAGGTATAAGTTAGATAAAACAATAGAGAATTAGAGGATTCAAATGTAGATATTTGTAGAACAATATACGCAAGCTAAGGATGGACTGAAGAAACTACTGGTTTAAAGAAAGAATCTAGCTATTCTACATAATGCGATTGGTTACTAGGAAGAAGTGATTGATGATTTATTTGATTACATTGGATCTAGTTTAGGAAGTATTTCTGATGGATCTGAAAGCATAATCTCTGACTTGTCTAAAAATAACCTTCACTTAACTGAACAAGTGAAAGCACTACAAATCGGTCAGGAATCAGAGATGGTGAGAATGGTAGAAGTAATGAAAAAATGCTAGATAGGCTGAGAAAGAAAGAAACCTAGCTATTGAAGACCAAATATAGATAACTGAACAACTTCAAGAAAAAGTAAGTGAGATACATAGACTCACCAAGCACCATTTCAAAATTTCCAATCAGATGATGATTGTGAATCAAGAAGTCAACCAAGTAAATGAAGAATTGTCAAGAAGACTTGAAGATGTAGCAATACCCAGAGAAGAGAATGCGAGGTTGAGAAATGAAGTGAAAACTCAACATCCACACAATGAAATGATGAAATTGGCTGAAGATAGTTCTAAAAGGATTGATGATTTTCTAATTAATCAAAGAAGATTTGGAAGAAAAGCTGGATTAGGCTACACCGGCAAAGGAGAATCATCACAACAAGCTGAACAAGTCAACATCAATCAAAATCAAAGACCTAAAGTGTTGAGATGTTATCACCATGGCAAACCGAGACATAATCCTAATGTGTGTAGAAGCAAAGCAACAGGTAAACCTCCTGTCACTCCTAAGTTTAATGGTTATTGCTATTATTGTGGAAAGTATGGTCACCAAGCTTATGAGTGTAGAGCTAAACTGAATAAGAATGCTAACAATCCTACCATGGAGAAATTATGTTATACTTGTAATGAACATGGACACACTGCAAAAAATTGTAAGGCAAAAATGAAGTAAGTATGGACTCCAAAGAAGAAGACACAATGAAAGTCTTATCAACCAAAGAGACAAGGTAATTCTTATGTTTAGGATTACAACACATGGGCTAACTGTATTGCATGGTAGATATGGGCACATTGCAGCAAACTATAATAGAAAAAGATGGGTTGGACAATCACGAAGCTAGACAAGCACTGGAATGGCATGTTTGTATTGTCATAAGGTTGGTCATCTAAGCAAGGACTACAGAGACCGAGCACTAGAAGAAGGTCATGTATTTGAGAGTGGAAACACTATTGCAGATATCATGATAATCAGGAACATTGTGTGGAGAAAAGCATCTAATGAGAATGATGAGTCAAGTAATGCTGTTGGTGAAACCTCATCCAATGGATTAGGTGACATCGGTACCTCCACCTAAGGTGATATAGGTATGTATGAGACTGACATTTCAAAATGATTATATTTTACATACAGTTCCTTATATGTGATGAGAAAATACCAAATCTGCATGAATAAAGATGCATTGTGGTTTATATGATATGAGCTAACAAAGTCACATAGTCGGTAAAAGTTAGACCAAGCAATGGGTTACCCGTCAGTAATCACTATTCAAGGTTAATCGAGTATCAGTATCAACCAAGCAAAGAGATCATGTGTTAATCGATCTGATGAAAGTTTGTAGTTGTCACCGAGCTGACAGTTGTCATGAACTAGAAAGTAGGTCAAGCATTTATTGCATAAAGTTTTGAGAGGGAATACCAAAAATTCTATAAATACATAGAAGTCTAAGTTCATTTTTCACATTGCAATTTCAGAGAGCTATAATTTCATAGAGCATGTTTGAGAAAATAATATTTCAAGATCATTCAAAGCTATTGTAGATCAAATCGAGCACATTCTTCGATATATTCTAAGTAAGTTGAAACCCTACCGAGCATATTCTTTGTAATTATAAAAAACCTAGTTTGTTGAAATGGCATCTACTGCGAGTTCTGCTAAAGTTGTAGAGGAAGAAGTTAATCTTATAGTGTCTACAAGCTATAGAGAACCTAATTACAAGTTACACCATAAAGTAGCATCTAAAACGGATTCAATGGGCACTTTTTCAAGCATCCCACCTAGGGTTTTATTGGTTTAAGACATATGATCATACATTCATTATAAAATTGGGGAAATAGGAGATTTCAACATGTCAAGCATATCAAGCACTTTGTGATGAAGGAATAAAACTAAAACCAGAGTATAAATAGGTTAAAACATTTGGACTCACCAATGCCCTAAATTTTTTGAAGAATTTTAAGAACGAGTGGATTAAGGTTGTGTTAAGCCATTACCATGAGGGAACATTCTGGTTAGATAAACTGATCCAAGTGACAAAGAGAATGATTAGCAAGGTTACTGGTTATCCTACTACCAACAAAGCCAAAGCATTTAGAAGTTCATCCCGAGCCGATGTTGAGAAAAATACTGCCGCTGCATGGGATGATAGAGCACTAAAAATTGCATCAATTATAGATCTAGAAGTAAAGTTTGCAGCACATGTAATTGGCTATAAGTTTTTCCATTCGAGTAGATCAAACAATGTACTGTGTAGTATAGTAGATATGGCATACAATATGAGGCCTCACCCCAATCCTGTCATAGCTATTCAGTTTTTGCATTCGAGATAGACTTATTTGATGATCATATTTTGATGCTTTATGGATTACTAATACTTTATATTATGGTTTTTATCACCTTAGAGGTTAGATGCACATTCAGTTATGTTACTTTGATGAAATTATGATATCTATTTGGAACCTTTATGTGTGATTAAGTGAATTTATGAATGATTATGATGTCATGATGATATTTAATTGCAATTGAATTATATATGCAATGATTATGTTATGAACTTAATTTAGTGACGAATTATGTATTTCATGATGAGTTGTATGTATGTTATAGATGAATGATTATGCCATGTGAATTATGATATTTTAGATGATTTATCTTGATTAGTAATGTTATGAATTTACATGTATTTATTTCCTTGGACTACTGATGTTGGACTTTAGTGTGCAGGGAATTATGCCATGGTAATTCGGGGAACTAGAGCATAGACTTTTGTGTAAATCAGTTCAAGCCAAGGTTACTTCTAGTGAGAGGCAAAAACATCATTGTATTGTATTTAATTCATGAAAGTAATGTGCATGAATATATTTAATTTTTATGTAATTATAAATGTAATTAATGTTGAGAATGCCCATGTGGACATTCCACATGGCTTGTGATGTGTCTTTCTTGTTGGTGTCACTTAACACTTGTATGTGTACTTGTGGCCATGACATGTCCACTTGGGAACTAGATTCCTATCAACCTAAGATAGTATCCCTTTAGGATCCCCATAAGAATCCATTAGTTAGGGAACTTGAGGTGGAGTCATTTCATGAATTTCGAATTTGAGCTTTACATGGGTTTTTGGGAGGCTTAAAAGGTGCCTAGGGGTGTGTTTAGGCCATTTTTAGTAAGCCCACTTGATATACCTATGGGTAAGGGGCATTTTTAACCATATGAAAACTCATAGTTGACCAAAAGACCCCTCCAAAAGTTAGATTTTAAAAATGGTCGAAAATCCACTTTTGAAGCAAGGTCTTCATTAGAGTTTCATCCAATTAAGTTGCAAGTCTTTGGTCCACTTTTTTAGCCAACCTTTTTAGGAATCCATATTTGGAAACCATGTAAGAAACTTGAGAAGACCATCCAATGGAAGTGAGATCCTATCCCTAGGAGATTGTGTGGAGGTCTTTTTAGAGGGGACTCTTCTTTTGGAAGAGTTTGACACCCACTCTATAGATTTGGAGACTTTGCTAGTTTTGGACAAGGAAGACTTAGGAAAAGAGGTGGCTCTTCATCAACTTTGTTCCATAAGCTTGGATCTAGGTTGGTGGCATTCTTCATTATTCTTATAGATATTTTCATGTGGAAGAGTTCTCAAGCATATTTTCACTCTTGTATGTAAAACCTAGTTATTGTGTTCTTATGTGTTTATGTTTTGTAAATCTTGTTATGTTGTGTAGTATATGTTCATGGAAAAATAGTGCTTGATGTTGTGCAAGTCTTTATGTTTTGTAGATATGAATCTTTGTTGTTCTTGTGTTTCCTTGTTTGTATTGTTGTTATGGGACTATTTTCAAGGCCACACTCACCCTTGGGAGGGAAGAGTAGCATTGGGGTGAAGAGAATTTTGGGACAACCATGGGTGTAGAGTCTCTCCTTGGTATGGAGAAGGAAGAAACATGAATGTATGGGCTCCATGTAGCCATTTCATGTTTGTATTTTGGAGGTCATAAGGGATTGTATGGCTTGAAGCCATGGGGGTCATAAGGAGTTTTGTTGTGATGAAATTTTAAGGCAAAATATGTGTTGAGAAAGCCAAGAGAAGGCTTGTCTTTTATTTCTATGAAATGTGGTTTCTCCCCTTGGGTTTTAGTTCCACCTTCACCCCAATTTTTGAGTCATTTGGAGACTCTCTATTTTAGCCTTGGATGGGAATTTTAAATGTGATTTTTGTGTTATTGTGATTGTGATTTTCTTGAATGTAATCCCATGTCTATTTGATGGTTCCCCAAGCTCGGAGGTGGCTTCATAGAAGCCTAGATTGGTAGGTGAGAACTCTATGGCCTATATTTGTTCATTTGTAGGATTGGAAGCCATTGAAGACTTCATGTTTGAAGTTGTATTCTTGAAGGAAGATGAGGATGTATTCTAAAGTGATATGAGTTCTACTTGTTTATGTTTAATATTATTGTGAGGGAATCTTAAGGATCCCTTGAGCTCAATGCATTTATGTAATGGGGTTATCACTCCAAATCTATGTTTGTATCCAAGTGTTGATGTATTCAAAGTCTTGAGTAATGTATTGTTTTCCTTTTGATAGATTCATTTCCTTATGAAAACTATTTTAATGCTCAAAGAAAGATTTTAGTGTATTCATTAAATAAGGAATGGACAATGTATTATTTCATTTGAAAAATAGAGATTTGTTGAATAAGTTTTTGTGAAGACAATGTTGATTTACTCATTGATAAAACTTTATGTATACATGTTAAAAAAAATTGTAAAGAAGAAAAGCTAATGTAGGATCATTATAGTTTCATTTTATAATTTTCATTTGAGTTAAAATGATAGGGATAAGAAAGGAGTGATTGCAAACATTGTCTCTCTTTCAATGCAAGCTCTTTCTATTTTGATATTGGTATCCGTGTTGAGAAACAATAAAAATGAAATAAGGAAACAAATAAATCAAGTGATGCTGGACATAGATTATTTAGATTATTACATTGTGAAATTGTGTAAAACATGTTAACATCTTATAAAGTTAGTATATTGCAAGCATAAGTTCTAGGAAGAAAACAAACAAACAAAGTGAAGAAATGAACAAACAAGTCTAAACTAAAACCAAAAAAAAAAGTCAAATAGAGACCTACAGGTCTCTGGAAAATGTATGGGAAAAATTCCCACACATTTTCCACTACCATAGTCATTAAAATATAATTTCTGCCCATCCACTTGGCTAAGTTAGAAATTAAATTAGTTATTAAAGAAGAAACCTATTATCATCCATCCTAGGAGTCTAGTCATTTGGGAGACCCACCTGAGTCTCCACCCCAAAAGGGCTCCATTCAAAAAATATAATATAAAAAAAAACAAAATAAAAGGACACTTGTTATTTTATATATTAAAAAAAAAATATTAATAAAAAGAAAAGAGTAAACTCACATATGCATGTTAAAAGAAAAAGTGAGTGCTTTTTTAAAAATAAAATAAATTAAATTAAATTAAAAAAAATTTATCAAATTTTTTTTAAAAAATATATATATATATAGTGGGGAGGACAGCGTGCCCCACCCCCTCCTCGTACCTTGGCACCACTTGCCAACCTGCTCACGACAGGTGTTGGCCCTGTCGAGGTAGGGTACCACACTGTCATGGTAGTGCGGCACTGCTAAGGTAGTACTGCACTTCCACGACAGTGTGGCCTGCCCCCAGCAGGTCTGCACTGCCATGTAGGTGGCCCCGCATAGTCCTTCAGGACTTAAAACATATACAATGTGCTTTGTTAAATTTATTTATATATTTTAATATTATTTATTTTATTTAATAATAATTTTTATGTATTAATAACTTTTATTTATTTATAATTTTATTTATTAATAATTATAATTATTCTTTGATAATTAAATTTGTATTAATAAATTTAGTTTATTAATCAATATACAATTATTTATATTAATTAATATATTTAATAATTAAGAATTTTTTTATTAATTAATATTTCCTCATTTTCCTCAATATATTTATTGTTTAGCATTTCAAAATCATTAATTAAATATTACATTTAATTAATAGATTATTCTTTTTATTTAAACAATTATTTTTCTTATAAGGAAATGTTAACAAATTTTATTAATGAGGATTTAAAAAAAATAAAAAATTTAGTGAGTCTGATGAATTTAGTTTTGTAGAATCCAACCATATTAGGAAGTTAATTCATTTAAATTACTTAATGCTTTTAGCTCGATTCATTACATATAGTAAGATTTTCTTTTGATAAGTGTGTCTATCTTAGTAAACCTCATTTTGGGTTAAGGATGAACTTCTGGCTATAGTTCACTTAAGGGAACTTTGTCCTAGGGTCCTTCCTCATATTAGTTGATCACTTTCCCTTTTTAGAGGATACATAATTTAATAATGTCATTGGTCATTTAGACTAAGGTCATTATGGGATATTAGAGATTCATTATTAATGGTTAGCTAGCATTTTAAGTAACCCAAATTTTAATTATAGTTTAACCCACTATGCTAATCAACTGACTTAAACTTAGTTAGACCTAAAAGTTTAGAGAAAGATTTTAACCCATCAATTTAAGCACTTCTGACATAGAGTAAGAATATTAGATTTGGTATAAGATTTAGACATGACAGATAACCTTAAACATAAACTTATAACCTTTCAAAAAAAAAGTTGGCGTTTTTTTGCATGTAAAATTATGGGCATGACACTTGATGTCAAAGCCTAGGTTTCAACATTGGAACCTAAACCCATTACATTTCTTAGCTAACTTTGACCCCTTTTGAAATTGTTAGGATGCCTCCCCTTACACATCAAGATCGAAGACATATTAGAGGATGAGGGACTAGGCAAGCCCCCTCGGTTCATGAGCAAGATGAGAAAAGGGCTGAGATATCAGTAGTTAATCAACCACCACCACCACCACCACCCGATCCTAATCAGGAGGTCTTGTTAGCCTTACAAAACCTCATCGGAGTTATACAGGAAAGACTGCCTCTTGTTATTCCTCAGTTAGAGCACCAATTATTCAGTGGACACAGATCGGAGGCCAGAGATAGGTTCGCATGACCTCTCCAGGAACCCTTCATGAGGTAGTTGAGATGGCTTTGGTTGTAGAAGAAATTTGGGGTAAGTCTAGAGATGCTCGTGACAGGTCTCAGAACTATAACTCCACATCACAGTGACAGGGGCACAAAAAAAGTCATTGGAAGGGTAATAACAGGTATTCCTTGGGGTCTTTTAATAAGAACTCAT
This sequence comes from Chamaecyparis obtusa, assembly GCA_027943335.1. Classification (NCBI taxonomy): domain Eukaryota; kingdom Viridiplantae; phylum Streptophyta; class Pinopsida; order Cupressales; family Cupressaceae; genus Chamaecyparis; species Chamaecyparis obtusa. The sequence continues at coordinate 4,164,484 of BSBK01001728.1, read as the reverse complement.
AGAAGTAGACCCAACAAAATTAGAAATAGAAGCCACCACAGGGACAGCAGGGCTCTAAGTCCAAATAGTGGTAGGCACAGAGATAGAGGAAGGATCAGTGACAATAGTATATAGATGCATCCCCAGCATGGACTTAGTAGTCCTCTCGAGGTGGTTTCAATGGTTCTAGTAGGACTAGAGGACAATAGTTCTCCAAGCCACATGGAGTTCAGACTCACACTCATGGTCCTTGCTATGCATCTAGTGCCATGGGGCACTTAGCTCATGATTTTCCATAGGGTCGGATGTCAGGTAGTTAGCATATGGCAGCATCGGAGCCTAGAGTAGGAGAATTTGGAAAGTCTCATAAGGTTTTTGTAACAGTTGATAACCACTAGGTCGAGCACCAAGCCACAGTGATAGAGGCTGCAGGTATGATCAACAATATTAGTGTTACTATATTGTTTGATTCTAGTGCTACTAATTCTTTTATATCTCCATTTGTTGTGGAGCATTGCAAGATTTTGGTAGCTAGACAAGAAGTCAGATGGGAAGTGGAGTTAGCATCAGGGTCTAGAGTGTTAGTCAACTCTTTAGTGAAGGATAGCCAGGTGCAGATTGGTGATTTCATCACTACTGTGGATCTTTGAATCACACCTCTTGGTTCTTATGGCATAGTACTTGGCATGGATTGGCTTTATTCCCACAAAGCTAATTTAGATTGTTGAAAGAAGAGGATTGAGTTCCTTGATGATCATGGTACACCTATTGTGATTTGTGGGATTTAGAGAGGCATCTCTCTTCATATGATCTCAGCCATGTAGCTTAAGTAGATCATGCAGAAGGGATGTTAAATATTTTCTATTACCATCAGTGATAGAGAGGATGAGGAGGAAATGGAATGATCTCTTGATGATTATCCTATACTTCAAGAATTTTTAGATGTGTTTCCTATTGAGCTTCCAGGCATGCCTCCTCGTAGAGCAGCAGATTTCCATATTGATCTTGTGCTAGGAGCTGCACCAATTTCAAGGGCACCTTATAGGATGACCACTAATGAGCTTAATGAGCTCAAGATCTAGTTATAGGAAATTTTGGAGAAGGCATGCATTCATCCTAGTGTTTCACCTTGGGGCACACCTATTATCTTCATTAAGAAGAAGGATGGATCCTTGTGGTTATGTATGGATTACTAATAGCTTAATAAGCTTACCATCAAGAATCAATATCTACTCCCCAAGATTGATGATTTATTTGATTAGTTTAAGGGTGCTAAAGTGTTTTCCAAGATTGATCTTAAGTCAAGATACCACCAGTTATAGATTTTTGACAATGACATTCCTAAGACTACATTTTGTACCAGATATAGGCATTATGAGTTCATAGTTGTACCTTTCAGACTCACCAATGCTCTAGTAGTTTTCATGAGCCTTATGAATGGGGTATTCTACACTTTCCTTGATAAGTTTGTAGTTGTGTTCCTTGATGATATCCTGATCTATTCATGGGGATGAAGAGGAGCACAAAGAGCACTTGAGACAGGTATTGCAGTGTCTTAGAGACAATCAGTTATATGGCAGTTTGTCCAAATATGCTTTCTATAGGACAGAGATTCATTACCTTGGGCATGTCATTTTAGGAGATGAAATCTTAGAAGATCCATCTAAGATTAGAGCCATCATGGATTGGCCTGCACCTACTTCTGTGACTGAAGTCAGGAGCTTTATGGGATTGGCAAGTTATTATAGGCATTTTGTAGAGGGTTTTTCTAGAGTGGCTCATCCCATCACTTCTCTTCAACGTAAGGTAAAGAAATTTGAGTGGACCAAGAAGTACGAGAGGGACTTTCAAGAACTCAAGAAGGCACTTACCAACACTCCTATTCTAGTAGTGCCTGATCCTTCATCAGATTTTGTTGTATGCACAGATGCTTCCTTAGATGGTTTGGGAGTAGTTCTTATGTAGAATGGGTGAGCCATTGCATACGAGTCCAGGAAACTTAAGACTCATGAACTCAATTACCCCACTCATGACCTTGAGTTAGTTGCAGTGATTCATGCCTTAGTGAGATGGTAGCATTTCCTTTTGGGTCATCGGTTTGAGCTCCATTCAGATCATAAGAGCTTACAATATATCTTCTCTCAGCCAAACTTGAATGCATGTCAGTGTAGGTGGATGGAATTCCTATGTGAGTATTATTTTTATGTCCACTATATCAAGGGTAAATAGAATGTGGTTTCCGATGCCTTGAGTAGGAGATGCCATGGGGCCTACTCTATGACAACATGTACAGAATTGAGAGATCAGATATTACATCACTTGCATGAGGATGTTTGGTATGCAGAGGTTAGTCAGATTATTTAGTCTCAGAGTACCCTTAAGGGTAAGTATTCATGATATTCCCTAGATTCTGATGGGCTCTTATGCCATAGAGGATGCATCTATGTCCCATCCTCCCGTTTTCATCATGCTAGAGGCTCATAGGGAACCTTATGCAGTGCATCCTAGAGTCAAGAAGATGCATGCTGATTTGAGGTAGTTATATCATTGGCCAGGGATGAGACAGAACATAGCTAAGATAGTGGCACGATGTCTTGAGTGTCTGAGGGTTAAGGCAGAGCATCATCACCCTAGTGGTTTGCTTCAGCCTTATGAGATACTAGAGTGGAAGTGGGATGTAATTTCTATGGACTTTATCATTGGTCTCCCTATGTCATCTCGATGCCATGATGCCATCATGGTGACAGTTGACAAATTGACCAAAGTAGCCCACTTCTCACCTATTCAGACCACTTTTATAGCTCCAAAAATAGCACAAGTTTTCTTGCAAGATATTGTCAGACTTCATGGCATACCTCGTAAGATTATTTCTGATCAAGATTCTCTCTTCACATCATCTTTTTGGAGAGGGTTATAGACAGCTTTGGGCACTAAGCTCAATTTTAGCACCGCTTATCACCTAGAGACCGATGGTCAGACAAAGAGGTTAAATCAGGTGTTGGAGGATATGCTCCACATGTATGTCATGGATCATCAGACTAGGTGGGAGGAGTACCTTCATTTGGTTGAGTTTGCCTATAATAATGGGCATCACACTTCTCTAGGTATGCCTCCCTATCAGGCATTTTATGATAGGCCATACAGGACACCATTGATTTGGGACCACATTGAGGATAGAGTTGCTTTAGGTCTTGAGTTAGTGTGAGAGTTGGAGCAGTAGGTGACCTTGATTAGATAGCATCTAAAGGAGGTATAGGATAGGTAGAAAAAGTATGCAGATGCCAAGAGGGAAGATCATAGTTATCAGGTTGGAGATAGAGTCTTTCTGAGAGTGTGACCTCATAAGAGGCCAATCTAATTTGGAAAGGGATCTAAGCTTACACCCAGATTTGTTGGCCCTTTTGAGATACTTGAGTGGATAGGTCCTGTTGCCTATTGTCTTGCTTTGCCACCGAGCCTGTCATGCATCCATGATGTTTTTCATGTGTCAATGTTGAGGAAGTATATTTTTTATGAGACTCATATCATAGATTGGGATTCCTTACAGGTGGAGTTGGATGGTTAGTTGGCTTTGGAGCTCAACCACATTTTGGCTTGCTGAACACTAGCACTTCAAGGCCGAAAGCTAAACCAAGTTAGGGTCTAGTGGGATTTCTATGATGAGGTTACAACATCATGGAAGGATGCAACACAGATGAGAGCACAGTATCCCCATATTTTTTATGAACTCTAGGAGGAAGTCAATGCCTAGGGGGGGAGGATGTGAGGCCTCACCCCAAGCCTGTCATAGCCATTCAATTTTTGCATTTGAGATAGACTTATTTGATGATCATATTTTTATGCTTTATGGATTACTGATACTTTATATTATGGTTTTTTATCACCTTAGAGGTTAGATGCACAGTCAGTTATGTTACTTTGATGAAACTATGATATCTATTTGGAACCTTTATGTGTGATTAAGTGAATTAATGAAGGATTATGATGTCATGATGATATTTAATTGCAATTGAATTATATATGCAATGATTATGTTATGAACTTAATTTAGTGATGAATTATGTATTTCATGATGAGTTGTATGTATGTTATAGATGAACGATTATGCCATGTGAATTATGATATTTTAGATGAATTATCTTGATTAGTAATGTTATGAATTTACATGTATTTATTTCCTTGGACTACTGATGTTGGACTTTAGTGTGTAAGGAATTAGACCATGGTAAATTTGGGGAACCAGAGCATAGAGATTTGTGTAAATCAGTTTGAGCCAAAGTTGCTTCTAATGAGAGGCAAAAACCTCATTGTATCATATTTAATTCATGAAAGTAATGTGCATGAATGTATTTAATTTTAATGTAATTGTAAATGTAATTTATGTTGAGAATGCCCAAGTGGATATGCCACATGGCTTGTGATGTGTCTTTCTTGTTGGTGTCACTTGACACTTGTGTGTGTACTTGTGGCCATGACATGTCCACTTGGGGATTGGATTCCCATCAACCTAGGATAGTACCCCTTTAGGATCCCCATGAGATTTCCTTGGTTAGGGAGCTTGAGGTGAAGTCATTTCATGAATTTCGAATTTGAGCTTTACATGGGTTTTTGGGGGGCTTAAAAGGTGCCTAGGGTTGTGTTTAGGTCATTTTTAGTAAGCCCACTTTATATACCAATGGATAAGGGGCATTTTCAACCATAGGATAACCCATATTTGACCAAAAGACCCCTCTAAAAGTTGGATTTTAAAAATGGTCTAAAATTCACTTTTGAAGCAAGGTCTTGGTTAGAGTTCCATCCAACTAAGTTGCAAGAATTTGGTCCACCTTTTTGGCCAACCTTTTTAAGAATCCATATTTGGAAACCATGTAAGAAACTTGGGAAGACCATCCAATGGGAGTGAGATCCTATCCCTAGGAGATTGTGTGGAGGCCTTTTTAGAGGGGACTTCTTTTGGAAGTGTTTGACACCCACTCTCTAGATTTGGAGACTTTGCTAGTTTTGGACAAGGAAGACTTAAGAAAAGATGAGGCTCTTCATCAAATTTCTTCCATAAGCTTGGATCTAGGTTGGTGGCATTCTTCATTATTATTGTAGATGTTTTCATGTGGAAGAGTTCTCAAGAATATTTTCACTCTTGTATGGAAAATCTAGTTATTGTGTTCTTATGTGTTTATGTTTTGTAAATCTTGTTATGTTGTGTAGTATATGTTCATGCAAAACTTGTCCTTGGTGTTGTGCAAGCCTTTATGTTTTGTAAATGTGAAGCTTTGTTGTTCTTGTGTTTCCTTGTTTGTATTTTTGTTATGAGACTTTTCTCAAGGCCACACTCACCCTTGGGAGGGAAGAGTAGCCTTGGCGGTGAAGGGAATTTTGGGGCAACCATGGGTGTAGAGTGTCTCCTTGGTATGGTGAAGAAAGAGACATGGATGTATGGGCTCCATGTAGCCATTTCATATTTGTATTTTGGGAGTCATAATGTATTGTTTGGCTTGAAGCCATGGGGATCATAATGAGTTTTGTTGTGATGGAATTTTGTGGCAAAATATGTGTTGAGAAAGAAAAGAGAAGGCTTATCTTTTATTTCTATGAAATGTGCATTCTCCCCTTGGGTTTTAGTTCCACCTTCACCCCAATTTTTGAGTCATTTGGAGACTCTCTATTTTAGCCTTGGATGGGAGTTCTAAATGTGATTTTTGTGTTATTGTGATTGTGGTTTTCTTGAATGTAATCCCATATCTATGTGATGGTTCCCCAAGCTCGGGGGTGGCTTCATAGAAGCCTAGGTTTGGAAGTGAGCACTCCATGGCCTATATTTTTTCATTTGTACGATTGGAAGCCATTGAAGACTTCATATTTGAAGTTGTATTCTTGAAGAAAGATGAGGATGTATTCTAAAGTGATATGGGTTCTACTTGTTTATGTTTATTGTTATTGTGAGGGAATCTTAAGGATCCCTTGAGCTCAATGTATTTATGTAATGGGGTTATCATTCCAAATCTATGTTTGTATCCAAGTGTTGATGTATTGAAAGTCTTGAGTAATGTATTGTTTTCCTTTTGATAGATTCATTTCCTTATGAAAACTATTTTAATGCTCAAAGGAAGATTTCAATATATTAATTAGATAAGGAATGGACAGTGTTTTATTTCATTTGAAAAATAGTGATTTGTTGGATAAGTTTTTGTGAAGACAATGTTGGTTTACTCATTGATAAAACTTTATGTATACATGTTAAAAAAAATTGTAAAGAAGAAAAGCTAATGTAGGATCATTATAGTTTCATTTTATAGTTTTCATTTGAGTTAAAATGATAGGGATAAGAAAGGAATGATTGCAAACATTCTCTCTCTTTCAATGCAAGCTCTTGGTATTTTGATATTGTCATGTTGAGAAACAATAAAAATGAAATAAGGAAATAAATAAATCAAGTGATGTTGGACATAGATTATTTAGATTATTACATTGTGAAATTGTGTAAAACATGTTAACATCTTATAAAGTTAGTATATTGCAAGCATAAGTTCTAGGAAGAAAGCAAACAAACAAATTGAAGAAATGAACAAACAAGTCTAAACTAAAACCAAAAAAAAAAAGACAAATAGAGACCTACAGGTCTCTGGAAAATGTATGGGAAAAATTCCCATACATTTTCCACTACCATAGTCATTAAAATATAATTTCTCCCCATCCACTTGGCTAAGTTGGCAATTAAATTAGTTATTAAAGAAGAAACTTATTATCATCCATCCTAGGAGTCTAGTCAGTTGGGGGACCCACTTGGGTCTCCACCCCAAAAGGGCTCCATTCAAAAAATATAGTATAAAAAAGAAGAAGATAAAATGACACTTGTTATTTTATATATTTAAATTAAAAAAATATTAATAAAAAGAAAAGAGTAAACTCATGTATGCATGTTAAAAGGAAAAGTGGGTGCTTTTTTTAAAAAAAATAGATAAATTAAATAAAAAAAAACATTATCAAAAAAAAATTTAAAAAAAAAATATATAGTGGGGGGGACCATGGGCCCCACCCCCTCCTCGTACCCCAAAACCACTTGCCAACCTGCTCACGGTAGGTGGTGGCCCTGCCGAGGCAGGGTACTGCACTGCCAAGGCAGTACCATACTACCACAATAGTGTGGCCTGCTGCTGGCAGGTCCGCACTACCATGTAGGCGACCCACGTGCCATCCTTCAGGACTTAAAACATATACAATGTGCTTAATTAAATTTATTTTTTTATTTATATATCTTAATATTATTTATTTTATTTAATAATAATTTGTATGTATTAATAACTTTTATTTATTAATAATTTCATTTATTAAAAATTTGATGTATTAATAATTTTATTTATTAATATTTATAATTATTATTTGATAATTAAATTTGTTGATTAATAAATTTAGTTTATTAATCAATATACAATTATTTATATTAATTAATATATTTAATAATTAAGATTTTTTTTATTAATTAATATTTTCTCATTTTCCTCAATATATTTTTTGTTTAGCATTTCAAAATCATTAATTAAATATTACATTTAATTAATAGATTATTCTTTTTATTTAAACAATTATTTTTCTTATAAGCAAACGTTAACATATTTTATTAATGAGGATTTTTATTTTTTTTATAAATTAGTGAGTCTGATGAATTTAGTGTTGGCAATTTGTCTGAGTTGATTGCATAGATGTTGTCATTATGGCAACATATGATCCACATGAAGATCATACAGGTCAGAGAGCAAGTATGACAAAGCGCATTGCAAATTTGTCTAAGTGTGAGACAGTGTTTTTACTAGTGAACCTGGATATAGTTTTTGTTTGCGACATTGACTGGAGTAAGTTTAGTGCTTGTGCACTTGAACATAGACTCTATGATGTCTATTGATCACCCATCTCAGAGTGCAAGTCAGTACAACATGTACAGAATTAGTTATGATAGTTTTACTGAAGACAGTGTGAAGCCGATAGGACAGAATATGAAGACAGAACTAGTAAAGAGTAAAGAAATTATTTTTTTTATCAAAATAATGACTTCAAAATATAAAGGGATGACATCCTAGATGTTAACTCTTGGATAAAGATATTGGTATAAATGTAATTGTAATTGTAAAGTAGGATAAAATGATATAGATAACATTTTGATGTATAGTGAAGTGATATGATGTGAAGTATATGAAGCATATGTAATAGTGATAGTAAAAGAGTAGCAAAGAGATATTGATGCAAACAACATAAGGTTATGTACCTTAACCTATTTCTGTAATCAGTGTATATTGTATATTACTTGTTTGGGCAGTGGGCTCATTTGGTAATCACATTTTGTACTAGCAACTCCTAACAGGGTTGAGGCTTCTAACAAGGCCTATAGTCCCTTAATCAAGATTGATACACTATATGTTTGTAATAGACTCCTAACAGGGTCAACATCCTTAACAAGATACTTTTGATTAGTGGATCTTTGTGGGTACCATCCCCACTGGGGTTTTCCTTTGGCTAAGGTTTCTTCAAGAACAAATAATGTGTTATGAGTTCTTTATTGTTATGCATGTTGTTTAGCTTCTTATGTTATGCATGTATAAATATAATCTATTATATCCATAATTGGGAAAAAGATAAAGTTTGTAGAATACTAATTCACCCCTCCTCTCAGTATTCCCTATTTCTAACAATTGGTATCAGAGCTTAGTTACTCGGAAAATAATCATTCAAGGAAAGCCTAGAAGCTTGAGTAAGATCTCTATGAATATGGATCAACTATAGAAGAATCTTGAAGAAGCTCTTGAACAAATTGACTTGTTTACTATTGAAAAAAATATTTTGAAAAGAAAGTATGATGATGCAAAGAACCTCATTGAGAAATTGAAAAACAAATTGGAAGATCTAAGATTTGAAAAGGAATCCAAAGTTCTTATTGAAGATTGTGATGACAATTTGGAAAAAGCAAATGAGATCCTTAAGCATGAACTGAAGATAGCAAATTTGAAGCTTAGTTTGAAAGATGTAAATGGAAAAAATGAAGTAAATCTGAAATCTAAGAATGAAAGTCTAAAGACTAAAAATAAAGGACTGAAATCTAAACTTGGTATAGTAACATCTGAACTTGAGAAAGTCAATTTGTAGTATGCTGAACTTGAGAAATACAATAAGATTGTGAAAGGTGAACTGACTCAATCCAAACAACAACTTGAAAGGCTATATTCAACTAGTGAGAATATTGATGAACAAATATCTTATCAAAAACCATTCTATGATAAGACTGGTCTTGGATTCAACACTTTTAAAGCAAATGATGAAAGCAAGGAACTAGATCTGAAAATATCTGAAAGCATAGATGAGAAGAAGCTTAATGAGATCAACAAATCTAAAGATACACCTAAAGAAGAAGAATCACCAAAGCAAGAAGAATCACCCAAAGGTATGCAAAGAGAATTGAAAGGTAGATGTTTTTCTTGTAATACTATTGGTCATATGAAGAGAGATTGCACAGGTAAGCAATTTAAACCTCTTAATAGTTATTGTTATAATTGTCATAGTTTTGGACATAGAGCTATTGAATGTAGGAAACCTAAATTTATTGAAAATAATGATGGTAGTAGAATGTTTAGGAATACTAACAATGTAGATAAGAAACCTACTAAAGATATGAACAGAAGAAATGGAGTTATATGTTATAGATGCAACAAGGTTGGACACATTGCTAGAAACTGCAGATCACAAATCAATCAACTTGGACCAAGATATGGAAACAATGGAATTGTTTGTCAGATATGCAACAAGATTGGACATATAGAAAGGTTTTGCAGAATGAACAATAGAGTTTTTCATCCTAATCCTAACCCTATAAATCATGCAAGAAGAAATGAAGATGCAAATAACAGTCAAAAAGGATGTTTTAGTAATTCAAATGAAGTGAAGTTTAACAAAAGCACAGATCAAGGAGACATATTCAATATTGAAGGCAATCAGGAAGGTGAAGTAATGAAAGGTAAGAATGAATCTTTGCCTGACCTATCTCAAAGTACTTAATTTATGTAAATTGTAGTAGAATAGGAACTTAGATTAAGTGTAGAAGTAGATATATGATGAATTGAGTCTTGTGCAGTTAATGCAAGCTAGTTTATGATGTTTTAATATTATGGTTAAGAGCACAAAGAAAAATATTATGTTTTGCGAGATCGCAAGAAGTTTTAAGTTTTGCAAGTTAGTAGAGACAACTTTTTGGAAAGAAGCAACAAAAGAATTGAATGCAATGTCAGATCTAAGTGAGATTAAATTAATAAAAGGTTATGATTAGTATTATTTGATCATCAAAGAAAATTCAAGTATCAAGGAGATCAAAGTGCAGTGATTGAAAGAATTTTGCAAGGATTTGAAGAAGAATTTTTGTGCCAAATCTACGCAAGCCCTAAAATCATGAAATTAAGGTATTTTACTTGAAAAATCTTTGAATCAGTAAAGGAATTTGAAGAAATCATGGATGTTTCATTAATACACAATGTCATAGATAAGAATAGACCTAAAATGAAAAGGGAACCAGTAGAAACCCTGGAAGATAACCCTAGGTTTGCATTATCATCTGTACCAGCAGGATTTTTACATTTGGAGAATGTTAGAAGTTATCTTGGATGCAAACTAGAGACAGTTAGTGATAGTGATTTCACTAGTTAATATCAAAAGATTTAAAATCAAGATATGACACTGAAACAAGGTTTTGAATATTTGGAACATAATGAAATTGTTAAGTATGGATTACAGTATGAATTTGATAATGAAGAATGCACTAAGATTATTTTGAGTCGAATTCATAATGGAAAGTTTTGGTTAGAGGATAGAGTGATAGATATTACAATAGATTTGATTCATGAAGTCATTGGATTATCTAAAACTGGAGCTATTCCTTTTAATGAGAAAAACATGAGGAAGACAGTCATTGACAACACAAAATCATCCTATAATGGTAGAGGAATTGTGATTAGTAAGATCAAACAAGATGATGTGAGATATTTATGCAAGATCCTAACTACTAAGTTTTGTGCAAATTCAAGAGAGGATGACATGGTAGCTGGAATGGTACATGCAGCCTATCTAATGTGTGTTGATAGGGAACAAGTTGATATGTGTGAAATTCTAAGAATTCAATTGTTTGAGAATGGTGTAGGAGCACCCCTATGAGGGCCCTCACCATCTCATTTTTGGTGTGTTTATCCTCTGAGATAAATCTATGTAATTAAAATAAGGGTCAACAAGGATTTTGACTCATTTTTGTTGTGTCTAGGCATTGTCTAAGTCCTAGAAGTTTACTGGTCTTTCTAATTTGTTTTGCACATTGATTCAAGGAAAGTTGTCAACTTGAAATCAGTTCTTTGTTAGATGTTTGGAGGTCTTAGGTTGAGTATTTGGTAGAGTTTAGAGCACAAGAGTGCTTTGGTAAGATCTAGGTAGGTCTTTATAATGAAGGAGCCAAATTGCTCAAGCAACAATAAAAGTTGCTCAAAAGTTGCTAGAAACTTTTAGAAAGTTGCTTAGCAACTTTTCTTGTAAAGATTTTAACCTTGCTAAATGTGAAGCAAGCCCTAACCAAGCACTCACCAATGGAAGGAGACTATATAGGACCTAACAAACCCTAAAGTATGGTTGGAAGTCATTGTGTGAAAAGTACAGTACGGGAAGTTTAGATTGATGGAGTTTTTTAAAGAGTAACAGTCACTATTGAAGGACTGATTACCTGTGAATATAATAAAAGTTGTGTAAATCCTTGTGTGCATGCCATTTTGTGTGTTTAGTTCTTCATTTTGTGTGTAGTGGTTTCATTTCATAGTTTGTTGTTGTAGCATTTCTTTACTTCTTTTGTTCTAGACTACTCTCTGCCAGTTTTGCAGAGGCATGGAATAAAGGGGCTGTAACTTTGGTTTCCACCATGGGAACACCATGGATCTATGGATTCTAAAAGTATAGACCCCAATGAGATTATACTATAATTTAGGGCCTTGGAGCATGAAGACAAACATTTGTTTGTGGAAGCCCTAGGCAAACCAGACACAGTCCGGCTAGGAGTGGTCAGCATTCAAAGAGCTCCCAACAAGATAGGGATGAGTTTCATGATTAGTCCTTTTGTGGAGATGTAGAGTAGTGTTAGAAGGTGAGGTACTATGTAGGAGAGGGTATGAAAAGTCCTAGAAAGGCATTGGTGAAGTTAGGAGAAGAGAAGAGTTCCATAACCCTTGAAACCCTCAAAAATTGCAAAGGCACTGTACAGATAGTTGAGCACCCAAGACCCCAAAAATCTTTGAGATTAGGTCATTAGGATCCAAATTCCTTAAGGCTAGGAGTGGTGTTTCTTTGAAGAAAAGGCCTGAAAATTACTAAGAAACAAGAAGGAGGGCTAATTAGGCCTCTTGCTTGTAGCCCTAAAATACAAAGAAACTACTAAATTAGGTGCTCCCAAAACCTTGCTAATGTGATGGATAGGTGTAATTAGCCCTGAAAAGATCTTGAAACTAATAAGATTCACTGTTGGAGTTTGGGAGAGAAGTGGAAGACTAAAAGACCCTTATGAGCCAATGTAAGGGATAGTAACTAAGAGCTAAGCTTGATATGTGGATAGATGAGCTAGTTTGACTTGGTGGGTAGGTTAGGAAGGCCAGGGGGTCCTTGGAGAGATAAGGAAGCCTATAGACCATCAGAAGTATTAGAAGAACACCTAGATGCTATAGTGGATCAGAGGCATAGACTAGGCTATTCTACCCTAGCCTCCCCATCAAATTGGTATCAGAGCCTCTTAAGGATTGGGAAGTGAATAGTGGATGTTTCAACCACTAGAAGAATCAATTGGATCATCTCAAAAGAAGAAAATGGTGACCAATGCTGAGCTTGCCAAGAAGGTGGAAGATCAGGAGGAAGCTAATGGAATCTTGTAGGAAAGATTGTTGCTGATGGAACAACTCTTGGATAATGTCCAAGAAAAAGAAGACAAGGTGAATGATAGGATGGAGAAACAAGATGGTAAAGGAAAAGAAGAGACCATTGATGATGAGGTACCTACACCAGATCCTCCTACCCAAGATGAAAAATTCTTGAAAGCATTGAAAGTTGTCATAGGAAAGGCACTTGAAGGTGTCCCATTACTCACTGGTAGGATGGATATAGAGCTTGTGTTGCAATGGATTGAAGGCATGGAGAATCACTTCAAATGTGAAGAGATCTTAGAAGCATAGAAGGTCAAAGTGGCCAAATCTAGGTTGAGAGGACAAGCTTTAACCTGGTGGAACTACTTGCAAGGTGAAAGAGAGAAAGAGGGAAATAATCCAATCTCTAATTGGAAAGCAATGGCTAATAAAGTCAGGGAAGCATACCTACCAATAGATTATGAAATCCAATAGCATAGGAGGAGATTGAACCTCAGACATAAGGAGATGGATGTAGCCACCTACACTAAAGAGTTCCACAAGTTAAGCTTGAGATCCAAGATCAAAGAAGAAGAAATTGTCAAAGTGGCAAGGTACCTAGGTGGCTTGAAATGTTGCATAGCTAAGGAGATGAGTTTGTTCACTCCCACCACCATACTTGGATGTCAGAATATGGCACAAAAGCTTGAAGATAAACAAAGAAGAAAGAAAGAACCTAACTCCAAGAACAGGGGAAGAGGTAGAGACTCTAGAGGGGGTCAAAGAGGAGGTTCTAGTAGAGGTGGTGAATCAAGAAACCAAGGGGAGAGAAGAATCTTGGAACAAAGTTTTGAAATCAGTACAAGAGGATCTTATGGTAGAGGAAGAGGTTCTCAAGGAAATAGAGGAAGAGGAGCAGGAAGAAGCAGCTCCTACTTTGCCACCATGAAGTGCTATCAGTGTGGATAGCTTGGATACCCGGCCTATAGGTGTCCTAATAAACCATTAGCCTCAAATAATGAGAAGAGGGTAGCATATACCCAAGAGGAAAACATTAGCTCATGCACTAATGAAGTCAACAAATTAGAATCAGAAATGGGGGAGAACCTTATGTTCAGGAGGATGCTTATAAGGCAGCCTAATCAAGGTGAACCCAAGCAAAGGAGGTCTCTTTTTAGAGTCAAATGCAAGATACAAGGCAAATTATGCAAGGTTATAGTAGATTTAGGGTCTACTAATAACATCATAGTAGAGGAAGAAACAAAGAAGATGAAACTTACAAAGGTTCCCCATGCAAATCCTTACAAGGTGACTTGGTTGAACCAGGAACAAAGTATGTTAGTTAATGATCAGACATGGGTAGAGTTTTCCATTGGAGGCTATAAAGACAAAGTTCTTTGTGATGTCTTACCCATGGATGCATGCCATCTTCTATTGGGAAGACCATGGCAATTTTATAGAAAGATGATCTATGATGGAGATGAAAACTCCATTTCTTTCAAGAAGGATGGGAGGACTTTCAAAATTCAGTCCTTAATAGAGAATGAAGAGGGAACTTCTAAGACACCTAGTGTGTTTCTTAGCAATGGTAAAGAATTATTACAAGCACTATAGGATGAGGAAACCATAAGATGTGCTATCATGGTGAAGCCAAAGGAGGAGGACAAGAAGTTGCAGGTAGAGACACCATTGGAAGTGTAGCAAATGTTGGAAGAATTCAGAGATATAGTAAGTGATGGAACCCTTGCCACATTACCTCCAAGGAGGGCTATAAGTCATCAAATTGAATTTGTACTCAGTGCATCTCTGCCTAACAAAGCTACCTACAAGCTTACCCTGAACTAGAATAAGGAAGTGGCAAGACAAGTGCAAGAATTGTTGGATCAAGGGCTGATCAAGAAGAGTATTAGTCCATGTACAGTTCTAGTGGTCTTAGCATCCAAGAAAGGAGGAAAATGGAGACTTTGCACAGACTCAAGGGCTATCAACAAGATCACTATTAGGTATAGGTTCCCAATTCCAAGAATAGAAGATTTGATGGATTGCTTAGGAGGTGCTATGTATTTCACTAAGCTGGATTTGAAGAGTGGTTATCATCAAATCAGAATTAAGGAAGGTGATGAGTGGAAGACCACTTTCAAAACCATAGATGGATTGTATGAATGGCTTGTAATGCCAGTTGGGCTTACCAATGCCCCAAGCACCTTCATGAGGTTAATGAATGAGGTCTTGAAGGACTTCACGAACAGATTTGTAGTGGTGTATATAGATGATATACTCATCTATAGCAAGACAAAAGTAGAGCATCTTGAGCACTTAAGGTTGGTTACAAAGAGACTCCATGAAGAACAATTAGCCATCAATCTAGAAAAATGTGAGCTCATGCAGCAAGAGCTGATTTATTTGGGCTTTGTAGTGTCTAAGGGTAATCTAAAAATGGACCCAAGCAAGGTGGAGGCAATCTTGAATTGGCCTACCCGAAAAATAGGGATTGAAGTTAGAAGTTTTCATGGTTTAGCACAATTTTATAGAAATTTTGTGAGGAACTTTAGTGGGATTTGTACACCAATATTAGACACCATCAAAGGGGGACTGAAAAAAAGTTCAAGTGGACTGAGGTAGCTAAGAAAGCATTCCAAACATTGAAACAAGAGGTAGCCACAAAGCCTATCTTACTCTTGCCAACTTTTGATAAGTTGTTCAGCATAGAATGTGATGCAAGTGGTGTAGCAGTAGGGGGTGTATTGAGTCAAGAAGGAAGGCCTATGGCATTCTTCAGTGAGAAACTCAATGAGGAAAAGAAGAAGTATTCAGTTTATGACTTGGTACAATCTCTCAAGAAGTGGAGGCATTACCTTTTGCCAAAAGATTTTTTTGTCTTTACTGATAATCAGGCTTTAAGCTACATAAACACTCAAGAGAAGCTTAGTAACAGACACTTGAAGTGGATGGAGTATCTCCAATCCTTTACCTTCACAATCAAGCACAAGAAAGGGCAGCTCAACAAGGTAGCAGATGCCTTGAGTAGAAATTTATTGACTGTCCAAGAGGTACAGTTACAAAGCATTAGAATAATAGGTTTTAAAGAATTATATGAGGAGGATGAAGAATTCTCACAAGCCTAAAAGGTGTGCCTAGAATTTGAGAACCATTTTCATCATGATTTTTTAGATTACACCCTTCAAAATGGATTATTATTTAAAGGTAATTAGCATTGTGTAGCTAGAGGATCCATGAGGGAAAATATGATCCAATAGAAGCATAATGGCAGCCTAAGTGGTCATTTTGGCATAAACAAGACTTTGGAGTTAGTACATAGATACAACTTTTGGCCTAAGGTAGCAAGGGATGTCAGGAGGTATGTTGAGCAATGTGGAGTATGTCAGAGAGCTAAAGGATGATCAAGAAATGAAGGACTCTATCAACCTCTACTAGTTCCTAATAGGCCTTGGGAGTCTGTAAGTATGGAATTTGTGGTTGGACTCCCTAAAACAAAATCAGGTATGGATAGCATCTATGTTGTTGTTGATAGGTTTTCTAAAATGAGTCATTTCATTCCTTGTAAAACAACTCATGATGCAAGTTATGTGGCACATCTCTTCTTCAAAGAGATAGTTATAATTCATGGACTTCCTTTGAGTATTGTGTCAGACAGGGACAACAAGTTCATGGGCCATTTTTGGCAAACTTTATGGAAAAGGATAGGAACTAATCTCTCTTTCAGTTCAACATACCATCCTCAAGCTGATGGTCAAACTGAGGTCATCAATAGGGTGTTTGGCAACTTGCTAAGGTGTTTGACAAAGGAGTATGGGTAGACTTGGGATCTTGTTATATCTTAGGCTGAATATGCTTACAATGATAGTGTAAACAGGACCACAGGATGAAGTCCTTTTGAGATAGTGTATGGAAGACACCCTAGAGGAGTGTGTGAGTTGAGAGACTTAGGTTCTATGGAGTTGAAGAGTGGAAAAGCTGAATATTTCACTCAAACCATCAAAGAGGTACAAGAGCAGGTAAATAAGTCTATTTTGGAGTCTACTCAAAGACTCAAGGCTAAAGTGGATGAAAAGAGGAAATAAGTATAGTTTCAGATTGGGGACTATGTCATGGTCCATCTTAACAAAGGAAGGATGCAAAAGGGCATGCCCACCAAGCTACATATGAGGAGAGTAGGCCCATTCAAGATTCTAGCCAAATATGGAGAGAATGCCTACAAAGTGGACTTGCCATCAGACTTAGCCATCTCACTGGTGTTTAATGTTTTGTAGACCTCATCAAATTTAAAGGTGATATTAGTCAACAAGGTACACCTCCACCCAAAATACTATAGGATATAGACACCAATGCCATGCCTAAGAATAAAACCAGCCAAAGAAAAGAAGATCTTAGAATCCAGGGTGAAGAAAACAAATAGACATCAACTCTACATGGAGCATCTAGTCAAGTGGACAAGTCAAACTAAATCTGAAGCCACCTGGATAGAGGAAGGACAATTCAAAAAGTTTGGAGTTGATCTAGCTCTTCTAGACCCCAAAGTGCCTTAGCTTGTGTTGAGGGGGGGTATGGTGTAGGAGCACCCCTATGAGGGCCATCACCATCTCATTTTTGGTGTGTTTATCCTCTGAGATAAAGCTATGTAATTAAAATAAGGGTCAATAAGGAGTTTGACTCATTTTTGTTGTGTCTAGGCATTGTCTAAATCCTAGAAGTTTACTAGTCTTTCTAATTTTTTTTGCACACTGATTCAAGGAAAGTTGTCAACTTGAAATCAGTGCTTCGTTAGATGTTTGTGTTGGAAACTACAATTGAAACAATTGTTGTATTGTCATTGATGTCGAACCTTAACTGGTAAGACTGTTGCTACTTAGGAAAGAACTATATCTATGGTGAGAAGGGAAAGAAAGGTTGGTAACAATAGCACCTAAGGAAAGGTTGAGTAATCTTGATACTGTAAGGAAACTCAGGTGTGGAAATAGCTTCCTACACTAATCTCTAAAGGAAAGTATTGTGCAAATTCTTTTTAAATCCTTACAATTTCAGATTCGTTAACTACTTTAACAAAGATATTGCAGCCATATACCATGCATTTAGAAAATAGATAGAGAAGATTGAAACACATAAACAAAGATATGCTGGTGGGGAAAAACCTTTCGGTAAAACAACCCCACCCCTCCAAAACCTACACAATGTATTATCTTCAACACAAAGACTACAACACACTTGCAATGCAAGTTCTTACATGAGATGAGAGACTAGTAAAACTTATATAATAGTACACCTCTATCAAACTTGTGTCTCTCCCATAGAAGCAACATCATACATATAGACTCCTGAGGACCCAAAAAATACCCAAAAAAGGAGTTTGGCATCCAACCACCAAGACCCATGCACAAAGCCACATGTACACAGCTGTTACATGCAATCCCAAGAATAGGCATCCATCCCTAGAATAGACTATGATAGCTTGTCATAGAATCCACCAAAAATAATGGTCACAAGAGAAATGTAAGAGAATCTATCATACCAACCTATTTTTGGCATATTCTCTTTTACACACCAACCACTTTTTCTTGGGTGCCCAAATAGGCCCAAGTCATAAGATGCTCTTACACCTATCATAGCACATTCCTTAAATAGTTCTTATACATCATAGGAATCCATCATGACCATTTCAGTCATGATCTCCTTACACACAAGATGCTGACACATCAAGTGGAGTGACACGTCAACATACCAACTAGACATGTACACTCACACTTAATTTCATTATTTGCAAAAAATACATTTACAAAACAAATAATAAGAATAGGAATTATCCAAGGTTGAGACACCTTATTCCTAACATTCTCCCACTTGTCGAACACCTTGTAAGAGCAATAGGAACATAATAGGAACTTAACCGCTATAGGCCAAAAGGCCCATAGACTCTGAACACCATCTAAACTTCTCAGTGCCCACTAGTTTCATTACTGCATTTGCAACATTCTTCACAGTATCTACCTTCTCCAAATTTATATTTACATTTCCATCTTCCACCATATCTCTCACAAAGTGAAACTGCACATCAATGTGCTTCATTCTGGCATGGAAAGTTTGATTCTTTGCAAGGCAAATAGCACTCTAACTATCACACCAAATAGTAATCTATTCTGCATCAGCACCAACATTAGAACACAATCTCCTAAGACAAATGGCTTCCTTACAAGCATGAGTAGCAGCCATGTACTCATCTTCTGTAGTGGACAAAGCAACCACAGGTTGTCCCTTACTCATCCAACTGATGGCACCACCAAACATAGTGAACACATAAGCACTAGTGGATCTCCTACTGTCAATATCACCTACCCAATCTGAATCCACAAACCCATGAATACAAATTGAATGTAGAGATCTAGAAGAGTTACCATGATAAAATATGGAGTAATCTGATGTACCCCTCAAATAACCAAATACTCACTTAACTACATCCCAATGTACCCATCTAGGGTTAGCCATAAACTGATTAGGAATCCCACTTCTTAGGCAATGTCTGGTCTAGTACAGACCATAGCGTACATAAGACTACCAATTGCACTAGCATAAGGTACTCTACTCATGTCCTCCACCTCACTAGAAGATTTTGGACAATCATCTACAGATAACTTTGTTCCCATAGAAATAGGAACACAAAGTGGTCTACAATCTGCCATGCTGAACCTGTCCAACACAGACTTCGCATACTTACTCTGACTCAACCAAAGTTTTCTATTAGACCCATCTCTATTGATTTCCATACCCAAGATGTACCTACCCCAAGATCTTTCATCTCAAACTATACTAACAACTAAGATTTAAAATCAGAAATCATACCCTTACCCTTCCCAAATAGCAACATATCATCAACATATAATGCAACAATAAGAATGCGATCATTTTCAACTCTGAAATAAACACAATGATTTGATTTCAATCTTAAAAATCCAATTGAAAACACAAAGGCATCAAACTTAAGGTACCACATCCTAGGAGATTGCTTCAAACCATATAGAGATTTATTTAATCTGCAAACTAAGGATTCTTTACCTTTAACAATGTAGTGCTCAAGCTGTGACATATAAATCTCTTCCTCCAAATCACCATGAAGGAAAGCTATCTTCACATTCATCTATTCTATCTCTAACTCATATGATGCAGCAAGAGATAGCAAAAATATAATGGATGGCAACTTTGCAATAGGAGAGAATATTTCACCGTAATATATTCCCTCTACCTGTGCCCTTTACAACCAATCTAGCTTTGTACCTTTCAACACTGCCATCTGCATAGAATTTCTTCTTGAACACCAATTTATAGCCAACAAATTTTCTCCCTTTAGGAAAAGGTAAAAGGTCCCAAGTTTTGTTTTTCTCCAATGAAGCCATCTCATCATCCATAGCCTCAATCCAGGAACCTGCATCTTCCAAGCCCAAAGCCTCTTTCATAGATCTAGGCTCATCAGTGTTAGTAATCAAAGCAAAAGCACAACTAGAATCTAACATAGAATAACCAAACCTTTCTGGTTTCTTTCTTTCTCTCATGGATCTCCTCAAGGGCTGAGGTTGAGGTTGTTATTCCTCTTCTTTCAAACTATCAGAGCTGCTAGAGCTCTCTTCATCATTAGACCCAACATGGTCCCTTTGTTTAGTCTTCTCAGGGGCAAGAGGCAACTAAACAACATCTTTTTACTTTTCTTTTTCATTTGGTTGTAGCACAATAGGAGAAGATGTTAGCTCTCTAAAAATAACATTTCTACTATACAACACCTTACTAGTCACAGGATCCCAAAGCTTGTATCCTTTCACACCAACACTGTATCTGATGAAAATACATTTGATAGCTTTGTTTTCCAACTTAGATCTTTTCTCCTTTGGAACATGTGCATAAGCTTCACAACCAAAAAAATGAAGATGTCTAATTGAAGGTTTCTTACCAAACCACACCTCCATGGGTGTCTTACCAACAAGAGCTGATGTAGGAGATCTGTTAACTATATAGCAAGCAATGGCCATAGCTTCAGCCCAAAACCTTTGTTCTAAACCAGCTCCACTAAGCATACTCCTAGCCTTCTCCATTAGTGTCCTGTTCATTGTCTCTACAACTCCATTTTGTGGTGGGGTATAAGTAGTTGTCTTATGCCTCTTGATACCTTGTTCTTTACAGAACTATTCAAACTCTTCTGAGTAAAACTCACCACCATTATCAGTTCTCACACACTTAATCTTCTTACTAGTCTGATTCTCTACAAGGGCTTTAAATTTCTTGAATCAACTAAAGACTTGTGTCTTACTTTTAAGGAAATAAATCCAAGTCCTTATACTATAATCATCTATGAAAGATACAGAAAATATAGACTTGGAGATTGAAGGAACTTTTATAGGACCAAATACATCAGAATGTATAAGATCCAAAACATCAGAAGATTTGTGATAACTAGAGTAAAACTGAACATGATTTTGTTTACCATAGACACAGTGTTCACAGAAGTTGAACTCAAGATTGCAATCATTTAACCCCTCAACAAGGTTTTTATTTTTTAGGGTCCTAAGACCCTTCTCACCAATGTGGCCAAATCTCATATGCCACAGCATCATCTTTTCTACAGGAAGCTTACCTTCCAAAGTGTTTGCACCCTTGGGTACACTTACTGCACTACCATCAGAACCCATTGCCACAGTCTTCTTTACTGCTTGTTCAGATGGTGGGGATGAAGTGATAGCCACTCTCTTCTTTGAAACAAAAGAACTATTGCACTGAGCAATGCATGCTTCAAGCTAAAATAAAGTACCTCTCCTAGTACCTCTAGCAAGCACCATAGAACCTCTCATCATCTTGCATCCATCTTTTGAAAAGACAACTTGCACACCTACATCATTCAACATACTTATAGATAATAGGTTTCATGCCAAACCCAGAATGTGCATAACTTCATTGATTCCCTTTACTTGTCCATCAGAAAATTTGATAGTGACCCTTCTGTGTCCAACTATCTTTAGGTGAGAATCATCACCCAAGTACACCTTTCCACCATCGAACTCTTCATATTTTGAGAACCAATTTCAATGAGAGGTCATGTGAAAAGAAGCACTTGAGTCTACCAACCACACATCATTAGATGCATGGGCTGCCAAAGCTGCAATAAAAGCATCTCCATCTTCTTGAGATTTTTTGGAAGCTAAATCTGAGCCTTTCTTCTTCTTCTTTGGTTCTTTGCAGTCCCTCCAAAAGTGCCTAGTTTTATCATAGTTCCAACATTTCACCTTGGACTTTCCAAGAGTCTTAGAACTCCCATGGGATTTGGATCTACCCTTCTTTGACTTGTTGTCATTCTACTTTCCTCTGTCATTGGATCTCTCACGAATAGCAAGGGCTTCCTTAGATGAATCCAAAGTCTTTCTTCACATCTCCTTAGATAGCAGTGAAGACACCACATCATCGATATAGAATGTGACTATAGTACTTCTAAGAGCCATCAAAAGATGGTCCCATGAATCTGGCAAGGAACAAAGTAGGGTTATACAATGATCCTCCTCCTTGATCTTGGCACCAGATGATGCCAACTGTGCAATCAATAAATTGAATGCATTGAGATGATCAGTTACGGATCCACCTTCCTCCATTCTTAAAGAATACAACTTCTTTCTTAGGAACAACTTATTCACTAGAGATTTGGCTTGATACACAAACCCAAGTCGTTTCCACAAAGAATTTGCAGTAGTCTCATCAAGAACATTCAGAAGAATGACATCTGCTAGACAGAGTCTGATGAGACCCTTAGCCTTCCGATACTTGATCTCCCAATCTGCTTTTGATATCATTGCAAGTTTCACATCAAGTGAAGTAGCCTCCCATAGATCATGGTCTTCAAGCATGTCTTCCATCTTGAGTTTCCACAACTCAAAATTAGTGCCATTAAATTTCTCCACCTCCATTCTACTATATGAGGAACTTGCCATCTCAATCTGAAAATAAGATTCAGAATGCTCTGCACAAAACTCCCACTCAACTTGAGATTAGCTCAAAAAACCCTACCCAACAACTAGGATCAAAAGTTGATCAAGCTCTGATACCACTTGTAAGGAAACTCAGGTGCGAAAATAGCTTCCTACACTAATCTCTAAAGGAAAGTATTGTGCAAATTCTTTTTAAATCCTTACAATTTTAGATTCATTAACTACTTTAACAAAGATATTGCAGCCATATACCATGCATATAGAAAATAGATAGAGAAGATTGAAACACATAAACACAAAGATATGCCGGTGGGGAAAAAACTTTCGGTAAAACAACCCCACCCCTCCAAAACCTATACAATGTATTATCTTCAACACAAAGACTACAACACACTTGCAATGCAAGTTCTTTCAGGAGATGAGAGACTAGTAAAACTTATATAACAATACACCTCTATCAAACTTGTGTCTCTCCCATAGAAGTAGCATCATATATATAGACTCCTCAGGACCCAACAAATACCCAAAAAAGAAGTTTGGCATCCAACCACCAAGACCCATGCACAAAGCCACATGTACACAGTTGTTACATGCAATCCCAAGAATAAGCATCCATCCCTAGAATAGACTATGATAGCTTGTCATAGAATCCGCCAAAAATAACGGTCACAAGAGAAATGTAAGAGAATCTATCATACCAACCTATTTTTGGCATATTCTCTTACACACACCAACCACTTCTTCGTGGGCACCCAAATAGGCCCAAGTCATAAGATGCTCTTACATCTATCATAGCACATTCCTTAAATAGTTCTTACACATCATAGGAATCCATCATGACCATTTTAGTCATGATCTCCTTACGCACAAGATGCCGACACATCAACATGCCAACTAGACATGTACACTCACACTTAATTTCATTATTTGTAAAAAATACATTTACAAAACAAATAATAAGAATAGGAATTATCCAAGGTTGAGACACCTTATTCCTAATAGATACTACAAAGTGTACTTGATTATGTTGCACAATGATGAGACAATGTATTGTTTATCTTAGTAAGATTGAAGACTAAACTGGTAGGCTTAACCAAGCAAAAATGAAGAAATCATGTTTAAGCCGAGCTATGATAGAGTCGACTAAGTTAGTGGATGCCGAGCAAAAATCTAGTGTCGACAGAGTATCAATAAATTGCCAAGGAAGACAATATTTGCTGAGGAAATAGTTTTAGTAGTGACCGAGCATTTTACATGGAGACCGAGTGGATGATCACAGTATTGACCGAGCATCAACAATTTTATATTTGAAGAGAATTCAGATTTGGAGCCGACATTGTTGAATTCTTGGATTATGTAAAACATGTTGACTTTATTTATTGATTGTATGGAAGTATTTAATGCTTTTTAAAGAGTTTTATTGTAAATCTTTATGAGATTTAAGATGATTCTAGAAGAGGATATGAAGAACATGAAGCATGTAGATTCAATGTAGTTGACCAAACCCTAAGATCTACGAAGGAGATTAATCAAAAAAAGAAAAGTTAACCTAACAGAGGAAAGTATTAAGGGAATCGAAGCATTAGGTATGTGTATGCATGGGTGAAGTAGATGCTGGAAGAATAGTAAAACTTTATTGACTGTATAAGTGAAAAGGCTGAAAGAAAAGTGTGGTGATTGCTTGAAGGAAAGTTTCGAGCAGATCAGAAGTAAAGATGGAAAAGTTTCAAATTCAGTAAACCAACATTTGTGTATGGAATTGGATCTGATATTTTCAAAGTGAGTTGTATGTTTTCAGATCAATACTACTACTACTTTCTAACCATAGTAATAGTCAAAATCCTTTTAATAGAGGTTGACCTAATAGTCATATGTTAAATCCTTTGAACAAGGTTGCATTCTAATGGAGTGTATGTAAGTCCTTTGACCAGGCTCACTTTTAACAGGGTGATTGAAATCTTTTAACTGGGTCACACTTGACAGTGTGTATTGTAACCTTTGATAGGGTTGGCTTTTTATCGAGCTCACTTCAGAAGAGTGAAAAGAATAGTAGCATGTTACAAAGTGGTTTTTCTCATATTGGGTTTCCACTATAAATCCTGGTGTCAATACTTGTGTGAATGTTTTGGTTTTAACATTTTTATGTTTTACAAGTTAGTTACAGCTGGGTAGTGGACTGAAGTGTTATATGTTTCTATTATTGAATTAGTGATGATCGAGTTTGTTTTGGTTTCTTGCTCTGATTTAAAGAAAAGTTTTTGAAGTTATTTTATACATCAGGACCTGAGAACAACTGATTCACCCCCCCTGTATGTTGTTCTAAATCATATTAACAATTGGTATCAAAGCTTAGTTGCTTATTGGTGTTTACAAAAAGCAAGTTTAAAGGGACTTGAAGCCAATGATCAAGATGTATAAGAAGGAGGTACCGAAGCTGAATAAGGAAAACTTTCCTGCATGGAAAAGCTTGATGAAGTTGCATCTAGCTGGTATTGGTGATTATGCAAAATACTACATTGAGCATGACTATGTCACACTTGTTGCACCTTTGACTACTGAGGAAATGAGAGCCAAGCAAGAACACAATTAGGCAATGCTGGAAATTGCATCTGCCCTAAGCTATCTAGAATTTGAGGACATTAAGGACTACACAACTGCTAAAAATATGTGGGACACTCTTGCAAAGATCTATGGTGGTGATCTATATGTACTGAAGGCTAAAGACGAGAGTCTCAGAGGTAAGTTTGATGAAATGAGAATGAATGAAAATGAAAACATTGCACAATATTGTTGTAGAATAAAAGAGGTTGTGAATGTTACTAGAGGAGAAAATGGGATTATTGATGATGAGACCATAATTGGAAAAGTGTTAAGAACTCTGCATCCTATATATGCTATTAAGATCTCAACTATTTAGGAATCTAGATGTAACTCTATAAATGTGCTTACTTTGGAAGGTTTGATTGGCAAGCTGACTACTTTTGAACTATCTAACTATGATAACTTCACTGTTGGTAGTATTGGAAATGTTGAAACTGCTTTTAAGTCACAGTTAGTTCTAAATAAGCTAAAGATGGAAAAAGAAAGATGCATCAGTGAAAGTGAAAGTGAAAGTGAAGATGACAGTGACACTTCTGATGAAGATCTTGAAGATCTAGAAGCTCTTATGGCTAGAAGACTAAGAAGAGGAAAAGGAAAATACAAAGGTAAACTCCCTATTATATGTTTTGCATGTAACAAGGTCGGTCATATAGCTATTAGACGTCCTAATAGGAAGGATAAAGATGAAGAAAGAAATAGAAGACATAAAGACATAAGAGATGACAAAGGCTACTGAAGGTACAAAGACTACAAAGGTAAAGGTAAGAAATCCTGTTACATTGCTGAAGAAGAAACAGACATTGATAGTGATGATTTTGAAATTGAGGTAGTCTATGTTGCAATGAAAGATGAATCTGATGAGCATGAGAAAACTGCATTGATTTCCTATGTGAACAAGAATGATAAATTGATTATTGACAGTGGTTGTTCACATCACATGACTGGTGACAAGAGTAAGTTTGAGACCCTACATCATTATAAAGGTAAAAGTGTAACATTTGGTAATAATGCACCATGTCCTGTTAGAGGAAAAGGATTGATTAAACTAACTGATTAGATCTCTTGTGAAAATGCTTACTGGGTTGAAGGATTGAATTATAATTTGTTAAGTATTGCTCAGCTCAATAGAATTGGTTACCAAGTGGAATTTCATCACAAGAAATCTAAGATATTTGATGCTACTGGTGAACTGATTGGAAGTGGCGAGTAGACTAGAGGTAATTTGTTCTATCTTGACCTATCTGAAGAAATATGTATGTTTGCACAACTTGATGACATTTGGTTATGGCATAAGAGGCTATGTCATGTTAACTTTGATAATCTGGTAGAGATAAGTAAGAAGAAGAAAGTAAGAGGCCTACCTAGATTGAAGAAACCTGAGAATGTGATGTGCAAAGAATGTCAATTAGGAAAAATGACTAAGTCAAGTTTCAAGAGCAAATCCTTTACTTCTGAACACATTTTAGATTTGGTTCATACTGACCTTTGTGGACCTATGGGTGTACAAAGTTACTGTGGTGCTAGATATTTTATCTTGTTTGTTGATGATCATACCAGGATGATGCATGTAATGTTTCTAAAAGAAAAATTTGATGGTTTTCAATTTTTCAAGTGGTATTTGGCTAAGGTTGAGAAGGAGACAGGTAGGAACCTGAAATGTCTTAGATCTGACCATGGTGGAGAATTTACATCAAATGAATTTAATCTATTTTATAATGATAGAGGAATCAAAAGACAGATGTTTGCACCTAGGACACCTCCATAGAATGGCATAGCAGAAAGAAGAAATAGATCTAATTTGGACTGTGCTAGGACACTATTGATTGAAAATAATGTGGCACAAAAATATTAGAAGCATTAGGAAAATAGTGTCGAGAGAGAACAAGAACATGCTGAGCTACAAGATAATACTGTCGAGGATCAGGAAGAGGTTGTCGAGCATTCAGAAGTTGAATCTAACAATCTTGTTGGGGAACTTGATGAAATAGAAGAGAAAAATGCTGAACCTATTTTGGCAAAATATGTAAGAAGACATCACAAGCCTGAACAGATAATTGGAGATAGAGACACTGGAATTTAGACCAGAAGCAAGACAAAAGATCCAACATGCTTACTATGTGAATTTCAACCTAAGACAACTAAAGAGGCATTAGAAAATGAAGACTGGATACAAGCAATGAATGAAGAGATTGACCAAATTGAGAAAAATGAAACCTAGACTCTGGTGCCGAGACCTGGAGATAAAAATGTAATCGGAATAAAGTGGGTATTTTGAAACAAGCTGAATGAAAAAGGTGAAATCACTAGGAACAAAGCTAGACAAGTATGCAAAGGCTACACACAAGAAGAAGGAATAGATTATGGGGAGACATTTGGCCCTATAGCTAGATTGAAAGGAGTAAGAACTCTGCTTGCATATGCTTCTTATAAAGATTTCAAGGTATATGAAATGGATGTCAAGTCTACATTTTTAAATGGTATACTGGAAGAAGAAGTTTACATAGAACAACCAGAAGGTTTTATTGATCCAAACAGAAGACACATGGTATGCAAACTTAACAGAGCTTTATATGGATTGAAACAAGCTCCCAGAGCATGGTATGAGCAGTTGCATAATTATCTAATATAGATTTGATTTTCTAGGACAAATGACACAAGCAATCTATATATGAAAGATGAAGAAGGTAGAGGTATTTTGTTGGCCAAAATTTTTGTTGATGACATTATTTTTGGTGGACAAGATACATTGTGTAAAAGTTTTTCACATGAAATGCAAACTGAATTTGAGATGAGTATGTTTGGTGAGGTCAAATTCTTTGTTGGTTTACAAGTATATCAGATGAAGAAAGGTATTTTCATTACACAGTCTAAGTATGTTAATGAAATACTGAAAAATTTTGGAATGGAAGATGCTAGACCAGTGGCAACTCCTATGGTTACTGGACAAAAGTTATCTAAGAATGATGATGCTGCAGAAGTTAACCAGACTTTGTACAGATCCATGATTGGAAAATTGCAGTATGATGTACATAGTAGACCAGATATTGCATTAGCTATTGGGATTGTGGCAAGATTCTCTACCAATCCTAAGGAAACACACATGATAGTGGTGAAAAGAATCATGAGATACTTGAAAGGAACTACTGACTATGAGTTATACTACAAGAAGAATGACAAATTTGAACTTAGAGTATATACTGATGCTAATTGGGCAAGAAATGTAGATGACAGAAAGAGCACTAGTGGTGGAGCTTTCTTTCTTGGACAAAGATTAGTCTCCTAGACAAGAAAGAAACAAAATTACATTTCCCAATCTACTGCTAAAGCTGAGTATGTTGCTGCTCCCATAAACTGTTCAAATTTGATATGGATAAAATAGTTGTTGATAGGCATGAAAGAAGAAATCACTGAACCTATTGTTATTTTCTATGACAACACAAGTGCTATCAATATTTCTAAGAGTCCGGTAATGCACACTAAAACCAAGCACATAGCAATCAAGTATCACTATTTGAGGGAATTGGTACAAGACAAGGAAGTCTGAATGGAATATGTGAATATAAAAGAACAATTGGAAAACATATTCACCAAAGCTTTACCTAAAGAAGCTCATGAGTACCTGAGAAGTCAATTAGGGGTCCTTCCCCTAACTGAGGCTGCCTAGCCAAGCTAGGATCACTGCATCAAATATGCTACAATAGAACATTTGACACATTGATGCAGGAGATTGTCACACTTTACGATTGTCCTAGAGCTGTGAAGAAGAAATGAAGATAACAAATCAGTCATAAGAAAGATGACAAAGGGAGAAATACTGTGCTGATCAGATATATCTACATCTATTGGATGTATGTTTGAGTTGCTGCTTTGGCATTTTTGTCAAAGAGGGAGATGATGATTGAACTAAAATGATACTATAACACATGACATTGAAAGTAAGGGTGATGATGAACTGAAATAAAAAAATCAGGATAGAGGGAGATCCAGATACTTCTAACGGTCACAGAAGTGAGATTTACTGATTTTGAATAAGAATGAAGCTAAGGATATTATAAATTTTCTCTTATGGATAGATAAGTTTTTTTTTTTTGGATTGGTTGGTAATCCATGTGTTATTCAGGTGATATCATATGGTGTTGCCATGAATGCCAAAGAGGGATATTGTTGGAAACTACAATTGAAACAATTGTTGTATTTTCATTGATGTCAAACTTTAATTGGTAAGACCATTGCTACTTAGGAAAGTACTATATCTATGGTGAGAAGGGAAAGAAAGGTTGGTAACAATAGCACCTAAGGAAAGGTTGAGTCATCTTGATACTATAAAGTGTACTTGATTATGTTGCACAATGATGAGACAATGTATTGTTTATCTTAGTAAGATTGAAGACTAAAATGGTAGGCTTAACCGAGTAAAAATGAAGAAATCATGTTTAAGCTAAGCTATGACAGAGTCGACCGAGTTAGTGGATGCTGAGAAAAAATCTAGTGTCGATCGAGTATCAGTAAATTGCCAAGGAAGATAGTATTTGCTGAGGAAATAGTTTTAGTAGTGACTGAGCATTTTACATGGAGACCAAGTGGATGATCACAGTATTGACCAAGCATCAGCAATTTTATATTTGAAGAGAATTCAGATTTGGAGCTGACATTGTTGAATTCTTGGATTACGTAAAATGTGTTGACTTTATTTATTGATTGTATGGAAGCATTTAAAGCTTTGTAAAACATTTTATTGTAAATCTTTATGAGATTTGAGATTATTCTAGAAAAGGACACGAAGAACATGAAGCAGGTAGATTCAATGTATTTGACCTAACCCTAAGATCTACGAAGGAGATTAAGCGGCAAAAGAAAAGTTAACCTAATAGAGGAAAGTATTAAGGGAACCAAAGCATTAGGTATGTGTATGCATGGGTGAAGTAGATGTTGGAAGAACAATAAAGTTTTATTGACTGTATAAGAGAAAAGGTTGAAAGAAAAGTGTGGTGATTGCTTGAAGAAAAGTTCTGAGCAGATTAGAAGTGAAGATGGCAAAATTTCAAAGTCAGTAAAGCAACATTTTTGTACGGAATTGGATCTGATATTTGCAAAGTGAGTTGTATGTTTTCAGATCAATACTACTGCTACTTTCTAACCATAGTAATAGTCAAAATCCTTTTAACAGAGGTTGACCTAACAGTCATATGTTAAATCCTTTGAACAAGGTTGCATTATAATGGAGTGTATGTAAGTCCTTTGACCAGGCTCACTTTTAATGGGGTGATTGAAATCCTTTAACCGGGTCACACTTGACTGTGTGTATTGTAACCTTTGACAGGGTTGATTTTTTACTGAGCTCACTTTAGAAGAGTGAAAATAATAGTAGCATGTTACAAAGTGGTTTTTCCCATATTGGGTTTCCACTATAAATCCTGGTGTTAATACTTGTGTGAATGTTTTGGTTTGAACATTTCTGTGTTTTACAAGTTAGTTACAGCTGGGTAGTGGAATGTAGTGTTATATGTTTCTATTATTGAATCAATGATGACTGAGTTTGTTTTGGTTGCTTGATCTGATTTAAAGAAAAGTTTTTGAAGTTATTTTATACATCAAGACCTGAGAACAACTGATTCACCCCCCCCTCTCTGTTGTTCTAAATCATTTTAATAGTTTGGAGGTCTTAGGTTGAGTATTTGGTAGAGTTTAGAGCACAAGAGTGCTTTGGTAAGATCTAGGTAGGTCTTTATAATGAAGCAGCCAAATTGCTCAAGCAACAATAAAAGTTGCTCAAAAGTTGCTAGCAACTTTTAGAAAGTTGCTTAGCAACTTTTCTTGTAAAGGTTTTAACCTTGCTCAATGTGAAGCAAGCCCTAACCAAGCACTCACTAGTGGAAGGAGACTATATAGGACCTAACAAACCCTAAAGTATAGTTGGAAGTCATTGTGTGAAAAGTACAGTACGCGAAGTTTAGACTGATGGAGTTTTTTAAAGAGTAACAGTCACTATTGAAGGACTGATTACCTGTGAATAAAATCAAAGTTGTGTGCATGTCATTTTGTGTTTTTAGTTCTTCATTTTGTGTGTAGTAGTTTCATTTCATAGTTTTCTGTTGTAGCATTTCTTTACTTCTTTTGTTCTGGACTACTCTTTGCCAATTTTGGAGAGGCATGGAATAAAGGGGCTATAACTTTGGTTTCCACCATGGGAACACCATCGGTCTATGGATTCTAAAACTATAGACCCTAATGAGCTTGTACTATAATGTAGGGCCCTATAGCATGAAGAAAAACATTTGTTTGTGGAAGCCCTAGGCGAACCAGACACAGTCCAACTAGGAGTAGTCAATATTCAAAGAGCTCCCGAGCAGATAGGGATGAGTTTCATGATCAGTCCTTTTGTAAAGATGTAGAGTAGTGTTAGAAGGTGAGGTACTATGGAGGAGAGGGTCTGAAAATTCCTAGAAAGGCATTGGTGAAGTTAGGAGCACAAAAGAGTTCCACAACCCTTGAAACCCTCAAAAATTGCAAAGGCA
This sequence comes from Chamaecyparis obtusa, assembly GCA_027943335.1. NCBI lineage: Eukaryota > Viridiplantae > Streptophyta > Pinopsida > Cupressales > Cupressaceae > Chamaecyparis > Chamaecyparis obtusa. Next base: position 4,132,522 of record BSBK01001728.1, on the reverse strand, counting down.
CTGTACGGACAGTTGACCACCTGAGACCCCAAAAATCTCTGAGATTAGGTAAGTAGGATCCAAAGTCCTTAAGGCTAGGAGTGGTGGTTCTTTGAAGAAAAGGCCTCAAAATTCCTAAGAAACCAGAAGGGGGGCTAATTAGGCCTCCTCCTTGTAGCCCTAAAATACAAAGCAACTACTAAATCGGGTGCTCCCAAAACCTTGCCAATGTGATGGATAGGTGTAATTATTCCTGAAAAGATCTTGAAACTCATAAGATTCATTGTTGGAGTTTGGGAGATGAGTGGAAGACTAAAAGACCCTTATAAGCCAATGTAAGGGATAGTAACTAAGAGCTAAGCTTGATATGTGGATAGATGAGCTAGTTTGACTTGGTGGGTAAGCTAGGTAGGTCAGGGGGTCCTTGGAGAGATAAGGAAACCTATAAGCCATTAGAGGTATTAGAAGAACACATGGATCCTATAGTGGATCAAAGGCATAGACTAGGCTAGTCTACCCTAGCCTCCCCATCAGAGAACTTGGAGAAGATCAAGAAAACTAAGTATACATAGTTTAGGTTCTCATCCCTGATCACATATATATTTTTTCATCTTTTGAGGAGATTTCCTTACACCATAGGAAATGACTGGAATGATGGACAAACTACAATGGAAAGGATTAACCTAGTATACAGAAGACATGTTATTGATAGTGTAAATAAGAGTACAATACTTGTTATTAAGAAATTTCAGAATATTATGTCTAGAAGATCAAGAATCCCTAAGTCTCTTTTTGAAAAATATAAAGATGATATATGTTTTATGATGGATACTAACTTTACCTATATTGAAGCAGTAGAGCCTAGAATAGAGTTCATAGACCCTCTTGGCTATGAAATATCTGAGGTAGAGACTGAAGAATATGTTAGTAGGTTACTTAAGTGTAATTTGGACACTCAGGGTAATGGGTTTGGAACCTTTGAGGAGAACTTCAACTCCGCAAAGATTCTAATTGAAGAAAAGCAGTTTAAGAAGAGAGTTGAGAGAACTATTAAGAAAATCCTAAAAGATACAGGAATGACAGAGTGAGAGTTTTTGGTAGCAAAGCAGACAACAACAACAATTAGAGATATTGGACAAAAAGAAGTTTTGTCTATCCCTCCTTTATCATCAATTGTAGTGCAATAGGAAGAACCACATGTGAAGGTGAAAGTGGAAGTACCTGAGAAGGATATAGAAGCAAAGATGTCTACTAGATCCTCTTCCTCCACACCTAGCAAAAGAGTGAAGGAAAGTGCTACTGGACCAGGAAAGAGACATAAAACTCTAGTGCAACTAGTTCCAAGAAAGATTGTAGAAGTAAAAGATGATGTCACTACTAAGAAGAAAGCTTAGAAACCAAAAGTTGAAAAGCTCAATGAGAAGATCATTGAGAATGGTGACTTTACAAGAATGAATAAATACTATGATCTTTATGATTATACTAATAGACTTAATCTGGAGAATGTAGTTGTGAAGCATATGATTTTGACTGGAAAGAAGTTTGATACTATTCAGGGACATATACCTGATGATTTATTTAACAAACTTGTAAATAGGAAGAAGAGAGCATCAGATGAAGACACAACTATTCGAGAAAAGCTTGTGAGGAAGCTTTGTGAAATCAGAGATGAAACACATTTCAAACAGATCATGAAAGCCCTTGGCACCCATCTGAGAACCAAAAGGAGAATAATTCAAATTATGGGAGGTAGGTATGAAGAAATCAATTCTGAGATAGAACAAGCTATTATCAAAGTTATGGTAGAAAATGTTGGAGAATCATCAGTTGCAGCAGAGCAAGCAAGTGATAAATAATAGGAGGACATTCCCTCTTCTCCAACTATTAATATTGAAGATGAAATAATGAATTTAGAAGGTACAAAAATCACCTTGGATACTGATGAAAATGTATTCAAGAATTTGGAGAACATTGTTGACAATTCGGCCTTTGAAGAACAGGAAGCTACAAAAGAAGAAGAGATGACAGAGACCATAGTTATGGAACCACTATAACAGAGGAACAAATTTCCATTCCCACCAAAGAAGACTCAAATTAGATCTATGATTGAGCATTTGGGAAAATAAGTAGATGATGATGATCAGTTGGAATTGATCACATCCTTGAATAAAATCATTGGCAAGAATAAGAAAGTGAAGAGTCTTGAAGGATGTCTGAAGGAACTAACTAAGAAGTTACAAAGCATTGTAACTACACAAATTACAGAAGCAGACCCTATGGAGAAAGAAAAGAAGGTAATGAGCACCTTTGATAATGAATTCACAAACTTGTCTGATATTGCAAAAGTGAAAGCACAAGCAGCCTATGAGGATAGAATGCTTTTGAACATTAGTCAGAACATCAGGAATGATATCAACACTCTTGATATCTATATCAAGGACTTGAGAAAGCATTTGGAGATAGGAAAATCTTTGTACATATAGTGTACAAAATTAGAGACCTTAACAATAGAAGAAGATCAAAACATAAAGTTGAAGGAAGAAGAGATTCTGAATGAAACAAACCTTCTGTCTAGCCCCAATGTGAAGGTATGTGATGTTGAGAAGAAATTTTAGAAACTTTATGATGAAATCAAAGTTGTACAAGATAAGAGAGACATAAAATTGAGAAGATACACTCTTTTGAGAGAGCATGCTTCTATAAAGTTGAGCATTATTGAAGAGCAGTTGGAAGAATGTCTTTCAGCTAAGACATATTTTCAGAAATTTAACTTTGAAAACCTCCAAGCATGTGAAATAGCTTCTTATGGACTAAGAGCACTACTTAATGTGGCAAATTCCATTAAGAAATCATGGGAGAAGGAGATAGAAGCCATGAAGACAAATTTTGCAGATTGTGTTGCAAGCCTACCAACTTTGCAATAAATGAATTGAGGTATAATCTTTTTCTGATACAATTTTGTAACCCTCCTTACCTTTATTTTGTCATTGTTGTCAAAGGGGGAGAGATATATAGAAGAAAATTGATAGTAATTGATAAGGATTGTTAATCTTAGGGGGAGTACTATATTAGAGACAATAATTTTTTAGGAGTTATAAGGATAGTATATATTTTATACTATGGCCACAATTTTGAGCAATTTTGAGATTTTGAGTTGTACACTTAGCCAACTTTCTCATATGTTGCCACCAATGACAAAGGGGGAGATTGTTGGAAATTTGGCTAAGTTGATTGCATAGATGTTGTCATTATGCCAACATATGATCCACATGAAGATCGCACAGGTCAGAGAGCAAGTATGACAAAGCGCATTGCAAATTTGTCTAAGTGTGAGATAGTATTTTTACCAGTGAACCTAGATATAGTTTTTGTTTGCAATGTTGAATGGAGTAATTTCAGTGCTTGTGCACTTGAACATAGACTCTATGATGTCTATTGATCACCCATCTCAGAGTGCAAGTCAATATGACATGTATGGAATTAGTTATGACAATTTTACTGAAGATAGTGTGAAGCCGAAAGGACAGAATATAAAGACAAAACTAGTAAAGAGTTAAGGGATTATTTTGTTTATCAAAATAATGACTTAACAATATAAAGGGATGACATCCTAGATGTTAACTCTTCGATAAAGCTATTGGTATAAATGTAATTTTGATTGTAAAGTAGGATACAATGATATAGAGAACATTTTGATGTATAGTGAAGTGATATGATGAGAAGTATATGAAGCATATGTAATAGCAATAGTAAAAGAGCAGCAAAGAGATATTGATGCAAGAAACATAAGGTTATGTACCTTAACCTATTTCTATAATCAGTGTATACTGTATATTACTTGTTTAGGCAGTGGGCTCATCTAGTAATCACATTTTGTACCGGCAACTCCTAATAGGGTTGAGGCTTCTAACAAGGCCTATAGTCCCTTAATCAGGACTGATACACTATATGTTTGTAATAGACTCCTAACAGGGTCAACATCCTTAACAAGATACTTTTGATTAGTGGATCTTTGTGGGTACCATCCCCACCGGGGTTTTCCCTTGGCCAAGGTTTCCTTGAGAACAAATAATGTGTTATGAGTTCTTTATTGTTATGCATGTTGTTTAGCTTCTTATGTTATGCATGTATAAAGATAATCTATTATATAAATAATTGGGCAAAAGATAAAGTTTGTAGAATACTAATTCACCCCCCCCTCTCAGTATTCCCTATTTTTAACATTTAGTTTTGTAGAATTCAACCATATTGGGAAGTTAATTCATTTAAATCACTTAACGCTTTTAGCTCGATTCATTACATATAGTAAGATTTTCTTTTGATAAGTTTGTCTATCTTAGTAAACCTCATTTTGGGTTAAGGATGAACTTCTGGCTATAGTTCACTTAAGGGAACTTTGTCCTAGGGTCCTTCCTCATATTAGTTGATCACTTTCCCTTTTTAGAGGATAGAGAATTTAATAATGTCATTGGTCATTTAAACTAAGGTCATTATGGGATATTAGAGATTCATTATTAATGGTTAGCTAGTATTTTAGGTAACCCAAATTTTAATTATAGTTTAACCCACTATGCTAATCAATTGACTTAAACTTAGTTAGACCTAAAAGTTTAGAGAAAGATTTTAACCCATCAATTTAAGAACTTTTGACATAGAGTAAGACTATTAGATTTTTTATAAGATTTAGACATGATAGATAACCTTAAACATAAACTTATAACCTTTCAAAAAAAAAATTGGTGTGTTTTTGCGTGTAAAACTATGGGCATGACTTACAAAATGATAAAGAAGGGTCATCAGATAGACCTCACCGAGCTACTTCTGAGACATGTAGAAGAAAATATGAAAAACATCAGGTCACAAAAGTCCAATATTTATAAGTTTGGATCATTGCTAGTATGTTTGTTTTTCTATCTCCAAATTTTTTTTCCTTTTGTTGGTCACACTAATTGGCCTACCGACACACCGATCACTTCATAAATTTTTGATATTATGAAAGGTCTGGGAGATAATGCAGAAAATGTTATAGATATTTATTTTGAGGACTTTAAGGTAAAGATGAATCTGAGAAGCAGGATTTCAAGTTCATTGGTTAAAAAATATGAGATGGACATATGTTTTCTAGTGAACACTGATCACACAATGATTAAAGTTGTTGAACCGAGGATAAAATGGCTAGCAACTATGGGATATGAAATGGATCATGATTTTGGTCTAAAATTAATCAAAGCATTTCTAGCTTTACCAAAGGATAAGAAGGCTGCAAGGTTTGGTACCTTTGAAGAAGAAAAATCAAGAATTAAAATAGGCCTTGTCATCGGTAAAATGATGAGAAAAGAAAAGAAAATGAATAAATTTTTATCTGAGAAGTTTGGGAATGAACCTAACTCATCCGAGGAGTCACTGGTTGGTCCTACAACTGAAGGTCAGTTAACGTTGGCTGACAAACCATATGATAGTGAGGAAACCAAGTTCGAAGAAGAACAAGACTCTAAACTGATTTCTCCCACTCCAATTCCTAAGAAGAGATAGTTGCCAGTGCAAATAGGTGCATGCACAAGGTCATCAACTGTAGCTTCACCATCACAAAAGAAGGGAGCTATGAAGGTAGAAAAACCTAAGGTAGCTACATCAACAAAGACATATGCAAAGAGAGGAGGCAAGGTTGTAGCTGAGGCACCGAAGAAAAGAAGAAAGTTAATAAGATGTAAGGAAGACCTTGAGGATGAAGAAAATGAAAATGACCAAAGTCAATTCAAGGTGGTCAACAATAAAGAAAGATCAATTGATGAGGTTGTTGTGGACATAATTGAGAATGGAGATCTCTTTGATCCAGAACTTAAACGATTTGATAGTATGTCAAATGAGGATCAAAACAAAATTGAGGAAGCTGTCATCTAGATGATGATACACTTCAAACGAGCTCCATTAGAGTTTGAATGATCACTGCCTAAGGCATTAGAGGACATAATAAATCAAAGGTGGTCATATGCCTTGGCAACTAAGAGAAAAATGAGGGAACAAATCCTAGTATCGGTAGCACCAAACTTATCTCTTGATGAGATTAAAGAACTTATGGATACATATGTGCAGAGATTCAAAGTAAAAGATCAAGCTATGTTAGTGTTAGATGAGAATCTGGTAGAACTTGATGAGTCTAGTCAACTCATCTGGAGTTTAATTTTCGCAATCAAAGAACAAAATGAGAAAAATGCATTTCAAATTTTTTCTAAAAAGAGATAGAATTCCAAAGGTAAAGGTATATTCATTAATGATGATACAACAAAGAAGACAATAGATTCCCTTGTATCATTTACCAAGGTAATTGATACAACACTTGTACAAGAAATTCAGGATAGTTCATAGGATGTACCAGATCTTGCAGAGATCCAAGTAAAGGAAAAAAATGATAATGATATACTCATTGAGGACATCACCAATGGTGATCCTAATGATAGAAATGATGATTGATGCAGGAGCATCTTGGGTGTAAGAGCAATCTTGCATCACCCAAAAATATTTCTGTTTGCTTTTCAATAAGGGCTATCTTGTGCAGAGCTACTATTTATGGAAACTTACTATTTTTAGTAAGTTGGTCATATGATCTCAGAATTTTTTGATTTCACAGTTGGAGGTTCATCCTAGTCATTTTAGCCTACCAATTGAGTTTCACTACCACATCATCAGCATTGGTGAAGTTATTGAGGTTTTTGGGTATGAAATCTTTCAGGTCAATTTTGAAGGCCTTAGAGGCTCCGGATCGCAATCAACCCTCAGCTGACTGGCACTAGCACATATTAGATGCTATAGATCTCATCATGGCGTTTCCGAAAAGTGGTTACAATAGAAAAACAGAGCTACAATTAGAAAGTTATGGCCTTTGAAAGTTGGGTTACCTAAAATCATATTTTTGCATTTCTTTTGAGCCTACCCTATTGTAATAATTGTGAAAAATAAATAATTCTATGTTTAGTCAGCCTAAAGGGCTAAATTTCTGGAACCTTCTCAGGCGGTGGAAATTGCCTATATAAGAAAGGTCTATAGTATTGTCTTGGTAGTTCAGGATAGTTTTGGATGGTAGATTTCGATAATAATTTGAGGCTTTGTCCTACAAAATATTGTAAGGGAATGCCCATGTGGCTTTGCATATTGGAATTCTGAAAGTTTGTAATTCCACATTTGTGGAGATAATAAGAAGCCAATTTTCTATTCTTGCATATTGTTGTTGTTTCTCTATTTCTATTATGTGTTTGTGGTATTAAGGGGAGCACCCTTCATCAAGTGGTATAGGCAGTTTGCACCAGGACCGTGGGTTAGGGTTTTTGTGTAAATAGATCATCGACTATGAGGTAGTTTGCACTAGGACCGTGATTAGGGTTTTAGCGAGAAGCGTGAAAATGCCTCCACGAAAGGAACGTGGCGGAAGAGCTTGTGTTGTAACACTTGAGGTTAGGGAACTGTAGAGACAAATGCAAGCATTGCAAGAGGAGATTCGTAGAGGAATGAATCTTAATGTCAGAGATGAAAGCGAGGATGAAGCTGAAGAAGAAGATCAAGAAGGAGAAGTCAAAGTTTTGAATCAAGAGGAAGAAAGACTTTTTCGGGCCATTTCCAAGATCGGAAAAATACCTAAGATTGAGGTTCTTGCATTTTCAGGAAATCTTAACCCAGAGGAGTTGATCGACAGGATCAATGAATGTGAAGAATATTTTGAGTATGAAGATATGGAGGATCCTAATAGGGTCAAATTCGCGAAGGCTAGACTGAAAGGTCATGCGAAGATCTGGTGGCAAGAGATTCAATTGGAGAAAAATAGAAGAGGGAAAGATAAAATCACAAGATGGGATTGGATGGTGGATAAATTGAAGTGATAGTTCATTCCTGTTGATTATGAGCTTGACCTACTAAAGAAGATGCAAAGTTTGAAGCAAGTAGGAAGATCTGTTTAGGAGTATATAGAGGAGTTCTATCGAATCCTCATCAGAATAGGTCATGAAGAAGCTGATAAAGAGAAAGTTGCCCATTAGCTTAATGGGTTGAGGCCAAGCATTCAAGAAGAGCTGAATCTGGTTTGAATGAACAGTATTGAAGAGGCATACCAGTTTTCCCTAAAAGTAGAGGAAAAGTTGAACAAGAAGTTTGAGAGCAGACAAAATGGAAGAGGTCGTGATGGAAGATCTGGTGGATGGTCATATGGAGATCAAAATGAAGATCCAAAAAATTAGGATGAGGCCAGTAGCAGTCAGAATTAGAGAGGAGATAATTTCAATCATTTCCATGATCAGAACAATAGAGATCAAAGAGGAAGAGGAAGAGGACAAGGTTTAGGAAGAGGAAGTTTTTGTGGAACATGTTTTCACTGTGGAGAAGGTCATAGGGCATTTGAATGTCCTCAACACCAAGGAAGGATAGATAGGAGGAATGAAGGCCAAGCCAGAGTTGCACATGTAGATGAAGATGCTAGATTATCAAATTCAGAAGATGTTGAAAGAGGAGAAACAATGATTAATAGAAGAGTCCTCTTGAGTGGTGAGAATGAACCTGAACAAAGGAGGAGCCTGTTTTGCACTCGATGCAAGTGTGAAGGTAAATGTTGTGATGTGATTATTGATAGTGGAAGCACTGACAATTTGGTGTCAGAAGAGATGGTGACAAAGTTGAAGCTCAAGAGGTAGAAACACCCACATCTATATCGGGTTGTCTGGGTGCAGGAGGACCACAAGGTCATGGTCAGTGAACAGTGCCTAGTGAAGTTCAAGATTGATAGTTACCAAGATGAGGTACTATGTGATATCATATCTATGGATGCATGTCATATGTTGTTGGGTAGACCTTGGTAGTTTGATAGATGTGTTGTACATGATGGTCATGTGAATACCTATTCCTCGACAAAGGATGGAGTGCGACATAAGCTAAAACCATTGAAGGAAACAGAAGAAAAGGTATGTGGTAATGCAAGAATAACTTTTGTTGATAGAGGAAATTTCTCAGATGGTATGAGGCATGAGCATATATGTTTTACCTTAATTCCAAAGGCTAGTAAATTGGAAGTCGAAGATGTACCTATAGAAGTTGCAAAATTATTGAATGAGTTTCAGGATATTGTATCTGATAATGTGCTTGATGGATTACCACTAGTAAGGAAGATCAGTCATCAGATGGACTTGATTCCAAGAGTCAATTTGTTGAATAAGGTAGCATACAAAATGACACTAATAGAAAGAGAAGATTTGAAGATAGATTTGAAGTTTAGTTCATCACATCATCCACAGATTATATATGGAAGTAGTCCCATAAATGTATCTAAGTTAAGAAAGATAGATAAAGGAGAAATAAGTAGTGCTGAAGCTGAGGATTTTGCAGAACATTTGAAGAACATCCATGAGGAGGTGAGGAAGCATATTACCAAGATGAATGTGCAGTATAAGGCTAAGGCAGATGAGAAAAGGAGGCTTAAGGAATTTCAGGTTGGAGATGAAGTCATGGTTCATTTGTGGAAGGAAAGATTTTTGGTTGGTACATATAACAAGTTAAAAATGAAGAAGTTTGGGCCATGTAAGATACTAAAGAAGCATGATTCAAGAAATGCATATGAGGTCAAGTTTTCTACTAAGCTAAATATTTCACCAGTATTTAATGTTTCAGACTTGACAGAGTATCATGAAGGAGGTGTTGAAGATGAGGTTACAGCAGCATAGTGGAGTATTCCAGCAACCAGTTCAGATATCAAGGAGATTGAAGACATATTGGACAGTCGTGTTGGAAGAAGCACAAGGAATAGGACATGTGAAGAGTATTTGGTCAAATGGAAAGGATGACCTATTGAAGATTCATCATGGCTAGCAAAGGAGGAGGTTAACCATCTCGATTTTCCTCTGCACACCTGAGTCGTGATAGGGTCACTTCTCAAATTACCCTGGGTGTCTGATGTAGGAGCATCCTAGGTGTAAGAGCAATCTTGCATCACCGAAAAATATTTCTATTTGATTTTCAATAAGGGCTATCTTGTGTAGAGCTACTATTTATGGAAACTTACTATTTTTAGTAAGTTGGTCATATGATCTTAGAATGTTTTGATTTCACAGTTGGAGGTTCATCCTAGTCATTTCAGCCTACCGGTTGAGTTTCATTGCCACATCATCAGCATTGGTGAAGTTATTGAGGTTTTTGGGTATAAAATCTTTTAGTTCAATTTTGAAGGCCTTAGAGGCTTCAGATTGCAATTGACCCTCAGCTAACTGGTGCTAGCGCATGTCAGATGCTATAGATCTCGTCATGGCATTTCCAAAAAGTGGTTACAATAGAAAAACAGAGCTACGGTTAGAAAGTTATGGCCTCCGGAAGTTGGGTTACCTAAAATCATATTTTTGTATTTCTTTTGAGCTGACCCTATTGTAATAATTGTGAAAAATAAATAATTCTATGTTTAGTCGACCTAAAGGGCTAAATTTCTGGAACCTTCTCAGGCGGTGAAAATTGCCTATATAAGAAAGGTCTGTAGTATTGTCTTGGCAGTTCGGGACAGTTCTGGATGGTAGATCTAGGTAATAATTCGAGGCTTTGTCCTACAAAATATTCTAAGGGAATGCCCATGTGGCTTTGCATATTGTAATTCTGAAAGTTTGTAATTCCACATTTGTGGAGATAATAAGAAGCCAATTTTCTGTTCTTGCATATTGTTGTTGTTTCTCTGTTTCTGTTATGTGTTTGTGGTATTCAGGGGAGCACCCTTCATCAATGATGAAGATGTGAACATTGCACCAACCAATGTATAGGATGAAGCACAAGTTACCAAGTGTGCATTCACATCATTACTGGGCGAGCTTCCTGGACTTGTTGAAGCAGTTGAAATATTATCACAAGAACAACTTGATGGCTCAGACCCTGAGAAACCAAAAGATACAATAGGGGAACAAAGCATTGAAACACCTACAGAGATAAACAAGCCTGAAGAAAAAGAGGCTATTGAAATAGAAACAAAGGAACATGAAGAGCCCAAAGCAACTGAGGCTGTCCCGCCTGACACAACATCTAAGGCTCCATCTCAGTCAACCAACACACAGGTTACCAAGGAGCAAAAAAAGGAAGATAATGTGTCAACCAACCAGAACACACCAAGGGAAGAAGAAAAGGCCATTGTTCTAGTTACAAAGACCTCACCACAAGAGCAGGAGAAGAAGAAGAAGAAGAAGAAGAAGAAAGGAAAAGGGCTGGTTACACTAGACAAAGTTATTGTGATACCCGAGTGTGACCCGAGGACCCTTAGCCCTGAAGAACTAAGAAAATATGGGGAGTTATGTACAAGGAAAGCAACATAGGAGAAATTGAGACAAGAGAGCAAAAGCAAGGAAATATTAGAAAATGTAAGAGATATCTTACAACAGGTTGTACCCGAGATACATATAGATGAGAATACTCCAATTATGGACCAACTTGCTACACTTGCTGAAGGAATCAATGACCTAGATGTCAATGCTGACAAGAGAATAGAAGAAAGGGCAGAATCAAAGATACAACATAAACTTGTAGAAAGAATCAGCCAAGAAGTGGCAATCAACAAGGTTAAATTAGCTGAGGTAATTACTAAGATCAAATCTATCAATTAGTTAATTAGTCAAATCTTACTAAAGCTATGCACTGTGGAAACCTTCACTGCTGAGATCAATGAAAAGATTAAACAATTTGAGAATGAAATCAAGGCCAGTGCACATGCAGCTACAACTGAGCCACAAGCTTTTGCAAATCATATATTAAGAGTTCAAGAACTCAAGCAGTTGATAACAGATTTCAGGAAACAAGATGGAAGAATCAATGATCAAGTCACACAATTACAAACAGTGCTCCTACCCTACTTGAAAATTTTTGAGAAACACATTGTCAAAGTAGAGCTACTCATTGCAACACTAGAAATTTCTGTGTTGGAAAACATCTTTAAGATGCATGCACAAGTCGGTCTTGAGCACATTTCTCTCACCAACTTGAAAGAGGAATGGGAAAACCTCTTGGAATCAGTGGAGAAAACCCATTAGCACATTTTTGATAAGTTGTAAGTATACACTTTTGTATTAGGCATTAATATCAAAAAGGGGGATAATAATGTATATGTCAAATATTTAAATAGATGCTAAGTATACTACACATTACCAAAGCATGCACGGAGGGGGAGTATATAAAATTTTTTTGATAAGTATATATGTATATGGCAAAGAGATAATTTTTGAGACATAAGGTCTGTATACATTAAGGTTTTGATACTAATGCCAAAGCGGGAGATTGTTATCTCTATTGAGCATTAATGATTGTCATTAGTATCAAAGACATCGGTCAGTTACTTATATTAACCTAGTCGGTAAAAGCAGGCATCACAAGCTAGTTAGTTAAGTCTTTATACTGAGCATAGAATAGTTTTACCGAGCATTAGACACCGATACCGAGCAGCAATAAACACTGAGCATCAATGTACTTACCGAGCAATGTTTATAGTGTTTACTGAGGATCATGGGAAATGACATAGGAATCAGAAATGACACATCTATCGATGTAGACAATTACAACAACATCAAAAAATATTTTACCAAGATCGAGGATAATTTATTGTGGAGATATTTGTAATACCCCAAAAATGGGCTATAGGTTCATTAACCTCTTACATCAACAATTCGACCAAAATTGACATCAAATTCCTAACCTAAGGCACATTTGCACATCAGTTTATCAAAAACCTAATTGATTATCTTAATTCTGCCTCGGGGAATATTCTTAATTTATCATAATTATCTTTAATTGAATATTATTTGGCGATAAATGTCATTATTTATCCTAAAGTTGATTAATTGAATATGATGAATAATTAATTAATTAATTTAATTCTGCCACTTAATTATTTAATTTATTTTAATTGCATTTATTCCTAATTAATATTATTTTTATTTTGACAATAAATCAAAATTCCTACAAACAATCAATTGAATATTTATTTAATTGATTTAAAATCAAAGTTGTCAAATTTAATGATTTAATTGGAATAAAGTTTGATTTAATAATTGATTAATCCATAAATCAATTATTTTAATTCAAAATTAGTTAAGTGGAAAATAAATCACTTTATTTATTAAATTAATTCATATTAAATCATGTACAATTAGAAAAGCAGTTAACTTTAAATCAATTTTCAATTTCAATTTGTTAACTTTCTAAACTCAACATCTGATGATGAGTTGATAAAGTGAACTAAAACTCTATTTTGAGATAAAAACTACTTTTGCATGATTTTATGAGTTTATTTATTCTTAATTTCTTGTTAACTCAAAAATCAACCTAAGTTTATCAAGAGTGATTTATGGTTTTTCTTATGCATCCTCAAACCCTAGATTTCTATAAAAACAAGGCTCAACTCTTCATAATATATCCCTCAAATTTGCATACTTACCTTGGTGAATTGGCATCTGAAGAATCAAACTCTTGCACACAAGGTGATTGTGAGATTTTTGTTATTGTTTTGAGGGTTCATAGCATTCATTAATAGCATATAATTGTTAGATTAATTACATATCAATTTCATTTCAGTTTCATTCTAGATTAGCTTCATATCTAGTTTTCCGTCCTAATGGCATTCAAAAATCCAAAAAAATAGATTAAATCTGCATTCATTCTATATCCATCTTTTGCATTCAAATCCTTCATTTAGGTGTTGCATTGTCACTAATCTCGGTCTGATCTGAGAATACATACTCACATCTACTAGAAGGCAATAAATCGCCTAGTTAGCTCAATTTCATTTATTTGCAAATTTCAATTTTTCCTAACCTCTAATGTTTTACTGAAGTGTTGTATCCACAACTAGGTACAAATTTCACACACACATTTCTAGCACCCATCGTGGGGCCCTAAAATGGGTTTCCATTTCTATTCTAACATTTTCTATCAAATTTCTGCCATTTTCTGGCCAATTCTACGATTTTATTTTGTGTCCATACAATTTTCATACGAGTTTTGTCAGAAAGTCATGCCAGAACCCTCTGGGTGTCATACAACATTCATTGTTTTTGAGACTTGTATCAGCTATTACACATTTTTGTTTGGAGACTACTCTATCGTGCGGGCATATACCTAGTGTCGTATGAGTTTCCAAATTATCATGCCAGAGGTGACCCACTGTCGTATGAGGTTTGGATTGTCATATGAGAGGTAACCCATTGTCGTATGAGTTTTGATACCATAATTCAATTGTCATTTCAGATTTGCAGACAATTTTCCACATTTTATTTTCAGATTTGGATTAACAGCTAACCCTAACAATTGAGATCTACTATTTTTGATTGGTATTTTCTGATTTTGATTGGAAAGCCGTAACAAAAATCTTCTAAAATAGGTAAAATCTACTAAGCGCATTGTGAGGAATTCAAATATTCTTTTAGAGCTGATAACACTTCATTTTTGGGATATAAAATGAACTCTCATGTGTCAGGCTTGTGTGACTTTTCCTACTTTCCTATCATAGAATTTAGTTTTGGGCTATAAAATGAACATAGATTTTCTTTTTGCATCTCTGTTACACATAGTAAATAGACCCTATGAATACTATTTGTGGATGATCTTGAGAGATTGTGCTTCATTCACTTGCTCATGCATGCAAAGCTCTTCTTGACGATAGATCCCCTTATAGGTAGGGAGGTTATTTTGGTCATCTCATGTTCTACTTGGTTTGGTCCTCATCTTTTGATCGATATGTTCTCTCTCCGGAGAGATCAATAGACATAGTTGTTGACATCACAAATCTTGGTGAGATAATTTCAGTCTTAGCGTGTCAGATTAATCTATCTGTTGCATTTGGGTAAAAGTGAAAAAGCTAGATGATTATGCTCTACTCCCTTTTTGGGTAGTATCAAAAAATTAGATCCTTAGATCTAGACCAATTCCCCATGTGGTATCTTTTGTGAGTCACCTTTAGAGTGGGTTAACTGTAGTGGACATTCCTTTTATTGGGTCAACCATGTGGATGAAACCTCAAGCGATAATAGCCATTTTCACTGTGGTAGCAACAACTACTATATAAATGTCTTTGTGGAAGAAATCTCCATTAGTGTGGTCTCTTGTTGGGCTTTCAGATCTCCCTAGAAGCTCCCGATTGATTAAATTCTCAAACTATGTCAAAACCCCGGTGCACCTGGATTGGAGTTCTCCCTCTTGAGATCACAAAAGTTGCAGAGTCAAACCATTACTACAAACCCAAGCAAGGCCAATTTTTTATTTTCTAGGACTATGTGCATTATTGAAAAACTTTTGAGAACATACAAAAGTAGTATTCCTAGGGATTAGCACAATAAGTCACTATTGATTGTTCATGCGCAAGGTTTTTTTTTCCCTTGTTCATTATTTTAAGATGATTGCTTGCTTCCCTTGCTTGATTTTCTATGTGTTTTCTATCTACTTGGTCCTTTGGAAATGAAATACACCTGAGACGAACTATCACATAGATCTTCAAACCTGGATAGAAAAGTTTGCAAACAAAATTGAAACTGAAAAACTAAAAAATTGCAAAATCTGAAGCAAAATCCTTTCTAGAATCAAAAGTCATCATAGAGTCTCAAAAAATCATATGAGTTTCCAACAATTATCATGCCAGAACCCCTATATTATCATATAGGATCCTATACATTGTTGTATGAGTTTTGTCAGGAAAAATCAAAGAAAATCAAACCCTGGTGTCAATTGTCATACGAGCCTTGTCAATTGTAGTGCCAGAGCTTACCCAGACTCGTACAAGCCTGAAGAAAATCATATGAGAATTTTGAAACTTGCCAGAAACTTGCCAAATTTTTCAGAAATCCATTTTTTATAGCTACTTCCAGATTCTATTAAAATATTCACTATGTCAGGAATAGAGTAGAGCTAAATAGAAAAAATCCAATCTATTTGCCTAAACTGGTCTCTTGAGTTTTATCCAACCTTCTAATCTTTCAATTTGAATCATGTTCATCTTATGTCGAAACCTTGTCAAAATCATTTTCAATCAATCCTCAAAATGGCTAAGTGTTGCGAGCTCGTGTCCACCATCTTTTGGGTGTCTACCCATACAACTAGGGCACAGTATCCTTCATTTATGTCCAATCAATCTTCAATCAATCCAATCTTGAAAAGGTTGTGTCATTTGATCTTCTTGAATCAAGTGATTCTTTAGTTGTCTTCATCTTTCTCTTTTTCTTTAGCTAAGGTTAATGGTAGAAACTAGAGCTTCATCACAGTGAAATCAAGGAGAAAAACCTAAATTCTCTTCAACTACATCTTCTGTACTTGCTGAGGCATTTCATCAACCCTATGACACTACTAAATTTTTTGAAGATGCTCTTGGCAATCTATACTTAATAGGTAGTTACATCACTCCTCTTGCATCAACTCACATAGGTAATCAACCAACCCTACCTCAATCAATCCCCAATAGTCCCCATAATAGCACTATGTCTCAAGGCCAAGTATCCCAAGGTCACCACTCTAATCATGGTGGAGATCAAGAACCTACTCCTTATGAAGTTTCCCAATATTAGAATGATGATAACTTCAAATGAATGATGAAACATTTCTTAAAGGAAGATAGAGAGGCATACTTCCTAGAGCTAGCTCAACAAGGAGCTAAAATTCCTCCAAATTTTAATGTCAAAGATATCATCACACAAGAGGAAGAAACTCCTATCACAACCATAATGAAACAGATGCATGCCATGCAAGTCAAGCTCAACAAACTTGAAAAAGAAAAGGAACCTAAAGAGTTTTCCATGGAGGCTCTATGCCCTGTTCCATTTGATAAAGACTTGTACATGCCACCATTCCTTAAAAGAGTGGAAATGCCTAAATACAAAAAATATGATGGAAACTATGATCCCCAAGATCATGTCAGAGAATTCTGTACCCAATCTATGGAGTTCATGCACAAACCAAGCTATCTAATATGTCTTTTCCCATGATCTCTAGGAGAATCAACCATTCATTGGTTCTCAAGAATGCCACCTACAATCAAAAACTTTGAGGAGTTAATCAAGATATTCCATTAGCAGTACTACTACAACATCAAACATCTGGTCACTATGATCAACATTTGTAATCTAAAACAATATCTAAGAGAACCATTCCTGACTTTCCTCAAAAGATGGAGGAAGAAATTTTCTCTATATGCTAGACCTATTGTAGAAACTAAGAAACTAGAAAGTTTCATCAACAATTTTGATCCAGAAATCAACTACCATTTACAAATGCAAAATCATACATCTTTTGATAAGATGGTAGATAATGCAATCAAAATTGAAAAAGTTCTTGTGAAAAAGGGAGACATCTCACTTCAAAAAGACAAGTATGAATCTGGATCTAGTTCTAAAGACAAGAACAAAAAATGGAACAAGAATAAAGGTGTCATCACAGATGGTGTTGTTGATACTATCCATGCCCCATCTAAGGCACCTGCTTTCAATCTCACTATTGGCACCCATGCCATCAAAGTGTCTGAAGTAAAAGTGATAGAATCTAACAAGAAGAAATCTGACTACAAACCTTGGGCTACTAATCCTAAGCACAAGTTTACTCCTCTTGGAGAATCTTTGGAATCCACCATGAAAACTCTATTGGCCAATAAAATCATCACTTTTCCTCAGATCTGACCATTTGATCCTGAACCTAAAGAAAAATAATGGAAAGAGAATGATTTCTGTGACTTCCATCAACATAAGGGTAATAAAACTAGTAACTACCAATGATTAAAGCATCTCATACAAGATAAGATTGATGTCAGAGAGATTTTCATTGACACTCATAAAAGTAATAATGATCATACAACATTCACAGAACCATTTCTGAAACACAATCAGGGAGACTCATCTTCTCAACCTAATATTGGTGCTAAGGTCAATTATGCCTACTCTAGTAATAATACTATCATAAACATGGTTGAGCCTTGCTTATCTGAACATTGCAATGTCATCACCATTGTCTGAAAAGATAGAGATAATCAATCTACAAACATAGTTACTCGATCACAAGCTCAGGTGCATCTACAAGGACAAACTTCTAATTCATCAAATGTCCTTAAGATGTCTTTCAATATTTCTTCTACTTCTAAATAGAGGGCTTCCTTGAAATCATCAAATCCTAAAGATACAAGACCCACATCATATAGTATTATCCAACAACTCTAGCATACCAATGCAAAAATATTAATGTTTGAGTTACTTCGGATATCTCCTGCTCATAGGACTATTTTGGATAAAGCTTTTCTCAGTTCCAAGGTTCCTGATGATCTTGATCTAGAAAGATTCTAAAATATGGTTGGTCATCTGACATCACCCCAGTATATCTCCTTTTTAGAGGAGGATGATAATTTTTTGAGTCATCCACATAACTAGCCCTTTCACATTGAAGTCTTGATCTAAAATCGTTAGGTCAAACTTGTGTTGATAGATGGAGGCACTGGTTGAAATATATATTCTTACAACTTGATCACACAACTGGGATTATCAGAAGCTTCTATTGATCCTAAAAAGAAGATAACTATCAAAGCATATGATGAGAAAGAAAGATCTTCCAAAGGAACTATTGTCTTACCTATCAGAACAGGGCCAGTTGTCAAAGACATCACATGCCAAGTTCTTGATCTACCTTTGGCTTACAACATTCTCCTAGGGAGACCTTGGATACATGAAATGAGAGCTATTCCTTCCACATACCATTAGTGTGTGAAATTTCCTTATGAGGGAGTAGAAGTTACCATTATAGTGGACATATCTACAACTTGCAATGCATTAAAGGAAAGTGCCGACAAACTTGTCCTTGATAACAGAGAATCTTCCACTAAGAAAACATACATGGCGTCTACATCCAAGATGGAAGACATTGCAAAAGAAGTCAAAATCAAAGACAATGGCATGAGAGAATATACTACAGAGCTAATCCTATCTCTAACATCTCTCCCTGTCTCACCTAAATCTTATAGATAGTCATTGAAGCAACCAAAGCCAGAATCTAAAGAACCTCCTATTGTCTATAAAGGAAATTTTGTTGTTGAACAAGTATCCAAACAAGATTTTGAAGAAGAAGAAGATGTGCTTGCATGGCTATACAAAGATGAGCTCAAATCCCAAATTGTTCACACATGTGACTCTAAAGCACCTAAAATCCCTTCCAAATCATATGGCCCAAGGGATAAAATGATAGCTAAAATGGGATATCTAGGTAAAGGACCTCTAGGAGTGAGAGGAAAAGGTCTCATGGCCCTTATTTCACATACTGGTAGGCCAAACAAGGATACCACTGGCCTAGGTTATAGAAAGAAACCCTTTTACCTCAAAGGTAACTCCTCTCATGTGATAAAACAGATCACACCCGAAGAGATCAATATTAAGGAGGAAGATAACCAAAAATCTGACAGTGATGATTCAGACACCACTGATGAGCTCATTCCTTATGAGCATTTTCCTAAAGAAATAAAAGACCTCCTTGAGACTAAGGATGACCCAATCAAAAGAATCAATGTAGTAGAAACACAAGAACCTACTACTAAACAAGAGGAAGGTAAAACTATCACAATAGCTGAACATTTGGAACTTTCTAGTGATTCTAAAATAGATTCCCATGAGTATGAATTCAAATTAGAATCAGAGGGGAATCTTTCTTAGGGAATCTACCCTAACTTTACACACGTTCTTAGATTTCATCGAGGCATAGATGAAGAATCCAATGATTGTGAATGGGGAGCCATTCCTAAAGAATATGAACTCATTACAAACAAACATGTGGATGCTATTCACCAATATGTGCCTACACCCAATGTAAGTCTAGAGCAAAGTAATGAACTTAACGAGTCTGGTCCACCTATTCCTAAAGTGGACTCTGATAATGTCATTGAAACTTTTAATGAACTGACCATCTCAAGTAGTAGTATCATCTTTGATTTCACAAGTTAGATCATTTCCAATGATGCCAATACCATGTGCATTGATATGGTTAGCTAATCCCTTCCTGAGCTTACTATCCAACATCCAGAGCTAATAGACCAAATATCCAAAAATCCAAACCAAGACATCTATACCTTCAAATCGGACTATGCCCTTGAGTGCTATGTCAATGGCATTGAACCTATGATGACTTCCATCAGTGAACTGAGTGTTAGCATGATGGAGTTGGATATCAAATATCTTAGTCAAAAGAATAAAAGTAAAAAGAAAAAGAGTTTTGAGGGTGAAAAATAGTTTTTCGCAGTCTCTAAACCAAAAATAGTAAAAATAAAAGATGTATCTGAAGGTGAAAACCTCTCTAAGGTGCCCAAGGATGAGATATTTGATGTCCTTTTGAGTCATTTATAGGATAGATCTCCACTGCTAGTTGAACCCACTCAATCTATCAACTTGGGTAAAACAGAAGAGCCACAACTAATTCATGTAGCACAATCTCTATCAGCGGAATAGAAATAAAAATTCACCACATTCTTGACAGAAAATAAGATCGACTTCACATGGAAGTACTTAGATATGCTAGGCTTGGATCCTAATCTTATAATGCACCATCTCTCTATATCTCTAGAAGTGAAACCTGTCAAACAAAAGTTGAGAAAGATGCATCCACATGTGGCACTTCTTATCAAAGCTAAGCTAGAGAAATTACTAAAAGCTGGATTCATCTGAGTTATTGACTATGCTAAGTGGATATCAAATATTGTACCTTTTTCCAAACTAGATAAATCAATTAGAGTATGCACATATTTTAGAGATGTGAATAAAACATGCCAAAGGATGATTTTCCACTACCTAACATTGATATGATAGTGGACATGACTACGGCTTTCGAGATGTATTTCTTAATGGATGGTTTCTCTGGATATAATCAAATCAAAATTTCTCTAGAGGATCAAGAGAAAATTGCTTTCATATGTGCATGGGGTACCTTTTTTTGGAATGTCATGCCATTTGGCCTAAAAAATGTTGGTGCTACATATCAAAGAGCCATGACATCAATTTTTCATGACATGATGCATCAAACTATGGAGGATTATGTTGATGACACCTTGGCTAAATCTATGATAAGATCTAAACATCTAAATGACTTGAACAAAATACTAGATAGAATGGAGAAGTTTAGTCTCAGACTGAACCCTAAAAAGTGTTCTTTTGGTGTCACTTTTGGAAAGCTCTTAGGATACATTGTCTCAAAGAAAGGCATTGAGGTTGATCCTGCTAAAGTAAAAGCTATAATGGAGATGAAACCTCCCAAAAATATCAGTCAAATGAGAACTCTACAAGGGAGAGTGCAATCTATCAAGTGTTTCATTTCCCAACTAGCTGATATATCACAACCTTTTACCAAAACATTAGATAAAGGTGTGATTTTTGCATGGAACTAAGAGTGTGAGAAGAATTTCAACCACATCAAGCAATATCTATCAAATACTCCTATCTTGATGCCTCCTATTCAAGGGAAGCCATTGATCATGTATGTCTCCACCACTAATACATCACTGGGGGTATTGCTTGCACAACATGATGACAACATGAAAGACAAAGCTATATACTACATCAGTAGAACATTGGTAGCATATGACAAGAACTATTAATGATTGAGAAAGCTTGTCTAGTTGTGATCTTTGCATCACAAAAACTGAGACATTACATTTTGTCTCATAACACATAATTGGTAGCTAAGATTGATCCATTGAAATACTTATTGAGCAAAGCTGCCCTCACAGGTAGATTAGCTAAATGGGTGATACTATTAAGTGAGTTCGACATTGAATATGTTGAAAGAAAATCTATCAAGGGCCAAGTAATTGCTGATCAATTGGTTGATGCACCTATGTTTGATGATACACCAATGCAAATGGAATTCCTAGATTCCTCTATCATGACTCTCTCTTCTAGAACATGGTGATTATTCTTTGATGGCTCCTATACATAGAATGGATCTGGAGCATGCATATTGTTCATAACACCACAAGGTTACTCAATACCTAAAGAATTCAGACTAAAGTTCCCTTGCACAAAAAATATTGCTGAATATGAGGCCCTTCTTAATGGCATAAAGATAGTAATTGAGTGGTGAGTGATAGAGTTACATGTTCATGGTGACTCTTAGCTAGTTATTCATCAGGTCATTGATGTATACCAAACAAAGGATGAAAAGCTAGTTCCATACAAATGCATGGTAGATGATCTAAAGAAATATTTCATATCTATCACATTTGAGAAAATCCCTAGAATGGAGAATAAGGCTACTGATGCTATGGAAATGCTATCATCTCTACTACAGCAGCCCGAACATGAGCTACGTTATGAGTTCCTGGTAGAAGCACTGTCATTCCCAGCCTATGATTTCCTAGAAACCCAAATGATTTGCACTATTGTAGGTCATGATTCTTCCAGATACAAACACCTATTTTCCTACCTTCAAGACCAAATCATTCCTGAATCCTTTAACCGATATGAGAAATGAAACCTTATCCGAAATGCATCTTGATATGTTATCATTGGCAATGACCTATATAAATGGAGTCTAGATGGTACTCTCCTTTGGTGTTTAGAATGTGATGAGTCTCAATGTGAATTAGAAGAAGTCCATGATGGTATATGTGGATCAGATTCTAATGGTTTAACACTAGCTCAAAAACTTATTAGGGCTGTGTAATATTGGCCTGAAATGGAAAAAGAGGCTATCAAGTATGCAAAGAATTGTCAAAAGTGTCAAATCCATGGGAACTTGATTCATGTACTAGGGAGAGATCTTATCCCCTTTACTATACAATGGCCTTTTCAACAATGGGCATTTGATCTCATAGGAGCCATACATTCTCATTCTTCTAATGAACATACCCATATTATTACAACTACAGACTATTTTACAAAATGGGTAGAAGTAGTCCCTTTGACTCAAGCAACCAGCAAGCAAATATCAATGTTCATTCTAAACTACATCATATGTTGGTATGGAATCCCACATTCAATAGACATAGATAATGGTGGCCAATTCAAGAACAAAGACTTAGATAATCTATGTGCTAAATTCAAGATTACACAACATTGGTCATCAATCTACTATCCTCAAGGGAATGGACAAGCAGAAGCTTCAAACAAGAATATATTGAAAATATTGCATCAAATAGTTAATAAAATAGGAAGAGATTGGTATTTCATGATTAATCCATCTCTCTAGGCCTATAGAACAAGTATCAGAACACCCACTGGGGCTACACCATTTTCTTTAGTTTATGGGTCTAAAGCAGTACTGCCTATTTAGGTTGAAATCCCATCACTAAGAATCAGACATGGTCTAGTAACTGATGATAACTACAGAGTGTCTAGGTTGCAAGAACTTGAACTAATAGATGAGTTTAGAAAAGTAGCATATGATCATCTTCAAGTATTAGAAAATAATGTCTAGAGGCTACAACAAGAAAGTCAGACATAGGGAATTTTAGGTTGGCAATCTAGTCTTGAGATAAAATCCTAAAAATCAATCACATAGAGAATGTAGGGGGAAGTTTGAACCCAACTGGATGGGTCCCTTTGTTTTCACTAATAATTTTGGCTTTGGTGCCTATCAACTCTCAATGACTAATGGAGAACAGCTCCGAGGACCAATCAACGTTCTCCATCTGAAGAAATTCTACGCCTAAGGCATTCAGTCTTTTAAAAAATGTCCTGATAAAATTATAAAAATTGAAAAAAGTCCTAAAAAAGTGAACATCTTGGTGAAAACCTAGCAATAGGCACCTTGATGATTCACAAAAAAATATAAAAATATAAAAAAGTAAAAAAAAATTTTAAAAATGAAAAATACAAAAAAATGAGAAAAGGAAAAAGTTACCTTGGTGAAAACTTGGAAATGGGCACCTTGGTAGAAAAAATAGAATCTCTGCCAAGATGGTGAAAACATGGCAAATGGTCAGCACTTGTTCAAAATGTTCCATCTATCAGCGCAATCTTGTTCTTTCCCATATTTTAGTCTTCTTTAGTCTGTATATATCCTTGTTTCAATAAAGTCAGTCTTTACACCAATTGGCAAAAGCGTCTGTCTCCTATCAATGTTCAAACTTGGGTGCAATCAAAGTCATATCCTACAATCTTCAGTATCTGAGACATGTCATATCTAGTCAAGGTCCTTTGAAGCTACATCCGAGTTAGTTTTTTTGTCTCCTTTCGAGAAAGGATTTTGCATCTGCAACAAGACAAACAAACAAAAACAATCTTTGTTGCGTGCTTTAATCTTCTTTGTATGCTTACTAATTCACATTGAGATTTTTGCATATTGTGTCCTTTCAAGCTGTTTGATGATGTCCTTTATAGGATTTGGAGAGTGATGAATGGGGGCATAATCTTTTCTTTATTTTTTGCTTTGAGATAAAATCTAATAACTTTGGAAATTTTGGATTGAAATGGTATCCGTCTGTAAGAGCCTCCATCACATGTTGGATGCCCATGAGTACCTTGACCATTGATACTTAGAAAATTCAAGGGAGTTTAATCTAGCTTACACCTTTTTGAATGATTTATCAATCCTAATGTGAAAGACTATTATCCAAGGATGTGAACGATAAAGGGTCATTGCGGGTAATTCACATTGGAGACAAGAATGAATTCTACAAATTATTTGGCGTGTTTGTTTTGCAAGGAATATTCAGGTCATCACAACATTTATGTTTTGATGCTTATACCAATTGCTATATCAAAATGGACATTATATTCAAGTCATCTTGGCGTTTATGCCTTGGTTCTTATATCTAATCTGACATTCTAAAAATAAAATCAATATTCATATGTCCATGGTTGTCTAGCCAGTGGGCGTTGTATTGACTTTGGCACAAAAATCAATATTCATATATTCATAGTTTCCTAACTAGTGGATGTTGTACTGATTTATCTAGTTCCCTAATAAAAATTCAATGATGAAAATGACCGACACATGATTAGTGACTAGGTTCTAGGTCTTAGGTTTACATTTTATTTTGCACTTTACATGATTGCATTTATCTCACAATTCCCTAAATCAGCCTGATGGTTAATGATTCTCCAAAACTATGCTAACCATATCATAAGGACTAAGTATCACATGGAGGTCTTCTTAACAAATCACCAAGAAAGCACCCCTGGCTAAATTTGGCATTCTAAACCCATTTTGAGCCAGGTTTTCCTGAGTGTGTAAATAGATCACCGACTGTGAGGCAGTTTGCACCAGGACCGTGGTTAGGGTTTCAGCGTGCATCGCAAAAATGCCTCCATGAAGGGAACGTGGTGGAAGAGCTGGTGTTGTAACACCTGAGGTTAGGGCACTGCAGAGACAAGTGCGAGCACTGCAAGAAGAGATTCACAGAGGAATGAATCTTAATGTCAGAGATGAAAGCGAGGATGAAGCTGAAGAAGAATATCAAGAAGGAGAAGTCAAAATTGTGAGCCAGGAGGAAGAAAGACTTTTTTAGGCCATTTCTAAGATTGGGAAAAGACCTAAGATTGAGGTTCCTACATTTTCTGGAAATCTTAACCCAGAAGAATTGATCGACTGGATCAATGAATGTGAGGAATATTTTGAGTATGAAGATGTTGAGGATCCTGATAGGGTCAAATTTGTGAAGGCCAGACTGAAAGGTCATGTGAAGATATGGTGGAAAGAGATTTAGTTGGAGTGAAATAGAAGGGGAAAGGAGAAAATCATAAGATGGGATCGGATGGTGGATAAATTGAAGGGACAGTTCATTCTTGTTGATTATGAGCTTGACCTACTGAAGAAAATGCAGAGTTTGAAGCAAGCAGGAAGATTTGTTCAGGAGTATACAAAGGAGTTCTATTGACTTCTCATCAGAATAGGCCATGCAGAAGCTGATAAGGAGAAAGTTGCTCGATACCTTAATGGGTTAAGGCCAAGCATTCAGGAGGAGCTGAATCTAGTTTGAATGAATAGTATTGAAGAGGCATACCAGTTTGCCCTAAAAGTAGAAGAAAAGTTGAACAAGAAGTTTGAGAGCAGACAAAATGAAAGAGGTCACAGTGGACAATCTAGTGGATGGTCATATGGTGGCTGAAATGAAGATCTAAAAAAGAAGGATGAGGCCAGTAGCAGCCAGAATCAGAGAGGAAACAATTCTAATCGTTTCCAAGATCAGAATAATAGAGATCAGAGGGGAAGAGGAAGAGGACAAGGTTCAAGAAGAGGAGGCTTCCGTGGAACATGTTTTCACTATGGAGAAGAAGGTCATAGGGCATTTGAATGTCCTCAGCACCAAGGAAGAACAGACAGGAGAAATGAAGGCCAGGCCAGAGTTGCACATATAGATGAAGATGCTAGATCATCAAATTCTGAAGATGCTGAAAGAGGAGAAATGCTAATTAACAGAAGAGTCTTGATGAGTGGTGAGAATGAACCTGAACAAAGGAGGAGCCTGTTTCGCACTAGATGCAAGTGTGAGGGTAAATGTTGTGATGTGATTATCGATAGTGGAAGCACTGACAATTTGGTGTCAGAAGAGATGGTGACAAAGTTGAAGCTCAAGAGATAGAAACACCCACATCCATATCAGATTGCCTGGGTATAGGATGACCACAAGGTCATGGTCAATGAACAATGCTTGGTGAAGTTCAAGATTGGCAGATACCAAGATGAGGTATTGTGTGATATCATATCTATGGATGCATGTCATATGTTGTTGGGTAGACCATGGCAGTTTGACAGATATGCTGTACATGATGGTCATGCGATTACCTATTTCCTGACAAAGGATGGAGTGTGACATAAGGTAAAACCATTGAAGGAGACTGAAGAGAAGGTATGTGGTAATGCAACGATAAATTTTGTTGATGGAAGAAATTTCCTAGATGGTATGAGGCATGAGCATGTATGTTTTTCTTTAATTCCAAAAGCTGGTAAAGAGGAAGTAGAAGATGTTCCTGTAGAAGTTGCAGATTTATTGAATGAGTTTCAGGATATTGTATCTGATAATGTGCTTGATGGATTACCACCAGTTAGGAAGATCAGTTATCAGATGGACTTGATCCTAAGAGCGAGTTTGCTGAATAAGGCAGCACACAGAATGACACCTGCAGAAAGTGAGGAGTTGAACAGACAAGTACATGAACTGTTACAGAAAGGATTGATCCTTGAGAGTTTGAGTCCTTGTGTTGTACCAGTGGTATTAGCACCAAAGAAGAATGGAGAATGAAGGATGTGTACAGATTCTAGGGCAATAAATAAGATCACAATCAAGTACAAGTTTCCATTGCCACAAATGGATGATATTATGGACTGTTTGAGTGGAGCTGTGTATTTCTTAAAGATAGATCTGAAGAGTGGATATCATCAGATTCGGATCAGAGAAGGAGATGAATGGAAGATTTCCTTTAAGACAAAGGAAGGACTATATGAGTGGTTAGTCATGCCTTTTGGGCTAACCAATGCACCGAGCACTTTCATACGGCTCATGAATGAGGTCCTGAAAGAATTTCTGGGTAAGTTTGTCATTGTTTACCTAGATGATATTTTGATCTTTAGTAAGACATTGGATGAGCATATGATGCATATTCGTATGGTGTTTGAGAAGTTGAGAGATGAGAAATTGTTGATTAATTTGAAGAAGTACAATTTTGTGAAGAAAGAGTTGGTGTATTTGGGGTTTGTAGTTTCAGCAGAAGGTCTAAAAATAGACCCAGAGAAGGTACAGGCTATCTTTGAATGGCCTACTCCAAGGAGTGCTACTGAGGTAAGATCTTTTCATGGTTTAGCTAGCTTCTACAAAAATTTTATCAGAAATTTTAGCAGTATTTGTGGACCCTTGACTGAAACAATGAGAGGGGATAGAAAAGAGTTTAAGTGGACTAATGGGGTAGAAAAGAGTTTTCAATTATTGAAACAAAAAGTTACAGAACAACCTGTTTTAGCACTTCCAAATTTTAATAAGGTGTTTTAAGTAGATTGTGATGCTAGTGGTACTGCAATAGGAGCTGTTATGAGCCAAGAAGGTAAACCTGTTGCTTATTTCAGTGAGAAGTTAAATGATGCCAAGAGAAAATATTCTGTTTATGATCAGGAATTTTATGCTATAGTTCAGGCATTAAAGAAGTGGAGACATTATCTACTTCCTAAGGAGTTTGTTTTGCATACTGATCATCAAGCTTTACAATATTTGAATAGTCAAGAAAAATTGAATCAAAGACATTTGAAATGGGTTGAGTTTTTGCAGAGTTATATATTTGTTTTGAAACACAGGAGTGGAAAGTCTAATAGGGTTGCAGATGCTCTTAGCAGAAGGCAACTATTACTGACAGAAATGCAGATTGAAGTGCTTGGGTTCAAGGAACTCAAGAATTTGTATCCAGAGGATCCTGATTTTGGTGAAGCTTGGAAAGCTTGTACAGAACCTGTTACTCTAGACAGGACGAAATGGTTGAATTTCATCATCTAGGATGATATGCTATTCAGAGGGAGTCAGTTGTGCATTCCATGAAGTTCTATGAGGGAGAATCTCATCAAGGAGAAGCATAGCGGAGGATTGGCTAGACATTTTGGTCATGATAAAACTCTTGGTTTGGTTAGTGAGAATTATTATTGGCCATAGTTGCAGCAAGATGTGAAGAAGTTTGTACAAAGTTGTAGAGTATGTCAGATGGCGAAAGAAGTGAAGCAGAATACAGGGTTGTATCAGCCATTACCCATACCAAAGAAGCCTTCGGAGGATATCAGCATGGACTTTGTTCTTGGTTTACCAAGGACTCAGCGGGGACATGATTCAATTTTTGTGGTGGTTGACAGATTTTCAAAGATGGCACATTTCATTCCCTACAAGAAGACTAATGATGTTGTTCATGTAGCAGAATTGTTTTTTAGAGAAGTGGTGAGACTACATGGTTTGCCAAAGACCATAGTTTCAGATCGAGATACTAAGTTTGTTGGATATTTCTGGTGGACATTGTGGAAGAAGTTGAAGATAGATTTGAAGTTTAGTTCATCACATCATCCACAGACTGATGGACAGACAGAGGTGGTGAATAGGAGTTTGAAAAATTTGCTGAGATGTTTGGTTGGAGATAAGCCAACAGGATGGGATTTAATTTTACCACAGGAAAAATTTGCATACAATAATTCTGTCAATAGGAGCACTGGTAAATCACCATTCCAGATTGTATATGGAAGTAGTCCAAGAAATACATCTAAATTGAGGAAGATAGATAAAGGAGAAATAAGTAGTGCTAAAGCTGAGGATTTTTTAGAAAACTTGAAGAACATCCATGGGGAGGTGCGGAAGCATATTACCAAGATGAACGCACAGTATAAGGCTAAGGCAGATGAGAAAAGGAGGTATAAGGAATTTTAGGTTGGTGATGAAGTCATGGTTCATTTGCGGAAGGAGCAGTTTCCAGTCGGTACATATAACAAGCTGAAAATGAAGAAGTTTGGACCATGTAAGATACTAAAGAAACATGATTCAGGAAATGCATATGAGGTAGAATTGCCTACTAAGCTAAATATTTCACCAGTGTTTAACATTTCAGATTTGACAAAGTATCATGAAGGAGGTGTTGAAGATGAGATCACAGCAGTGCAATGGAGTATTCCAGCAACTAGTTCAGACATTAAGGAAATCGAAGATATAATGGACAGTCATGTTGGTAGAAGCACAAGGAATAGGACATATGAAGAATATCTGGTCAAGTGGAAAGGATGACCTATTGAAGATTCATCATGGCTGACAAAGGAGGAGGTTAGCCATCTTGGTTTTCCTCTGCACACCTGAGTCGTGACAGGTTCACTTCTCAAATTACCCTGGGTGTCTGATGCAGGAGCATCCTGGGTGTAAGAGCAATCTTGCATCACCCAAAAAAAAATATTTCTATTTTTATATTCAATAAGGGTTATTTTGTGCAGAGCTGCTATTTATGGAAAGTTACTATTTTTGGTAATTTTTGTATGTGCTCAGAATGATCTGATTTCTTTCTTGGAGGTTCATTTTGGTCATATAAGTCTGCCAGTAAAGTTTCATTGCCAGATCAAGTGTATATTGGAAGATATTGAAAATTTTCAGTATTGGCAGCAGGGTATAGAAACTTTGAACTCAGTTTTGAAGGCTTTAGAGGCCCCGGATGAGGTCAAAAATTTGGGAGACGGGCGCTTGCATGGGTCAAGCCTGTAGAGCGCTTCGTGGCATTTCTGAAATGGGGTTATAATAGCCGATCAGGTCAACTGGTGATGACTTATGGT
The DNA here is from genome assembly GCA_027943335.1 of Chamaecyparis obtusa. NCBI lineage: Eukaryota > Viridiplantae > Streptophyta > Pinopsida > Cupressales > Cupressaceae > Chamaecyparis > Chamaecyparis obtusa. The sequence continues at coordinate 4,102,333 of BSBK01001728.1, read as the reverse complement.
CTTCGGAAGTTGGGCCACTTGAAATGGTGAAAAATAATTTTTTTCAAAATTTTTGTTCAGGTTTCAAAGGTTATCTTGAGCCGACTATGATGTAATAAAATGTAAAATAAAATAATTCTAAGTTTGGTCGGCCTTATTGGCTAAAATTCTAGAACCTTCCCAGGCGGTGGAAAATTGCCTATATAAGGAAGGCTGTATTATTGTCTTAGGCAGTTCAGAATAGTTCTGGGTAGTAGATCTAGGTAATAGTTCGAGGCTTTGTCCTACAGAATATTGTAAAGGAATGCCCATGTGGCTTTGCATATTGTAATTCTGAAAGTTTGTAATTCCACATTTGTGGAGATAATAAGAAGCCAATTTTCTGTTCTTGCATATTGTTGTTGTTTCTCTATTTCTGTTATGTGTTTGTGGTATTAAGGGGAGCACCCTTCATCACATTTTCAAGATTAAAATCGAAATCTGAGATCATTTATATTGTCAAAATAGTGATTTCAAATTTTCAGACCCAGGACGGCCGACTGCTTGCATAATCAACCTTCAATCATCACAGAAATCTAGAATTCAACTTAACTGATTATCTTACATCAAAATATTAAAATTTCAACTTGGTCAACCATGGTCAACTCATGGTCAAACCTAGTCAAACTTGGTCTCCAAGACCTCCAAACAATGTAGAATGCATTCTCAAACATGTATAACCAACTCTCAAATCAATTTACATGCTTCTAAACCATTTAATGCTGACTTTTCTTGTCAGATTTTGATTTTAATCCCAAAGGGGGCATGGTATTGCACATCAATCAAATTTGTAAATCAATCTTTTTCCTCAGTAATCAAGACAACAACCACGTCTAGTTGTTGATTCATCAAAAGAACTCGTCACTAGGGGCATATCGGTTGGGGCATATCAGATTCATCGAGATCCATTTCAATCTGGTATTCTCTTAATGTTGTAAACTGTATCAGCTTTTCATAACCATCAGTTCATTAGTGTTATTTCCTTGGTTCTTTATAATTGAAGGGTTTGGATGTGATACCATTTGAATTCCTTTGGACAATCAGGTCTAGAATCAGGTCACTCACTTCTTTGTAATCTTAAGGTTCAGAATCAGGCATTTTTGACACTTTATCATAATCACCGGTTCATTGTTTCTATAGTTAACATCATCTTTGGTCAATCAGGACCTAACATCTTCAAATATTTTAAATCAGTTTTTGTCTCGGAATGGTTAATCTCTCAGAATCTTTCATCATCATTAAAAATAGATTAATCTTTGAACCATTGCGCTTCGCACAATAATTCAAAGAGGGGCAAAATGTAATACCCCAAAAATGGGCTATAGGTTCATTAACCTCTTACATCAACAATTTGATCAAAATCAACATCAAAGTCCTAAACTAAGGCACATCTGCACATCAGTTTATCAAAAACCTAATTGGTTATCTTAATTCTGCGTCGGGGAATATTCCTAATTTATCATAATTATCTTTAATTGAATATTATTTGGCATTGAATGTCATTATTTATCCTAAAGTTGATTAATTAAATATGATGAATATTTAATTAATTAATTTAATTCTACCACTTAATTATTTAATTAGATTTAATTGTATTTATTCCTAATTAATATTGTTTTTATTTTGACAATAAATCAAAATTCCTACAAACAATCAATTGAATATTTATTTAATTGATTTAAAATCAAAGTTGTCAAATTTAATGATTTAATTGGAATAAAGTTTGATTTAATAATTGATTAACCCATAAATCAATTGTTTTAATTCAAAATCAGTTAAGTGGAAAATAAATCACTTTATTTGTTAAATTAATTCATATTAAATCATGCACAATCATAAAAGTAGTTAACTTTAAAATCAATTTTTAATTTCAATTTGTTAACTTTCTAAACTCAACATCAGATGATGAGTTGAAAAAGTGAACTAAAACTCTATTTTGAGATAAAAACTACTTTTGCATGATTTTATGAGTTTATTTATTCTTAATTTCTTGTTAACTCAAAAATCAACCCGAGTTTATCAAGAGTGATTTATGGTTTTTCTTATGCATCCTCAAACCCAAGATTTTTATAAAAACAAGGCTTAGCTCTTCATAATATATCCCTCGAATTTGCATACTTACTCTAGCAAATTGACATCTGAAGAATCAAGCTCTTGCACACAAGGTGATTGTGAGATTTTTGTTATTGTTTTTGAGGGTTCATAGCATTCATTCATAGCATATCATGTTTAGATTAATTGCATATCAATTTTATTTCAGTTTCATTCTAGATTAGCTTCATATCCATTTTTTCATCCTAATTGCATTCAAAAATCCAAAAAAATAGATTAAATATGCATTTATTCTATATCCATCTTTTGCATTCAAATCCTTCATTTAGGTATTGCATTGTCACTAATCTCGGTCTAATCTGAGAATACATAGTCGCATCTACTAGAAGACAGTAAATCACCTGGTTAGCTCAGTTTCTTTTATTTGTAGATTTTGATTTTTGCTAACCTCTAATGTTTTACTGAAGTATTGTGTCCACAGCTAGATACAAATTTCACACACACAATATTAATTAAATGCGATGAAGATCTTATGTTAATTTTTTTTTATCTAGGTTATTTTTGTACATCATAGATCTTAGGGTTTTCTCTAAGATATTGAAACCTAATTGTGTAAGTGGCATAAAGTAGTATGTTATATAATTGTATTTTTGCATCATTTTGATGTAACTAATGTATGAATGAAGAAGCACTTGAAGCCCTAGCCAAACTTCAATATTATTAGTTGACAGAGCAGAATAGTATTCAGAGGTAATCAAATTGAGAAAAATCAGAACAGGCTAACCGAGTAGTTCATAGCATAGATCTTCACAATATAAGGTGATATCTATTCAGTACTTCATAGATCTGTATCAAACAAGTTGAGTTGTCATTGGTAGATATTTACCTATTTCTTTTTAATCATTGTAATAAAGTTTTGGTAAAATCTCTTAACAAAGTAGACCTAACAGTCTTTTGTAAATCTCTTAATCGAGTGCACTCTCAAGTAGTGTTGCTAAAATCCTATCACTAGGTAGATCTAGCTGATCTAATATGTTACTCCTAACAGGGTAAGAATACCAGAAATGATCAACACTTTTATCCCTAATAGGAAAACCTTTTCTATCTATAGTAGTAAAGAATTTGTGGGTGTCATCCCCACCGTAGTGTTTACCTTCTAACAAGGGTTTCTACGTTACCAAAATACTTGTGTTATGTGACTGTAATATTGTTGATTTCATGTTATTTACTTTTACAAGTTGAATGGATGAATGATACATGTATTGGATACAAGTTATTTTGCAAGGTTATTACTGTTTGTTGTTTAAGGTCAGAAAGGTTTATGAGTTGAAAGTTTTTGTGGGCACTGATTCACCCCTCCCCTCTTAGTACACTATCTCTCCAATCCAACATGACTAAAGGTAGTAAAGCTCATAAAATAATGCAATGAAAATGAACTAAACTAACACAAAATATTTTAATTTTATATGAGATTGAAACACATAAAAGAAATCTAATACATGCAAGATCTAACATCATAAAATATAATATAGCTTCTAATTCCACAAAAGAAAGGAGAGTAAGTATGTTGGGTTCACCAAAATGAATAGAGATAAATATGATGATGTGTGTAGGGTTTAAAAATGCATCTATCATTCACCTACTCATTTTTTTAAGTCGATTGTATGGAAGGAGGGAAATATGAGATTTACTTCTATATCCAAATTCCCAAAGGAGAGATCCAAATTGATCACCCAAAAGGTTAATGCACAATTGAATCAATTTATAGAGAATATGAATGAAGGAGAAAACTTTATATTTCACTATAAAGAGTATATGCTTTAAATTTGAAATAAATGAAAGGAAAATACTAACGTCAAAATAGGGCCAATCTGGAAAATGCTAATTCTTGATGTTTGTGTGTAGTTTTGGGCAATTCTGCAACTGTTTCAGACTAGAAATGTCAAGACGAAGAAAGCCCAAAAAACTTTTATCATTCTGACAACAAGTAGTCTTTGACCCTGATAAAAGGTCAAAGACTACTTTGGGATTTTGAATGTTGTCCTTGACTTTGTTTGCAGATCTTGGAAGTCTAGTGAAAAGGGTATCTAGATCCAAGCTCTGATCTGCAATATTGTACTTGTATCTGCAAGAAAAAGAGGATTTTTATTGTTTGGATGGGGGTTTGCCTTGGTCAAACCCCAATTTGGAATCAACCTTGAAATTGAATTGAAGTAGTAATATGCATAAATAAAGTAAATGGAACTTTTCACCTTGCTTATGTTGAAGTCCTTGTAGAGGATTCAAATCCTTGAATCCACAAGTAGGGATGCTCCAATGAATGTAGAAGTATGTAAAATGTCTCAAATCAATGGCATTTGATCTTCAACACCAATCTTGAATGGATCTTTGTATAGGAATAGACTTGGATGAATGTGGAAGGATGAATCTTCAAAGGGGCTCCAAAGAGATTGAATCCTTCAATGACTAACAATGGATATCCTTAATGAATGAATGCTTGAACACTTTCTTGCTTGAATGCTTTCTTGAATGCTTGAATTCACTTGCTTTCACTTGAGAGATTGATTATGAAATTACTTGAGATGAGATGTGAAAATGAGAGAGGAAGGCCTCCTCTTATAGTGAACTAGGGAATAATCTTCTAGAGGGCCCACCTTGGAGAATTAAATCTCAATCAGGTCCCAACCTTTATAAATATACCTAGATTGAATGCAATTAAAGATTTACCATCCCAAAACTTGAAATGGTTGACCTAGAGGTGGGAACAAAGAAACTTTCTAAAACCCGACATCCAGAAATCATAAGACCTTTAAATTTAAACCTTGGGTCAAAGATGAGGTAGACCCTACCCTAGGTCAGGGTTGAGGTTGCCCTTGACCTAGGTCAGGGCCTAGGTCATCATTGACCCTAAAGGTCATCATTGACCTTGAGGTTAAAAAAACCAGGACCTCAATCTAGAATGCTAGGAAATGCAAAAAAAAATATGAAAACGGGTAGAGAGAGAAGCAGAACAGGGGGGAAAGCTAGATCCAAGAAAAGACCCAATCAAGATGCTTGACATGACCCCAAACCACTCACTCAAAGGGTTAATCGCTCTTAACATGGAAGTGCTTCCATTTTAAGATGATACACTTTGAACACCAGTCACCTTACTGTGCTTATGAAAATGTACACTTGATAAAATGTCGTAAACTTATCTTGACTATTTTGAATATGAACTCCTTTAGTTGATTTCTTTGATGAATTTGTAATTTTCATATGACTTCACTGAAAAAAAATTTTAAATTTTTTGTAAAATGAATAACACTCACATCTTGAAAAAATAATTACATAATTTAAGGCCCAGCTGTACATGTTTACCAAACTCTTCATTTTAACTGTTCTGCATACATTTTTCCACTATTGTCATGCTTACTACTTTTTGTTCCTTCCTTAACCAATCATACTATTGTTGGAAACTACAATTGAAACAATTGTTGTATTGTCATTGATATCAAACCTTAATTGGTAACACAAGTGCTATCAATATTTCTAAGAATCCAGTGATGCACACTAAGACCAAGCACATTGCAATCAAGTATCACTACTTGAGAGAATTAGTACAAGATAAGGAAGTCTGAATGGAATATGTGAATACAAAAGAACAATTAGCATACATATTCACTAAAGCTTTACCTAGAGAAGCTCATGAGTATTTGAGAAGTCAATTAGGGGTTCTTCCCCTAATTGAGGCTGCCTAGAAAAGCTAGGAGCACTGCATCAAATGTGCTACAATAGAAAATTTGACAAATTGATGTAGAAGATTGTCACACTTTAGGGTTGGCCTAGAGTTGTGAAGAGAAGCAAAGAAAAAGAATCAGTCATAAGCAAGATGACAGAGGGAGAAACACTGAGCTACAAAGATATTATCTACATCTGATGGATGTATGTTTTAGTTGTTGCTTTGGCATTTTTGTCAAAGGGGGAGATGTACTGATATGATAACACATGAGATATGATAACACATGATACTGAAAAGTAAGAGGGAGATGAACTGATGGAACTAAAGATAAGGATGATGAACTGAAATGAAGAATCAAGATAGAGGGAGATCTGAATACTTCTGATGGTCACAGAAGTGAGGCTTATAGGATTCTAAATTAGAATGAAGCTAAGGATATTATAAAATATTTTTCTGATGGATAGATAAGTTTTTGGATTGGTTGGAAATCCATGTGCTATTTAGGTGATATCATATGGTGTTGCCATCAATGCCAAAGAGGGAGATTGTTGGAAACTGCAATTGAAACAATTGTTGTATTGTCATTGATGTCAAACCTTAATTGGTAAGACTATTGCTACTTAGGAAAGTACTATATCTATTTGAGTATTGCTAAGGGGCTAAGCAAGGTTCGTAATAATAGCACCTAAGGGAAAGGTTGAGTTATCTTGATACTATAAAGTGTACTTGACTATGCTGCACAATGATGAGATAATGTATTGTTTATCTTAGTAAGACTGAAGACTAAATTGGTAGGCTTAACCAAGCAAAGAATGGAAAAATCATGTTTAAGCCAAGTGATGTTAGTGTCGACCGAGTTAGTAGATGCTGAGAAAAATTCTAGCGTTGATCGAGTGTCAATAAATTACCGGGGAAGACAATGTAAACTAAGGAGATAGTTTGAGTAATGACTGAGCTTTCTACATGAAGACCGAGTTGACAATCACAGTATTGACCGAACATCAGCAATTTTATATTTGAAGAGAATTTAATTTTGAAGCTGACGTTGTTGAATTCTTGGATTATGTAAAATGTGTTGAATTTATTTATTGATTGTTTGGAAGCATTAAATGCATTGTAAAATGTTTTATTGTAAATATTTAAGAGATTTAAGATGATTCTAGAAAAGGAGCCGAAGAACATGAAGCAGGTAGATTAAATGAATCTGATCTAACCCTAAGATCAATGATTAAGATTGAGTGGTAAAAGATTGGTTAACCTAATTGAGGAAAATATAAGGGAACCTAAGCATTTTGATATGTATGTACATGGAGAACAGAGAATGCTGGAAAAGAAAGTTTTATTGACTGAATAAGTAGAAAAGGCTGAAGGAGAATTGTGGTGATTGCTGGAAGAAAATTTCTGAGAAGATCAGAGATGGAAATGGCAAAGTTTCAAAGTTAGTAAACCAGCATTAGTGTATGGAATCAGATATGATATTTGCAAAGTGAGTTGTATATTTTTCAGATAATACTGCTGCTACTTTCTAACCATTGTAACAGTCAAAATCCTTTTAATAGAGGTTGACCTAATAGTCATATGTTAAATCCTTTGAACAAGGTTGCATTATAATGGAGTGTATGTAAGTCCTATGGCTAGGCTCACTTTTAACAAGGTGATTGAAATCCTTTAACCGGATCACACCTAACAGTGTGTATTGTAACCTTTGACAGGGTTAGCTTTTTACCGAGCTCACTTCAGAAGAGTGAAAATAATAGTAGCATGTTACAAAGTGGTTTTTCCCAAATTCATTTTCCACTATAAATTTTAGTGTTAATACTTGTGTGAATGTTTTGATCTGAACATTACTATGTTTTGGAAGTTAAGTTACAGCTGGGTAGTGGATTGCATTGTTAGATGTTTCTATTATTGAATCAGTGATGACCGAGTTTGTTTTAGTTTTGGATCTGATTTAAGGATAAGTTTTTAAGATTATTTTATACATCAGGACCTGAGAATGATTCACCCCCCTCCCCCCCCCCTCTCTTTGTTGTTCTAAATCATATTAACAACTATATGTTGCAACAGTCTTCATTTATGGTTGTTGTATATTGAACAATAGGACATTCGTCAACTAATTGTACCATCTTTATATCATGCCTTAGAAATTTTGTAGAAAAATCATTTTTTAGTGCCTTCTTGATGACATAGCCACTGCCAATGTTATGCACCGATCATATATGCAAGTTCTTACAACTTCAACAGTCAATTCAAACTTAAGAACTCACTGTTTTAAAAATCCTTTAACATAATGACTACTATTTACTCCTCTATTTAACATAGTCACCAATGCTCCATCTATGAAACCAAGTCCTCAAAGTTCACATTAATACTGGTACAGTCATGGCACAAATTACCAAACATTGAATACAATTTTATTTTGATGATGAATCTGAATTCTTTAAAGGAAATGCAATAAGGTATAAAATGCTTGTTTATTATCAATGAAGTTCGAGCATGAGCTCATGACACTCAAAGATACATTTTGTAAACATTTTATGACACTTTATAACACAATTCTGTATCATTCCTTCTGTAATCAGCAACAGTAGTGATATTATTGAATTTGTACTTTTGAAATCAGTAAAGAAATATTGTACCGATAATTATGTAATTGCATTTAATCATGAATGTTGGTAATTTTGGCACTTTTTTGTAACATTTCAGCCTATTCTACATCTTCTTTTTTACTGTGAAGTTGAAACCAGTCAACTTGAATCACTGCAAAAAATTCTATCAAGCTCATGAAACAAAAACACTTGTTAACTTGTCAAATTAGTGAACATAATAAATAATCAATTTATGAAAAATGCCAAAAAGAAATGACACTTGTGAATTAGAATTTAGATTATTATGTTCACTGATCTAACAAGATATTTCTATTATCTGAAAAAGGTTTCTCAGTTAGGAAACTAAGTCCCTTTCATTCAGATATCTGGTTTATAAAAGGACAACATATATTAGGATGACCATAAGTAGTAAAAGGTTTCATGTTTTAGAAAACAAGTCCCTTTAATACTACCTCTCACTTATTGCAGATACAGTTTCCTTATTGCATTGAATTTACCAAATAGATATGCAGCATTGAAAGATTTGATTTTCATTGTATGTTGTTTTTGTTTCATGCATTGCTTAGATCCAATAGGATCTAACACAATTTTTTCTCTCATGCAAGTGAAAACCCTAAACCAAATGCAGATGAAGACTTGAACCTAAGGACCTAGGACTTGATAGACAACCATCTAACAACATACAGATAATAAGGCAATGCATGGGACCCCTACTCCATACTTCTATCATAGTTTCAATTCTGAAAATGTGCTCTATTATTGATATGAAATATGAAATATGAAAAGACACGTGTATACTACATTCAGTTTGAATGCACAATGTAATCATCAGTTATGAATTTTGAAATTTGATATGTGATCAATACTTAGAGTACAAAAATAAATTTGATAATGAATGCAATATTGAAATGTAAATTAATAAATACTTCAAAGGTAGTATTAATTAGACCCCCTAAAAATGCAATCTTTTCCTATTTATGTTCATTTTGTTGTATGTTGTACTTTTAGATAACACTAAGCATAGTAATTTCTTAGGGGGAGAACTTATAGAAAAAATTCTTTATCGATCCCCTACATCTAAGAGAGGTAAGATCTATATCCATATTATTTTGTGGGATGGTATGATTTTGGTCTTATTAAAGCTTTTTGAAGTTTTTTAATTATTATGTGCTAATTTTATTAATTTTTCATGGTATATTCCCTTTTACCATTCGATATTAGTTATAGCTTTTGGAGTGCCTACCGGTAGATATGTATTAATTGGTGATAAGAAACTATTCCTACTATTTGGAAAATTATTGTTTAGCATTGGAAGCATGTAATGTCTATTTCTCAATGATAAATAGAGTGAAGTGATTTCAATTTTTACTTTTACATTCATTTGAACTTTTCACATCTATTTTGAGCATTATTGTGCATAGGTTAAATTTGAGCTAAAAAATTTGAGACTATTTTTCTATCAAGTTTTATGTTAATTTGTTTTAGAATAACTGAAAGAGGGGGTGAATCAGTTATCCTCAGGTCTAGATGTGTGAATTGAACTTTCTATCACTTCAACAATCTTAGATATAATCAGCTATTCAACTCGGTCTCTATTGCATATATCAAAAACATATAATATGCAGTCCACTGTCCAAAAGTAATTAACTTGCATAATATAACAACATTCACATCAAAACATTCATACAAGTATAACACCAAGATTTATAGTGGAAACTTAACTTGGGAAAAACCACTTTGTAACATGCTACTGATTTTCACTCTTCTAAAGTGAGCTCTATCAAAATCCAACCCTATTAAAGGTTTAAAAACACACTGTTAGGTGTGACCTTGTTAGAGGATTTAAAACACTCTGTCAAAAGTACCTTGGTTAGAGGACTTAAGAATATTCCATTAGAATGTCACCTTGATTAAAGGATTTATACAATGACTGTTAGTTTAACCTTGATTAAATGATTTAGACTAATACAATGGTTAGAAAGTAGCAGTAGTTTCTGATATGAAAAACATACAACTCACTTTGAAAATATAGATCCACTTCACACATATATGTTGAGTTACTACCCGATCTCCATTTCCATCTCCATCTCTGATATGCTCAGAATTCGTTTCAAGACAACACAACTCTGTTCAGCACCTTCACAATTTCACCTTCAACCTTCTTCTTAGACTTATTAATCAATAACATCAACCTCTTATTTACTCCTCATAACCTCACAATTAGGTTTTCATTTATACATCTTCGATTAGGTAGATCCATCTTTTTCTGTTTAATCTCCTCCATAGATCTTATGTTTAGGTTAGATTCATCGAATCCTTCCATCATTATGTTCTTCATCCTTCCTTCTAGATATATCTCCAAACTTCTCTTTGAATCCATAAGAAAATGATTTACCATGCATTAAATGCTCCATACAATTCATTAATAATGTTAACACATTTTACATATCCCAAGAATTCAACTATGTTGGCTGGTAATCTTAATTCTTTCTCCAAAAGTAATTTACTGACACTCAGTCAATACTATGTTCTTCTCCTCGGTCATCACTGTGTATCTCAGTCATCACTACAAACTGTCTTCCTTGATAAACACTATCTTTTCTTGGTAATTTCCCATCGCTCAACAATTATTGATGTTTGGTCAACACTAGATTTACTCAGCATATACTAGAGCTCGATCGACACTAACATCACTTGGCTTATACTAGATTTATTCACTTTTTCTTAGTTGATCCTACCTCTCCAATCTCTCTTCTTACTTAGATAATTAATACATTATCTTATCAATGTGCCAGCCAATCAAGTACCCATTGAAGTATCAAATAACTCAACCTTTCCTTAGGTTCTCTTGTTATCTCCTTTCCCAAATCCTCTTCATTGATCAATAGATATGGTACTCTCCTAGATAGAAATTGTCTTACCAGTTAAGGTTTGACATCAATGACATTATAACAATTGTTTCAATTGTAATTTACAATAATCTCCCTCTTTGGCATTGATGGAAACACCACATGAATAACACATGATTTACCAAACAATCCAAAAACTTTGTGCATCAAATTTTTATAATATCCTTAGCTTCATTTTGATTCACAACTTTCTTTTGTTTCATCACATACTCAATTACTCCCTCTGAATCTTTTCTGTACTTCTTTCTCAGGTTTCATTGAATCTTCTCCCTCTTTGTTTTCATCTGAATCTCTCCCTCTTTGAAAACAATGCTAAAGTTGTATCTATCACTTCCATCTTCCACATGTAGATGTCTTCATGTCAGTTCTGTATATTGTATTCTTCTTTTTTCATCTTGCTTATGACTGATTATCATCTATGCTTCACTTCTCACATCTCTAGGCAACTCTAAAGTGTGACCTTTTCTGCATCAATTTGTCAAATATTTTGTTTAGCACATTTGATGCAGTGCTCCTAGTTGACTAGGAAACCTCAATTATGGGAATAACCCCTATTCTAATTCTAATATATTCATGAGAATCCTTAGGTAAATATTTTTTGAATATATCTACTAATTTTTCCTTTGTATTCATATATTCCATTCTCACTTCTTTTTCTTGAACTAGCTCTCTCAAGTGATGATACTTGATAGCAATGTGCTTAGTCTTTGTGTGCATTACTCAATTCTTTGATATATTAATAGCACTAGTGTTATCACATAAAATAACAACTGCCTCAGTGATTTACTCTTTCATTCCTTTTAACAATTTCTTAATCCACACTAAATTTTAACAATTCACTACTGCTGCTACATACTCAGCTTCTACTATAGATTGGGAAATGCAATTTTATTTCTTTCTTGTCCAGGAGACTAATATCTTTCCTAGAAAGAATGCTCCACCACTTGTACTTTTTTTGTCATCAACATTTCCAACCCAATTTGCATCAGCGTAAACTCTCAGTTCAAACTTTTTATTCTTTTTGTAGTATAATAGATAATCCTCAGTTCCTTTCAGATATCTCCAGATTTTTTTCACTGTCATCATATGATTCTCCTTAGGATTGGCAGAAAATATTTCTACAATCCCAACTGATAGGGAAATATCTAGTCTACTAGGAACAACATATTGTAGCTTTCCAATCATAGATTTGTATAAGGTTTGATTCACTTTAGGAGTATCATCAGTTTTAAATAGTTTTTGTCTAGTAGCCATAGGAGTACTCACTGGCTTGGAGTCTTACATACCAAAAAAATTTAGTCTCTTTAAAATATTTAGATTGAGTAATGTAGACACCTTTCTCCATCTGATAAACTTGCAAAGAAACAAAGAATTTGATCTCTCCAAACATAGACATTTCAAACTCAATTTGTATCTCATTTGAAAAAAATTGACATAGGGCATCTTGTCCTCCAAATATGATATCATCAACAAAAATTTTAGGTAACAAAATCCCTTTACCTTTCTCTATCTTCATATACAGATTGTTGTTGTCATTTATTCTTGCAAATCCAATCTTTATCAAATAATTATGTCATCTCTCATACCATGCTCTAGGGGCTTTCTTCAATCCATAAAATGCCTTGTTCAACTCACAAACCATATTTTTCTTTCTCGGGTCAAAAAATCCTTTAGGCTATTTAATCTATACCTCTTCTTCTAATAGACCATTCAAAAATGTAGATTTGACATCCATCTGATATACTTTGAAACCTTTATATGCAGCATATGCAAATAGAGTCCTTACTCCCTCTAATCTTGCAATAGGGGAAAATGTCTCTCCATAGTCAATTCCTTCTTCCTGTGCATACCCCTTGCATGCTAGTATTGCCTTTTTTCTTGTGAGCTCTCCATGTTCATTTAGCTTGTTTTTGAATACCCATTTTATTCCAATAACATTATTTTCTTCTAGTCTTGGCACCAGAGTTTGGGTATTATTATTTTCTATCTAAACAATCTCTTCAATCATGGGTTGTGTCCAATCATCATTTTCTAAAGCATCTTTTACAGTTTTAGGCTCAAACTCATGTAATAAGCATGTATGATCTTTCAACTTACTTCTTGTCAGGATTCCAGACTCTTTATCTCCAATGATTTTTTGAGGCTTGTGATGTCTTCTTACATATTGTGCCAATGTACATTCAGATTTCTTTTCTCCTTGTTCTTGAATTTTAGATTCATCTTGTAAGTCATCTTCTTCTTCTTCTAATTGCTTGACAACACCCTCTTGATGCTTGACATTACTTTCCTAATTATCGACATCCTCCTCTTGATGATTGACATTTCTTATCCATGACTCTACATCTAGTTCAAGTGTATTACTTTCCTCTCCTTATTCCATGTAAACAAAAGATTCATAATCTTCAGGTTCTTGTTTGCCCTCCAATATATTTTTTTCTGCATATTCATCAATTCTAACATTTTCACTTTCCACAACTTTGTTAGTGTTATAATTCAAACACTTATAATATTTTCTCTTAGTGGAATAACCTAATAATATGTCTTCATCGCTTGTTGTATCAAATTTTCCATTCCTATTGTCTTTTAGTATATAGAATTTACTCCCAAAGACTCTAAAATACTTCACATTAGGTGCATAACCATATCATAACTCAAAAGGTGTAGCATTTGTACCTTCCTTGATTTGTACTTAGTTTAAGGTATAAATAGATGTACTTACAACTTCTCTCCAGTATTTTTGTGCAACATTCTTTTCAATCATCAGTGTTCTTGCACAATCCCTAATTGACCTATTTCTTCTCTCTATTATACCATTCTGTGGAGGTGTTCTCGGTGTAGACATCTGTCTCTTGATTAAGTTATCATTGCATAATAGATTGAACTCATCTGATATAAACTCTCCACCTCAATCAGATTTCAAACATTTTGAGCTTCTACCTGTTTCTTTTTTAACTTTTTTGAAATACCACATAAAAAATTGAAATGCATCATATTTCTCTTTCAAAAACATTACAATCATCATCCTAGTGTAGTCATCAACAAACATAATTAAATACTTATCACCACAATAACTTTGTATACCCATAGGTCCACAAAGGTCAGTATGAACCAATTCCAAAATATTTTCAGAAGTATATGTCTTGCTCTTAAAACTAGACTTTGTCATTTTTCCCAATTGACATTGTTTACACATCACATTATGAGGTTTCTTCAATCTCGACAAACCTCTAACTTTCTTCTTTTTTCTAATAGTTACCAGATTGTCAAAATTCACATTACATAGCCTCTTATGCCATAACTGTTAATCTCTATTGAGCATTTAAGGTTGTCATTAGTATCAAAGGATATTAATCTGGTCAGTTGGTCACTTATATTGAGTTGGTCAGTAACCGGAAGTAAGACAGAGCAGTCGGTAAAGCCTTTACACTGATCATCACATAGTTCATAGAGCATCAATGACATGGACATTGATAGATAGTAAACACCGAGCATCATAGTATACACTGAGAAGATTATACAGTGTTTACCGATGATCATAGAAAATGGCATAGTAATCTGAAATGGCACATTCTTCTATGAAAATGATTACAATAGATCAAAAAATGGTTTACCAGGATCATGGAGCATTTATTGTAAAATATACTCATTAAATGTAATGATTATCTTATTTGTAATATTTGATCTAGGTTAATTTTGCACCGTAGATCTTAGGGTTATGATTATTTTTGTAACCTAATTTTTGCTAAGGCGGCAAAAATAGAGCACTATATATTTTGTATGTTCACATCATTATACAAGAACTAATATATATGAATCACGGAGCACTTGAAGCCATTGCCTAACTTCAAGTCAATCAGTTTACAAAGTAGAATAGAGCACAGAGGATATTAGATTGAGCAGAATCTGAGAAGGCTACTGAGTAGAATAGAGTAGTGAATCATCACAGTCAAGGTGATATTTTATGAGCATTTATTGATCTATTTCAAACAATTGAGTTGTCAAATTAGTAGATAATTGCCTATTACTTTCTAATAAGTGTAGTAGAGTTTTTGATAAAATCTCTTAACAAAGTAGACTTAACAGTCTTATGTAAATCTCTTAACCAAGTACACAATTCATTAGTGTTGTCTAAATCCTATAACTAGGTAGATCTAGCTGATCTAATATGTTACTCCTAATAGGGTAAGATCAATAGAAGTGATCAAAACTTGTAGCCTTAATAGACAAACCTTTTCTATCTACAGTAGTGAAGAATTTGTGGGTGTCATCCCCACCGTAGTTTTTACCTTCTTACAAGGGTTTCTGCGTTACCAAAATACTTGTGTTATGTGATTGTCATATTGATTTCATGTTGTTTACTTTCTTAAGTTAACTAGATGATTGATTTATGCAATTAGATTCAAGTTATTTTGATCGGTTATCACAGTATATAGTTATAGATCTTAAAGGTTCTACAAGTGAAGTTTTGAAGGCACTGATTCACCCCTCCCCTCTTAGTACCTATCTCTCCTAATTCCAATAATTGGTATCAGAGCTTAGTTCTCTTATTGAACAGTCTAACCACTAAAGGGTAAAGATCTAAGTCATGGAGAGATACAAACTTGACAAGACTATTGAAAATCAGAAGATACAAATACAGATGTTTGTGGAATAGTATAAAAAAGCCAAGGAAGAACTAAAGAAATTAATGGTTGAAAGGAAGAATCTTGCAATTCTATAGAATGAAATTAGCTATCATGAAGAACCTATTGATGAAATATTTGATCATATTGGATCAAGCTCTGAAAGCATAATCTCTGATTTATCTGAAAAAGAATCAGCATCTATCTAAGCAAGTGAAAGCACTTCAAATTGGTCATGAATCTCAAATGGTGAGAATGGTGGAAATCATGAACAATGCTAGACAATCTGAACAAGATCGGAATCTAGCTATTGAGGACCGAAGACTGATGCCTGAACAACTCCAAGAAAAAGAAAGTAAAATTCAGAGACTCATTGATCATCACTTCCAAGTATCAAATCAGATGACGATAGTTAATCAAGAAATGAACCGAGTAAATGGAGAATTATCAAGAAGACTTGAAGATGTTGCAATACTTAGAGAAGATAATGAAAATTTGAGAAATGAAATAAAGATACAAAAGCAACACAATAAAATGATGAAGATAGCTAAGGATAGTTCTAAAAAGATTGATGATTTCCTAACTAATCAGAGGAGATTCAGAAGCAGAGCCAGTATAGGCTACACCCATGAGGGAGAATCATCACAACAAACTAAAAAAGTCAACAATAATCAAAATCAAAAACCTAAAGTGTTGACATGTTATCACTATGGAAAACTAGGACATACATCTAAAGTGTGTAGAAGCAAAGCACAAGGTAAATCTCCTATCATTCCTAAATTCAATGGATATTGTTATTACTGTGGTAAGTTTGGACATCCAGCTTGTGAATGCAGAGCTAAGCAGAATGACATTGCTAATAATACTACTAAGGATAAAATATGCTATACTTGTAATAAACATGGACACACTACAAGGGACTGCAAGGCAAAAATGAAACAAGTCTGGACACCTAAAGAGAAACTACAACAAAAACCATATCAACCGAAGAGACAAGGTAACTCATATGTTTGGGATTATAATACATGGAGTAATTGTGTTTTATGTGGTTGGTATGGACATATTGCAGCAAAGTATTATAGAAAGAGTTGGATTGGACAATCAAGAAACTGGACAAATGCAGGAATGGCATGTATGCACTGTCACAAGGTCGGTCATTTAAGCAAGAACTGCAGAGACTAAGCACCAGATGAAAATCACATATTTGAGAGTGGATATAACATTGCAGAAATTACAAAGTTAAGGAACACAATGTGGAAGAAGGCATCCAATGAGAATGTTGAGTCAAGTAACACTGCCGGTGAAACCTCATCCACTAGATTGGGTGACATCGGTACCTCCACTTAAGTTGACAAAGGTATATATGGAATTGACATTTTTAAATGATCACATTTTACATACAATTCCTTATATATGATGTATAAATACCAAATCTACATGAATAAAGATGCACTATGGTTTATGTGTTGTGAGTTTGCATATGTCACATAGTCGGTAAAAGAAGAAATGATAGTTGATTACACGTCGGTAATCACTATACAAGGTTAACTGACAACAGTGCAAACTGATGAAGAAATTCTATGTTAACTTTTTTTTAACACTGGAGATCAATGGGATGGTAGGGCACTAAAAATATCAACCATCAAAGACCCAACGATAAAGTTCACAGCTCATGTCATCGGGTACAAGATATTTCAATCTAGCAGACTAAATAGTGTACCCTGCAGCGCCATGGACATGGCATATAAAATTATAAAGAAAGATCACCAGGTAGTTCTTGCCGAACTACTACTACACCAGCTTCAAGAGAATATGAAGACAATAAGATCAAAGAAGTCCAACACATGTATCTACGGATCACTGCTTGTCTATACATTTTTCTATCTGCAAAAATATTTACCTAGTATCGGTAAGGTAAACTGGCAATCAGATAAATTGATAACTGCACAAATTGGTGAAATGATGAGAAGTCTAGGAGATAATCTAAATAAGGAATTTAATGCATATTTCAAAGAATTTAAGAGAAAAATGCATCAAAGAAGTAGAATTCCAAGGGAATTAGTAAGTAAATTTGAAGATGACATATGTTTTGTAGTCAGCACAAACCACTCTATGATAAAGGCAGTAGAACCGAGGACAAAATGGATGGCACCGATGGGATATGAAATGAACTATGATTTTGCTTTGAAATCTATTAATGCACTATTGGCATTACCAATAGACATCACTGCTAGTAGGTTTGGTGTATATGAGGAAGCTAAGTCATGAATCACTATAGACATAGAGATCAAAAAAATGTCTAGAAGGGTGAAGAAAATGAGAAAAGATCTCATAGAAAAATATGGAAATGCATCTGCATCATCTGTAGTGTCACCAGTTAAAGGAACAACTGAAGGTCAGTTACAGTTGGCTGACAAGCCCTATGATAGCGAGGAAACCTTATTAGACAAAGAAAAGGATCACACATCAGTTTCTCCCATAAATGATGAACAAGAAATGCAGTTACCAAAACTTGAAGGAATGAAGACACATTCGTTAACTACAACACAACCTATAGAGAAAGAAGAAATAGTGAAAGTAGAAAAAAGAAGAGCAGCTACACCAATGAAGAAATACATAAAGCGAAAGAACAAGAAAGTA
The DNA here is from genome assembly GCA_027943335.1 of Chamaecyparis obtusa. Classification (NCBI taxonomy): domain Eukaryota; kingdom Viridiplantae; phylum Streptophyta; class Pinopsida; order Cupressales; family Cupressaceae; genus Chamaecyparis; species Chamaecyparis obtusa. The sequence continues at coordinate 4,083,762 of BSBK01001728.1, read as the reverse complement.
GCTGAGCCACCAAAGAAAAGGAGGAAATACATAAGAAATAAGGAAGATCTAGAGGATATAGAAATTGAAAATGATCCTAATCAATTCAAGCTAGTTCGTAACAGGGAGAGTACAATAGAAGAAATAATTGAAAATATAATTGAAAATGGAAATCTTGCAAATCCAGGCATAGGCAAATTCAACAAAATGTCAATTAAGGATAAGACAAAGCTAGAACATTGTATCATCCAGATGATGATTAAATTCAAGAGAGTACCGATGGAATTTACATGTCAATTACCAAAGGAACTAGATGAAAAAATAAATGAGAGATGGGCTATTGCACTAGATACTGAGAAAAGGAAAAGAGAACAATCATTAGTTTGTGTAGCCTCATACTTCAGCTATGATGTAGCAAGTGAATACATGACAAAGTACCAAGCACAATTTCTAGTCAAGAATAGAGCTATGCAAATAATGGATGAGAATGTGATTGATATGGATGTCACATGTAATTCTCTATGGACATCAATTTTGAAAGAAGAAGAGAGAGCTGAATAGGAAGCATTCCTGAAACTATCTAAGAAGAGACATAGTTCAAAAGGTAAAGGTATATACATTGATGATGACAAGGGAAAGAAAATAAAGGACACCGGTATATCAGTTACCAAGGTATTGACATCACCAAACAAAAGGAAGAGATAAGTATTTCACAGGATGCACTAGATCAAGTAAAGATCCGCTTGGAGAAGAAAACCAATGATGATGCACTCATTGAGGACATCAATAACGATGATCCTGATGATATGGATGATGAAGATGTGACAATTGCACCAATCAAAGATGAAGCACTAGACACTGATAGTGTGCTCACATCTCTACCGGGTGAACTTCATGTACTTGCAGAGGTAGTTGAAATACTTTCACAAGTACACCCTGACACTTCTCATCCTGAGAAAAATAAAGATACAACAGGGATACAAGCACCCAACAAACCTATAGATACAAATGAGCCTACCAAAATAGAGGTACAGTCTACAAAAATAAAGGAACTAGAAGAATCAAAGTCAACTGAGGTGAACCCACCTAACACTACAACCGAGACTCCCACACCATCTATCAAGGAGTAGAAGAAGGAAGATATAGTGTCAACTGGGAAGGATACTCCAAAGAGTGGAGAAAAAGCTATTGTTATTAGTGAGAAGAAGTCACCTCTTGCACAAAAGAAGAAGAAGAAGAAAGAAAAAGGGCCGGTCACCATTGATGAAGTCATAATTATACCAGAATGTGATCCAAGAACCCTAAGCCCTAAGGAACTAAGTAGATATGGGGAGCTATGTTCAAGGAAAGCAGCACAAGAAAAGTTTAGGCAAGAACACAAATGCACATAAGTGTTACATGATGTGAGGGATATTCTGCAACAGATAGTACCAGAGACAAATATTGATGAGAATACTCCCATCATAGATCAGCTTGCTACACTCGCCAACAAAATCAATGCCCCTGATATAGATGTAGACAAAAGAATAGAAGAAAGGGAAGAATCAAAGATTCAGAACAAATTGGTAGAAAGGATTAGCACAGAAGTGGCACTGAAGAAGGTAAAATTATCTGAGGTCATTACCGAGGTAAAATCTATCACCCAGATAATCTATCAATTTTTTATCAAGCTTTTTACTTCAGATACCTTCACTATAGAAATCAGTGAAAAGATAAAAGGTTTAGAAGAAGAAATAAAGTTGAGAAAACAAGGAGAGAAAATCATTAATCAGGTCATAGAGTTACAAATAGAACTCACTCCTTACCTAAATTTTTTTGAAAATCATATTGTCAAAGTTGAACAACTTGTAGCAACACCAGAGAATTTGATGTTAGATAATATCTTTGACATGAATGCACAAGTCGGTCTTGAGAAAATTGCTCTTACCAACTTGAAAGAGGAGTGGGACAACCTCTTGGAGTCTGTACAGAAAACCCATCCAAACATTTTTTATCAGATGTAAGTATACATTCTATTTTTGTATTTGGCATTATTATCAAAAAGGGGGAAAACATGTATATGCCAAATAAGTATACTTTGATATGTATATATTACTGGGAGCATGCACCGAGGGGGAGTACTTTGTACTTAGAAATTTTTTGTTATGGATATGTATATGGTGGAAACATATGGAATATATAGAAACATTTTATCTATATACATTCAAAGTTTTGATACTAATGCTAAAGGGGGAGATTGTTAATCTCTATTGAGCATTTAAGGTTTTCATTAGTATCAAAGGATATTAAACTGGTCAGTCAGTCACTTATATTGAGTTGGTCTATAACCATAAGTAAGACAATGTAGTCGGTAAAGCCTTTACACCGAGCATCACATAGTTCACCGAGCATCAACGACACTAACACCGATAGATAGTAAACATCGAGCATCATAGTATACACTGAGAAGATTATACAGTGTTTACCAATGATCACAAAAAATGGCATAGTAATCTAAAATGGCACATTCTTCTATGCAAATGATTACAACAGATCATAAAATGGTTTACTAGGATCATGGAGCATTTATTGTAAAATATACTCATTAAATGTAATGATTATCTTATTTGTAATAGTTGATCTAGGTTAATTTTGCACCGTAGATCTTAGGGTTATGATTATTTTTGTAACCTAATTTTTGCTAAGGCGGCAAAAAAAAAACACTATATATTTTGTATGTTCGCATCATTCTACAAGAACTGATATATATGAATCATAGAGCACTTGAAGCCATTGCCTAACTTCAAGTCAATCAGTTTACAAAGCATAATAGAGTACAAAGGATATTAGATTGAGAAGAATCAAAGAAGGTTACCAAGTAGAATAGAGTAGTAAATCATCACAGTCAAGGTGATATTTATGAGCATTTATTGATCTGTTTCAGACAATTGTGTTGTCAAACTAGTAGATAATTGCCTATTACTTTCTGACAATTATAGTAGAGTTTTTGATAAAATCTCTTAACAGAGTAGACTTAACAGTGTTATGTAAATCTCTTAACCGAGTACACACTTCATTAGTGTTGTCTAAATCCTATAACTAGGTAGATCTAGCTGATCTAATATGTTACTCCTAATAGGGTAAGATCACCAGAAGTGATCAAAACTTGTAGCCTTAACAGGCAAACCTTTTCTATCTGCAGTAGTGAAGAATTTGTGGGTGTCATCCCCACTGCAATTTTTACCTTCTTACAAGGGTTTTTGTGTTACCAAAATACTTGTGTTATGTGATTGTCATATTGATTTCAAGTTGTTTACTTTCTTAAGTTAACTAGATGATTAATTTAGGCAATTAGATTCAAGTTATTTTGATCGGTTATCACAGTATACAATTATAGATCTGAAAGGTTCTACAAGTGAAGTTTTGAAGGCACTAATTTACCCCTCCCCTCTCAGTACCTATCTCTCCTAATTTCAATAATAACCATACATTATCAAATTGTGCAAAAAAACATGTTTCTTTAGATAGGTCTACATAGAACAAGTTACCTCTTGTATGTTCTCCACTTCCAATTAGTTCACCAGTGGCATCAAATATTTTAGCCTTTCTATGATGAAATTCCACTCGGTAACCAGTACTATTCATCTATACAACACTCATAAAATTATAGCTAAGACCTTCAACCCAATAAGAATTTTTACATGTGATCTTATCAGTCATCTTAATTCATCCTTTACCTCTCATAAGATATGGTGTATCATTACCAAACTTAACACTTCTACCTTTGTAATGATCTAGGGTTTCAAATTTACTTTTGTCACTAGTCATGTGATGTGAGAAACCACTATCAATAATCTATTTATTACCTTTACTTGCATAAGAAATTAGTGCAATTTTCTCATCTTCGTTAGAATCATCTTTCATAGAAACATAAGAAACTTCAATATCACATTCATCAAATTCACTAGTGTCATTTTCAGTTTCTTCTTCAACAATATAGAAGGATTTCGTACCTTTGTCTTTGTAGTCTTTGTACCTTTGGTGATCTCTATCATTTCTCTTGTCTTTGTACTTGCTTTCCCTTCTCTCATCCTTGTCAGTCCTATCAGGACATCTTGCTGCAATATGGCCAACTTTGTTACATGAAAAATAGATTATAGAAAGTTTACCTTTATATTTCCATTTTCCTCTTTGTAGTCTTCTATCTATGAGTGCCTCAAGATCACCTATTTCCTCATCAAAAGTGTCACTATCACTATCACTGTCACTGTCACTATAACTTTTCACACACTTTTATTTTTCCTTCTTAGACTTATGCAGTAGCATTTGTGACTTGAATGCAGATTCAACATTAGGAACAATGTAGTTATCATAGTTAGATAGCTCAAAAGTAGTAAGCTTTCCAACAAGACTTTCCAGAGTTAGAACATTACCAGGGTTACATCTTGATTCTTGAATTGCATAAATTTTGATAGTATAGATAGGAAGAAAAGTTCTCAATACCTTACCAATAATAGTTTAATTATCAATATTTCCATTAGCTCCTCTTATAGCATTCACTACCTCCTTAATTCTACCAATACTGAGCAATATTTTCACCTTCTTGCATTTTTATTTTCTTTAAAATTACCTCTCAAACTTTCAAAATTTTCTCTCAGTACATTTGTGTCTCCACCATAGATACTTGCAAGAGTATCTCGCATTTTATTTGTAGTAGTGTAGTCTTCGATATCTTCAAATTCATGATAGCTTAGAGCAGATGCAATCTCCAATATTTCTTGATTGTGTTCTTATTTTTCTTTCATATCCTTGGCAGTCAAAGGTGCAATAGGTATAACATATTCATGTTCCACATAGTACTTCATCGAATCACCAATACCAACTAGATGCAATTTCATCAGACTTTTCCATACAGGGAAGTTCTCTTTGTTCAATTTTGGTACCTCCTTTTTATACATCTTGATCATTAGCGTCAAGTACCTTTACACGTTTCTCTGTAAGCACCAATAGCTCTGATACCAATTGTTAGAATTTTTTAGTATAACTAAGAGGTGGGGTGAATTAGTTATCCTCAGGTGTAGATGTACCAATTGAACTTTCTAGCACTTCAACAGTTTCATATCTAATCAGCTATTCAACTTAGTCTCTATAGCATATATCAGAAACATATAACATGAAATCCACTATCCAAAAGTAATGAACTTGCAAAATATAACAACATTCACATCAAAATATTCACACAAGTATAACACCAGGATTTATAGTGGAAAGCCAACTTGGGAAAAACCACTTTGTAACATGCTACTGATTATCACTCCTTTGAAGTGAGCTCTGTGAAAAGACAACCTTGTTAAAGGTTTACAAACACACTATTAGGTGTGACCTTGTTAAAGGATTTAAAACACTCTATCAAAAGTGGCCTAGTTAGAGGGATTAAGAACATTCTATTAGAATGTGACCTTGATTTAAAGATTTATACAATGACTGTCAGGTCAACCTTGATTAAAGGATTTAGACTGATACAATGGTTAGAAAGTAGCAGTATTTTCTGATCTGAAAAACATACAACTCACTTTGCAAATACATATCCACTTCACACATATATGTTGATTTACTAACTGATCTCCATTTCCATCTCCATCTCTGATCTTCTCAGAATTCATTTCAAGCAATCACAACTCTATTTAGCTCCTTCACAATTTTACCTTTAGCCTTCTACTTAGACTTATTAGTCAATAACATCAACCTTTTCTTTACTCCTCATAACCTCAGAATTAGGTTTTCCTTTATACCTCTTCGATTAGGTAGATCCATATTTTTCTGCTTAATCTCCTCCATATATCTTAGGTTCAGGTTAGATTCATCGAATCCTTCCATCATTATTTTCCTTATCCTTCCTTCTAGATACATCTCCAAACTTCTCTCTGAATCTTGAATATGGTTAAAATGGAAACATAGTAATATACCTAACATTCAACACATATTCATTTGAAATTGGATTTGAATTGGAATAGCATAAGTAAATCTGAAAATACTTGAAAATCAATTAGGTCAAGATACATACCTCATCATGAAATTGATTCATAAATACCTATATTCTAAAGTCTATGTACACTTTCAGAAAAATCTGAAACCTGTCTTGGACTGGAAATGCTGAGATGAAGAAAACCCAAAAATCTTTCACGGAGATGGCTCAGCTTGGGTTTGACCCTCATAAAAGGTCAAATACCACATTCTTTATTTGAAGTTCGATTAAAATTTTGTTCACAAATCCTGAAAGTTCAGCGAAAAGGGTACTCAGATCTATCCTCTGATCCTCAAAACAACAACTATAGATATCTAAAAAGGGATGTTTTGGGGTGGCTATATAGGGTTTTGCCTTAGTCAAACCCCTGTTTTGGTGGTTTCCACCTCCACGAATAGCCGATTGAAATAGAATGTGTGTGTGTATGTATTGAAAGTGTAATGCCAAGATCTAATCCTCTAGATCAAAACCCTAGCATGAATGTGTATGAAATAACAATGCATAGATTTGAATGAGATAGAAAAGCATACCAAGCCCCCAAGGCTAAAGTACTTCTACCAAACTCACAATCTATAATTGCTACCCCGTGATTGAATCCTTGAATGCTTGAAAGTTGATAATGGTGGATCAAGGAAGAAGAGATCTCTCTTGCTCCAAATATGAGTCTACAAAGATGCTTGATGTCAATAATGGCTTGATCTTCTATATCTTCCTCTTGCTAACTTACACCTTCACTATTCTTCCCTTGCTTGAATTCTTGCTTGCACTTGAGAGCTTTCAATTGCTTGAGATGAGATATAAAAACTTGATGTGAAAATGAGAGAGGAAGGCCTCCTTTTATAGTGATCTAGGGCACACTCCTTTAGATGGGCCACCTTGGAGAATTAAATCTCAATTAGGTCCTCACCTTTAGAAAATATACCTAGATTAAATGCAATTAAAGGATTTACCATCCTGAAACCCGAAATGGCCGACCCAGAGGTGGGAAAATAAATTTCCCAAAAGCTCAAAGCTCAAAAATTAAGGATCTGGAAATTTTAGAGAAAGGTGTCAAAGTTGACATTGACCCTGACCTAGTCAGGGTCGACCTAAAACATTGACCTTTTTCCTAGGTTGACTCAAAATCAAGTGTAGAGGTCCCAGGGATGCCCAAAAACCTAAAATTGATACCAAAATAGGAGAGAATGTCAAGAATAGACATAAAATCTTATGATTACCAAAATGAAGGCCAGGAGGATCCATTCCTACCTAGAAAATATAGTCATGGAAGAGGAAAATTCAAGAGAATCCTTAAGATCCTAACCCTAATTTCACCTAGAATGAAGAAATCAAGTGTAGAATGCATCCTAAATGCATGTCTATCATGATAAATGTATTAAAAGAGGGTGCTAAACCTATCAAGATGGAAGTGATTCCATTTTAAAATGATACAAATCCATAAGAAAATGATTTACCATGCATTAAATGCTCCATACAATTCATTAATAATGTCAACACATTTTACATATCCCAAGAATTCAACTATGTCGGTTGGGAATCTTAATTATTTCTCCAAAACTAATTTACTAACACTCGGTCAATACTATGTTCTTCTCCTCGGTCATCACTGTGTATCTTGGTCATCGCTACAAACAGTCTTCCTTAGCAAACATTGTCTTTGCTTAGTAATTTTGTGTCACTCTATAATTACTAATGTTCAATCAAGACTATATTTACTTGGCATATACTAGTGTTCATTTGACACTAACATCACTCAACTTAAACTATATTTCTTCACTTTTTCTCAGTTAAGCCTACCTATTCATTCTTTCTTCTTACTTATATAAACAATACATTATTTTATCAATGTGCCAACTAATCAAGTACCCATTGAAGTATCAAATAACTCAACCTTTCCTTAGCTTCTCTTGTTATCTCCTTTCCCAAATCCTCTTCATTAATAAATAGATATGGTACTCTCCTAGATAGAAATTATCTTACTAGTTAAGGTTTGACATCAATGAAAATATAAAAATTGTTTCAATTGTAGTTTCCAATAGTTTTAGTGAGCCCTAATAGGTGTATTATGAATTATCAATCTAGTTCATAGTTGGATTTGTGTGCTATTACAATTGATTGAGATGGAAAGAAGTGTCAATACTCCTATTTTTATGAACATTATTGAGAAGACTCAAACCATTTTTAAGCTCCATCTAATCAAAGTGACTAAGATTTATATGAGTAGTGTCCTATCTATGATTCCTCATCGAGTGATTTTGATTGAGGATGTGCAATACTATGTTCATTGCAAGATTGAAGAATTGGGAGATAGAGCTATCAAGAAATAATATGAGGATATGTGTACCGATGGTGTATTGACAGATGAACACATGCATCTCTAGGAAAAAGGTTTGAATTATGCGGTGGACATTCCCACCGAATTCCATCTTGATTGGATTCACTATGTTTTAAGAAGAGTGCATGATCATTTTATTTGGTTGGAAAAGCCTTCTAAGATTTCAAAGACAATGATTCACAAAGTTATTGGATTTCGAGTGTGTTGGGTCATTTTCCAGTCATAGTAAAACTCTTTTGAAAATGGCCTCTTCCCTACAAAGTTTTGTAAAGTGTCCCTCCTAGCCTGCAGTCATAGTTTTGACTTGCGAAGAAAATCCTTAAGGTTTTATGATGTGTGCTCTTAACCCCATGATCTTCATTATATCACCTTGCTCTAGTTCAGATCGCATCTCCTAAATCACAAAACCCAAGGAGAATTTTAATTTTTAAGGTCTACACGAAATGTTCTCAGAATTTGCCTAAGTGTCGAAAACCCACAATGTTTTTGAAAAACTCAGGATGTTTTCGATCTTTTGCCAAAAACCCTATGTGTTTTTGATCTCTCACCAAAAACCCTGTGTGTTTTTGATCTCTCACTGAAAACCCTATGTGTTTTCAACCTCGCACCTTTTCCTCTTTGTCAGCATTCCCTAACTACGTAGGTCTGACTAGATGGTGGGCCCAGGTCTTCAAGGGCTTTAAAATGATTGGTTGTCCCATGATCGCATGTAAGAAATTTCTGACATGCGACCATGTGACCAGTTACCTTTTTGTGTTGGGGCCCATTGGAGGGGAAGGTAGTGGTCCCATCGGTGGTTATGTGGTGGCCTGTGGTTGTCAGTCACATGATCGCATGTTAGAGATTTTTGACATGCGATCATGCGACAAGGGTGCCATGTTGTGCTGGGGCCCGGTGCAAGGTGGTGATGTGGCATCTTTCAGCTAGTTCAAGGTGGTGACGGGGCTTGTTAGTGGGCCCATTATCTTTTGTTGCAGAGGTGTGCATTTTGCATTGGTGTGGAGCGGTGACATGGTGCTAACATGGAGTTGTGTCGCATGTTCACATAGACCTTTTCCTAGCTATGTGATCATGCGACAACTGATGAACGTCACCGTTGCGGAGTTAACGGGGGGTCCATGGTGCCAGTGCTATTGAGATGCTTGATTCTAGTTGGTTGCTAACTAGTGGTGGGGCTGATGAATTTTTAGAGGGTTTGTAATTGGTGTTGCATGGTTAAGTGGTTGTGGTCATGTGATCGCATGTGTGAGTTTGGTGCCTTGCGATCATGCGACCAAGCACAAATGTAACCAAGATTTTTGTTGTGATTAATCTTGCCGATGCCCAGAAAAGGGATGAAGATCTATGGTGCTAATATAAAGTTGATCTGAGTTCAAATGATGACTGCCAATTTACTTCTAGTGCCATGAATGTGACCGTTTGAACTTGCAGAGAGTTTTTGCGACAGCAGGTACCAAAATTTATGGCTTTAGTGGTAGTTTTCAGCTAGTTTGGTGGTGATGGTGGTTGTAGTATGGTCCAAGGGCTCTGTGGTCATTTTTTGTGATGTTTTTGTACCTAGTGGATTGTAGTTTTGTGCTCGAGGTGTGTTTGTAGGTGGCCAATTAGACTAGTTTTTATGGCAACTCCTTGGTGTTCTATATTGAGCTCACAGATTTTCATGATTACAGATCTGCCTGAGATTTGTTTTCTCTAAGTTTCCTATGTTTCTTGCCTCTCCAATAAATTTTGATTGATTTCTAATTGGTTGGGTAGTTGAAGCCCTAACGTTAGTCACCCGAGGCTTGATGCATGCTCTTTGAGGATCCTAAGATTGCTAGTGGTATAAGTAGTAAGAGTTCTAATTTTGTAAAGGTTCCAAGATATTTTTGGGTTCCCAAGCTTTGTGGTTTTCCAATCTTTTGGTTCTTGGTTCTATTTTTTGGTAATCCAAGGGATTCCATTCTCTGGTTCCATTCTCTTGATGTTGAATGCAAAAAACATAAGTCTATAGCAGATTCTCATTTTGAGTCTTTGAGTGAAGAGTCTTCCTTGTATGTATTGATACACTCTCATGAAATACAATACAATTTCTATCCTAGTTATATTATTGTTTGTTTGCTTTGTGTTTATTTTTGTATGTTTCTATTTGTAAGGCATATAGAACATACTAGTTGTAAGGTAGCTGTTCTAATTATTGCATGAGTTTCTTTCAAGAAAAGGATTAAATCCTTATGTGCAATTTCATGGAATGAACACATCTGTTGGGATCTTGATGATAATAATCTAGGATTGGGGGGATAGTTTGTAAGGCACTCTCCAAATTGTATGTGGTTTGTAAGACATATCACTGTATTTCTTAGAAACCCCTCTATTGATTTATGTTAGAATCTTCTACCCAAAGGATTAGGCACTGGTCTAGTCTCTGCTATATAATCACCTTTCAGTCATCAAACACAAAATTCATCCTTACCAATACCTTTCCCTTTCACATTGGTAGTAGTAGTAGGAGTTTCTCTCTAGTCTTTAGACTCATTCTATGAAAGTAGGGTTGTTGCATAAGGATTGGCTTCATTGGGGTACAAGTTACCTGAAGGGGTTTGAAGACTATTCCACACTAATCTATCTGCGGGCCTTTTGTTCACCAAAAGGATGTCATGAGTGTGCAGATAAGGCAATACCCACCTAAGTGATGTGGAGCTCAAAGAAGAAGGAGGATGTTCTTTATCCTCATCAATTGGACTATTTTCTTGTCAAACTTGAGTACCTAACCTATGATTCAAGCCCACCTATTTGATTCAAATTTGGTCCTACAAGGAAAAGCTCCAACAAAATGGTGATTTTGCTGGGGAAGAAGTAAAAGACAGCAAGCTTCCTTGCTTGGTTGGATCATCCCAGAGTCTGGTTAAAACATCATAGAGTCAGATGAACAAACAAGCATTTGCAAAATTTTCTTACCTAGTTGTGAGTGGGGGCTCTGATTTTTCTCTATTTGATCAGTGTATCTTTTGATAAATAGTGCATGTTTACTTGGTGAGTTTTAGCTGATTGGAAGAGATACTACACAAGACATTTTCCTCTCCAAGGAGGTGGCGACTCACAAAGAAATGAGCCCGATGGAGCTTCATGGTGAGCTCTAGATCTGCTTAGCCTTCCAGTCAACAAGGTTTCTCCCACAAAACTTCCAGGTAGTCTCTTGTTGAAAATGTATCCCTGTCAAGTGTCCAGCACTATTGCAAAGGGATGAGTAGTAGTGGGCAATTCCTTATGGAGGAATATAGGCCCTTTTGTTTTGATGGCATTGAAGGTGCCCCTCATGAGTTCTTTGTTGAGGATGGGGAGTGCTTGCCTAGATTCATGGCTGATGAATCTATTTTGGCAAGCCAACATGTAGATGATGTCATGGGTCATTTTGGAGATATGGATATTGAACATGAAGATGTCTCTATGAGGCTATTTGTGTTGAAATTTTTTGATGATGCTAAGGATTGGTTTGTATCCTTTCCTTCATGTTCAATCCCTTCTTGGAATGTATTGAGAGCAACATTCATTGAATACTTTGATGAAGGAGCAGACATGGACGGGTATGAAGAAAGCAATGAAGATCAAATAAAAGACACTGGTGTCTCTATTGATCCTACCATCCATGATACTAGATATGAAGACCTGCTTATTGAAATTGCTACTCTCAAGATGAAGATTGCAAAGAGAAAGGCTGAGAACTCACAGTTAATGGAGGACAGGAGGTTGAGGGTGTTGGCTTTTCTTCATGTTGATCATGAGGAGACCAATGTTTCTGATGTTGAATCTCATTGTGCAGAAAGTGTTGACTATGAAGCTAATGTTGAGGTCAGTGCATATGAGAGTGCTAAAGATGAGTCTGAGGATGGCAACATTTTCATTTTGTCTGTAGATTTTTCTTCTTTTCAGTGTCAGAGTTCTTTCTTCTTGTCTCAGTTTGATGATGTTTTGTGTGAGAGGCAAGAGAATGGTTATGATGAAGATGATGATTCTTGCATTGATTTCTTCACACAAGATGATCTAGGGCTAGAGGTCTCCATTCTTGTCTTGCATAAGAATGATGTTTGCAATAACAAGGATAAAGCTAATGAAGAGGAAAATGAAGCCCAAAGTCCATTGAGTAGTGAAGAGATTTTAGCACTCTTGGCTAAAGAATTTCAGAGGCATGCCCTGCTTTGGATTTTGATTTGCAACTCCTTTATGATGTATCCTTTGACATTGATGATGAGGTAAGTGTTCAAAGTGATAGTGATGATCCATTTTCACCAGAGATCCCCTCATGTAATGACTCTACAAAAGGAGAGGTAGAAGGACATGATAGTGTGTTGTCCTATCATCAAGATTACAGTAATGAACAAGTTTCTTCTTCATGTCCTTTTCCTTCTTTTTCCAAGTATGATACTGATTGTGGCAGTGTTGAATATTTTTCTTTCAGCAATTGGGACATAATTTATTTTGATGAAAATGATAATGCAGATCAGTTCTTCCCACATCACCAAAATTTTGATGAAGATCTTCACTTGGTTCATGATCCAATTCATGAAAATATCATTGAGGAACCAAGTTGCTTAGTGGCTAAGGCAATGCAGGAAGGCAAATCAGAGGATCCAATTCCTTTTCCGCCACGTAATTTTATGGTAATGCATGATAGTCAATATGTTCCATTTTTTGATGCATTACTAGATCAAAGTTCTGTTTCCAGCCATCAAAAAGAAGTAGATGATGTTCCCTACTTCTTGGAATTTGAATTTAGATCTAATAGTCATGACTGGAAGAACATGGGTAGTGACCAACATAGTTTCAATTTTTAGCCCAAGAATATTCACATATGTTTGCAACAGGATGATCATAAAATTTTTAGGTGGTGGGTCACGTATGTGGATGAGAATCAGATTTTTGATTCAGGAGGGTCACTAGTTTTCTTTTGGGGCCTTGAGCCTGGTTGTAAATACTTGTGAATTCTATAAATATCTTTCCCTTTCCTATTGTGTGTTTATTTCCTAGTCTGTTCCCTATGTTTTTTGAGGTCCCTTGTTTTTGTCGTGTTGGTGGTCTGCTTTCCCAAAGATCTAAATTCTTGCCATGCCTGCAAGAGGCATGCATCCTTAGATAGAGCCACTATTGGGTCATTTTCCAGTCATAGTAAAAATCTTTTGAAAATGGCCTCTTCCCTACAAAGTTTTGTAAAGTGTCCCTCCCGGCCTGCAGTCATAGTTTTGACTTGCGAAGAAAATCCATAAGGTTTTATGATGTGTTCTCTTAACCCCATGATCTTCATTATATCACCTTGCTCCAATTCAGATCACATCTCCTAAATCAAAAAACCCAAGGAGAATTTTAATTTTTAAGGTCTACAGGAAATGTTCTCAGAATTTGCCTAAGTGTCAAAAACCCACAATGTTTTTGAAAAACCTTGGATGTTTTCAATCTTCTGCCAAAAACCCTGTGTGTTTTCAATCTCTCACCGAAAACCCTGTGTGTCTTTGACCTCACACCTTTTCCTCTTTGTCAATGTTCCCTAACTGCACAAGTTTGACTAGATGGTGGGCATGGGTCTTCAAGGGCTTTAAAATGATTGGTTGTCGCATGATCGCATGTCAAAAATTTATGACATGCGACCATGCAATCGGTTACCTTTTTGTGCTGGGGCCCATTGGTGGGGAAGGTAGTGGTCCCGTTGGAAATTATGTGGTGGTCTATGGTTGGTTGTAGCATGATCACATGTCAAAGATTTCTGACATGCGATCATGTGACAAGGGTGCCACATGCTGGGGCTCGGTGGTAGGTGGTGATGTGGCATCTTCTGGTTGGTTCGAGGTGGTGATGAGGCTTGTCAGTGGGCCCATTGTCTTTTTTTGCAGAGGTGTACATTTTGCATTAGTGGGGAGCGGTGACATGGTGCTAATGTGGAGGCGTGTTGCATGTTCGCATAGCCCTTTTCCTAGCTATGCGATCATGCGACAACTGATGAACATCACCATTGCAGAGTTAATGGGGGATCCACAGTGGCAGTGTTGTTGAGATGCTCGATTCTGGTTGGTCACTGATTGGTGGTGGGGCCAATGACTTTTCAGAGGGTTTGTGATTGGTGTTGCATGATTAAGCGGTTATGGTCGTGTGATCACAAGGGTGAGTTTGGTGCCTTGCAATCATGTGACCAAGCACAAATGTAACCGAGATTTTTATTGCGGTTAATCTTACTGATGCTCGAGAAAGGGATGAAGATCTACTGTGCTAATATAAAGTTGATTTGAGTTCAAACGATGACTTTCGATTTACTTCTGGCACCATGAATGTGACTGTTTGAACTTGCAAAGAGTTTTTACGATGGGAGGTACCAAAATTTATGGCTTTAATGGTGGTTTTTAGCTGGTTTGGTGGCGATGGTGGTTGCAGTGTGGTCTAGGGGCTCTGTGGTCATTTGTTGTGATGTTTTTATACCTAGTGGACTATGGTTTTGTGCTCGAGGTGTGTTTGTAGGTGGTCGATTAGACTAGTTTTTATGGCAACTCCTTGGTGTTCTATACTGAGCTCGCAAATTTTCATGATTGCAGATCTGCCTGAGATTTGTTTTCTCTAGGTTGCCTGTGTTTCCTACCCCTGCATTAAATTTTGATTGATTTTTGATTGGTTGGATAGTTGAAGCCCTAACCCTAGTCACCTGAGACTTGATGCATCCTCTTTGAGGATCCCAAGATGGCTAGTGGTATAAGTAGTAAGAGTTCTGATTTTGTAAAGGTTCCAAGATATTTTTGGGTTCCCAAGCTTTGTGGTTTTCCAATCTTTTGGTTCCTGGTTCTAGTTTTTGGTAATCCAAGGGATTTCATTCTCTGGTTCCATTCTCTTGATGCTAAATGCAAAAAACATAAGTCTATAGTAGATTCTCATTTTGAGTCTTTGAGTGAAGAGTCTTCCTTGTATGTATTGATACACTCTCATGAAATACAATACAATTTCTATCCTAGTTCTATTATTGTCTCTTTGCTTTGTGTTTATTCTTGTATATTTCTATTTGTAAGGCATATAGAACATACTAGTTGTAAGGCAACTATTCTAATTGTTTCATGAGTTTCTTTCAAGGAAAGGATTAAATCCTTATGTGCAATTTCAGGGAATGAACACATCTGTTGGGATCTTGATGATAATAATCTAGGATTGAGGGGATAGTTTGTAAGGCACTCTATCCAAATTGTATGTGGTTTGTAAGGCATATCATTGTATTTCTTAGAAACCCCTCTGTTGATTTATGTTAGAATCTTCTACCCAAAGGATTAGGCACTGGTCTAGTCTCTGCTATATAATCACCTTTCAGTCATCAAACACAAAATTCATCCTTACCAATACCTTTCCCTTTCACATTGGTAGTAGTAGTAGGAGTTTCTCTCTAGTCTTTAGACTCATTCTATGAAAGTAGGGTTGTTGCATAAGGATTGGCTTCATTGGGGTACAAGTTACCTGAAGGGGTTTGAAGACTATTCCACACTAATCTGTCTGCAGGCCTTTTGTTCACCAAAAGGATGTCATGAGTGTGCAGATAAGGCAATACCCACCTGAGTGATGTGGAGCTCAAAGAAGAAGGAGGATGTTCTTTATCCTCATCAATTGGACTATTTTCTTGTCAAACTTGATTACCTAACCTGTGATTCAAGCCCACCTATTTGATTCAAGTTTGGTCCTGCAAGGAAAAGCTCCAATAGAGCGCAAGGATTAGAATGCACATTGAGAATAGTTACAACACAATTGGTTTCTGATCTAACCAAATCTAGACATGAAGATAGAGTTATGACTATAGATGATATTGAAGATAGAGAAGTTTTTTTCATCTATGGTGATAGGTTATCAGATATATCAATCAAGGAGAGTTAACATCATTCCTAGTGGTGCTATCCATGCTAGTTATCAATTAGTGAAAGATGATTCAGTGTATGATCTACGTGAGATGATCGAAAGTCAGTTCTTGGTGAACATTGAGAGGACAAATAAATACAAGAAGCAATCATTCAAGTATGGTGCCCTACTATTATGTATGTTTTTCTACATCCAAAATTTCTTCCCTGGTAGAGAAAATATTGTTTAGTCAAAGGAAAAAGTAGTAGTTACATAGATAAGTGAATTTATTAAGGAATTGGGTGATAATTTTAACAATATTATGTGGGGTTATTTCAAACATTTTCAATCTAAGATGCATAAACATGAAATAATTCCTTCTAGCATAGTAGACAAATATAAGGATGATATATATTTTCTAGTAGATACAGATATATGCATTATGTTGTTGTTTGAACCTAGGACTTGTTGGGTTCCACCTATGGGTTATGAAGTAGAAGGTGACTTAGTGAGCCTACATGTAGATGAGTTACTTGTTGTGGTTCCAAAACTATGCTCCCCTTTTTTAGGCCACTTGGCAAAGGGGCCCCCCTTGTTTTGGCTTCTTTTGGATTTCTATTGGATACATTAAGTCCTTGTCCAGGATTGACTCTAGGGTCTTTTGTCTAGTTTTAGACTTTTGTATGTTCGGACCTAACCTAAACGCAAAAGTTCAAAAGTCCAAGGGAGTCATGCCTTTCAAGTTAGTTTTTGCATTTTTGACATTTCAGACTTTAAAAGGTACGAAACACCAAAAGTTTGATTCCTTAGTCAGGAATCGACCTTTCGATATTTTGGCCTTTCGAAGGTCCAAAAACCCTGAATGTCCGAAAGGTCGATTGATAGGGGTGGTTGACTTTATACCCACTGATGACCTATATAAGGTGGAGAGCCACCTTGGCTTGTCACTTTGCATTTGTTCTTAATATCAATTTTTGGAACTTTTATGTACATTTTGCTTCTAGTGCTTTGTATTCTTTGATTTGCTCATGTATTCTATTTTCTTGCCTCCCTTTGCATATTTGAGGTAGGTTTCTTTGACCCCCCTTTCTTTCCTTGCATGTTTTAGTTTGTTTAGGTTTCTTTTGTTGCATTAGGGTTTGGTCCTAGGGTCAGTTTTGTCTCACTTTAGGGTCACAAGGTTATCCTCTTGGACCCCTTAGCATCAAGTTCATGGTCAAACTAGATAAGAGCTCATTTTCAAGCTCTAACCCTTGTCATTTTTCTTTGGTCATTTAGCCCTAGGAGTTTTAGACTTTCATAGTCAAAAATTCTAGAGGGGAGTCTATTCCAATTTTTGACCAAGTCCCTCTTTTTCAGTATTTTGGTGTTTTGCACACCGAAACATGTATCTCCCCAAAGTGCCAAAACTCAAAAGGCCAACCCAAAACCAACTTAACATTCTCTCATTTTTGGCATTCTGCACACCAAAGTCTCCAACTTTTTTTGCTGCCCAAAAGGCCTGTGTCTGGCCTATATGATATCCCTTTTCCACCCTTTCGGTGTTTTGGCCTTTCGGAGGTCTGAGACCTTCGAAGGTCCACAATGCCAAAATTGTGTTTCTTTAATGTTCAAACTTGGTTTTTCATGGGGTATCTTGATTGTTTCTTCTATGCTTTTCATTAGTACTCCTTCCTAAGTATTATATGTTGGTTAATAATTCATTTCTCACTTGTTTTTTTTGTAGAGTGGTGACAAAAGTGAACTCCTTAGCTATGAAGTAACAATTAAAGGGCTACCACACACCTTCCAAGGTGGGAAATCTACACTCAGAGATCATAGATACATACATCAAAAATGTCAGCTACAATGACTACTTGGTGAAATGTGCCCAACTAGTAGGAAGATTAGAGGATTGCACTTTATTAGTGTATTGTTTGCTAGTGACTATAGTGGCAAACCCTGTGTCCATCCTCTCTTTCAAACTGATAACCACACTAGAAAACCATTACATACTAGATGAGAGGTTGGTTGAGAACAACATGGGAGAGGTGGTTCTAGACCTCTAACCAGACAATATTGAGGACGTCTTCCATCTACCAAAGGGAATAGACAAATTCTATGGTTTCTCAATTGTGAAAGGAATGAATTTCTATAACAAAGACATCCAATTGTCCCATGAGATTGTAATCAAGGACTACCTCATGAAACCTCTACCAAAGAACAAACTAGATAAAATAGGCATGATGAGAGGTTATATGAAGGAAGACATCTAAGAAACCATCACCATGATCATTCGGGTGTATGGACTATATAAATCTATATAGTTAGAGATGTGGATGATGCTTATATTGAGAGTATAAAGGAAATGAAGGAAAGGTTTGAATGGGAAACCATCCTCAATAATTCCTAGATCAATAATTGATCACAGTGAAGAATGACCCGCATTTCTACATGACATATTATGTTGTGTATCTACTAGCAGTGAGGGCAGTATACCCAGGGTTAGTGAAAGTTGGTGTCATGGGTGACCCAAATGCATGGCCATTTATAGTATATCCACAATTGGTCTAGAAATAATACTTTACACAAGACAACCCAGAGTATCGCATCGTCAATGATGCTTTTTTTTTCATCATCCACTCTATAGAAGGAGATTACACCAAAATAATGTCTGAAGAAGCAACGAATAAAGTAAAGGCCCTTGAAGAATTATATATCAAATTCAAAACCTTCACATACATCTGGGTGGTAGGAAGCACCCTTAGGCCAAAGAAGATACTGAGGTATCCATCATACTGGAGAGTCTTTTTAGAAATGGCTAGACAATTGTCAAATGCTTACCTGCATATTAGGCATAAAAAGAAGCTTTGTTGGGATTTCCCAATCTCAATAGGCCTCCATTGCTTGTAGGATATGAAGATATGCAAATCACTAGCCTTTTAATGGGATGAGTACCCATTGTAGAAGCTCAATCTCATTAGGATGAGGTTTGATCCCATTAGTACCTACAACCATATAATAGGAAGGCACTATGTACATGAGCCTCACATTAAGGACCACTAGATTAATTGCATGGATGCCCATGAGGCCAGGATCTATGATTATTGCTAGATGAATCAAGAATTGGCACAAAATTCTCTATTGATCTAAATACCACAAAATGTAAAGGAGGCTGATTCTAAGGATGTCTTGGACCCCATCTATAACCAGTACAAAATATACACTAGGACAATCCTCAATGCGAAAGTGGATAGGGACAAAAATAATGACATAAACTTCAAAGCTAGACATGTCATCAAAGTGAAAAAGGAATGGATTTCCCATCCATTTCCAATGGAATCCATGCCTATGAAGCAATATCTAGCTCAACCTTCCAAAGAAAAGAAGAAGAAAGGAGAAAAAGTGTTGATGCGACAATTTAAAGAGGCTTCACCATTGAGGCTAGAGATAGTATATAGACATGAATGCCCTATGACATATAGATTGGCTACTCTTTCTAAGAGGCCAAATAACATAATGAATGGAAGTATAGCACCCCAAGATACTCCCTCTTCTAGTAGTCTATAACCTCTAGGTGCACCAAAGAAGACACCAAAAGTAAAGATAATTGGACTTAGGCCGACTGGACTAATTAAGGGACATGTATATAAGAGAAAGAGATCCTCAATGCCCACCCGCATGGAGACCCTTTTGGAGGAGGATGAAGAAGGTGAGGAAGATGAGGAGGACCAAGTGCCCCTCAATAGAAGGACCCGATTAATGGGATTCCTGAAGAAAATAAAGTTGTAGGAAGAAGGTGAGGAAGATGTTGAAGGAGGAGCCCAAGGAGAGAAGGTAAATTTGATGGACACTATGGGTGATGATGAATTTGATATTTTTGACTTTGAAGGCCTTTGTGGATTCAAATAAAATGAATAGAAAGCTCTAGTTAAAGGGCCTTCCTTAGAACAATCCTTCTCATTCACGTCCCTCTTGACATAATTTACAAGTCCTTTGGATAATATAGGAGAGGAAATTGTAGATGGGAGTCAAAAAGAAACCACTGAGTTGGAAAAGGAATCTTCTATTGGGGTCACCTTCAAAGAGGACATTGGAACTCAAGTCCCTCTATCTCAACAAAAATTTCCAACTCCACCTCCTCCTATATAGCAAACTCCACTTCCACCTCAACAGCAAACACCATTTGTTGGAGATTTGCCAGTAACCCAATGCTAACTATATGTTTGTCATTGATGACAACATATGGTAAGTAGCCTATGTGGAATACTTATCCAATAAGCTTCTAGTATATTCAGCATGGAAATGTTATCAAAATTATATCATGGACGTAGAGGTTCACTATTAGTACATACAATTATATAGCAGCTTGTGTCAGCAGTGTTCTTGACAGAGTTACATGAAGTGTTCTATGAATGATTGTCTATACAGTTATCATGGAGCCTTGCACATTTGGATATGTGATGGAGACATGTTAATGATGTTACATTCATGGATGCAAAGTCTAATGATTAGTAGAAGTGAAGTTATGCAGTCTCTATTCACCAGTAGCAGTTTCCTATGTTTATTCAGAAGAGTCAACATATATTATATTTGTTCATGAGTTACGCCTATCATTTTAGTATGTGCCCTTGGATTAGGGCTTGGAGAAGAGTTAGTAATGTTTGGTTAAGAGCACATGATGTAATTCATCTTGAGGAGAAAGTTTTAGTTACTTTGGTAGATCTGACAGTGTGTAGTGTGTGTTTACATTTATTATTATTGGACAGGTCCCAGAATGTGTTGCGTGCTTAGTAGAGCCAATAGAATCATTGTTGGAGTATGCTATGGTTTCTCTAATATGATTTCAAGATGGTTCTAATAGGCCAACTTGATTATATCATTTGGAGGAAATATATTTATAAGTAGTCATTTGTGATTGCTAAGGAGTGGTTCAGAGTTGATTGTGAAGAGGAGAGAAGAGTGTGCGAAGTGTTGAGCCATCAGTAGAAGGTCTATGTGACCAAGTAAAGATTTTTTGCTATACATTGGAATTGATCCAGATAGAAGGTCAAAGCACAGTTCACCAAGATCTAGATATAGTATGTATCTATTATTTAGAAGGTTGTAGCCTTCACTCCTTTGAGCAGTGTGCTCTTGGATAGTGCATCCTCACCCCTAACAGGGTTAATTATAAAAGACTCCTAATAAGGTCTGACCCTTGACTAAGTCACTATACTAGATACATTGTAAAGAAACTCCTAACAGGGTTAAGGATCTTCTAACAGGGATCATAATACACTAGTGCAGATTATTAGTGGGTGTCAATTCCCACCTAGGTTTTTACCTATTTGGGTTTCCCCGTAACCAAAATATTGGTGTTGTGTTCAAGTGTTCTTTCATTGTGTTTATGCTTATGTTTTAGAATACTTAATTGTACAAAGAATTGAAACTTGTAGATAATGAATTCACCCCCCCCCCCTCTCAGTTATCTCTTGGGACTATTCCTAAAAATTGGCATCAGAGCTAAGTGCCTCTAAGAAAAATTTTAATAGCTTGAGGTTGATCAGATGGAATTCTTCAGAAAAGAAAGTCCCAAGTTTGATGGAGAGAATTATCTTGATTGGAAGAACTATATCGTGACACATTTGCAATGCATTGCTTTTGAAGTTTTTGATGTGACTATCAAAGAAGTTAAGATCCCTACTTTTGTAGACCTTGCAAAAGATGATACTACTGAAAAGCATAGGGAATTATTTCATCAGAATGCAATAGCCAAAGAATCCCTTATCAGTGCCCTATCTAATAGTGAGTTTTCAGAAATAAAGAAAGTAGATACAACTCACAGGATATGGAAGCACCTAGAATACATATTTGAAGAAGACAAACAAGCAAAGGATGCATGTAGAAAAACTTGGAAGAAAAGATACAATACATTAGAGATGCTACCTGAAGAGAACATCAGAGATTACAACCAAAGGATTAATGAAGCATTTGCAAGAATCAGGAACAATGGTGGAGAGATCTCACAAGAAGACATTATGGATAAGTTGATGACCACTCTCATAGTAGAGTATGAAAACAAGATCAACATCCTTGATGAGACCATGAAACTTACATCAAATTTCAAGAGAGAGACCTTGATCAGCAAAATTTTAGTTTTTAAGATTTCAAGATTGAAGACAGAACCTAAAAGTGAAACAACCTTCAAAGCATCAGTCCATGGTAAGAAATCTACAACACTTCTGGTAATTTTGATGATGACGATGAAGAGAAAGCACTAGATGATTTCATTTCTATGATTGATAAAAGAGAAAAGAAAGGAAAAGGGAAATATGAAGGTCAATTTCCATTTAAATGCTTTTCATCTAATAAGATTGGTCACTTTGCATCTAAATGTCCTACAAGAGCTAGAAAGTTCAAAAATGACTACAAGCCTAAGTATTCAAAGGAATGCTACTATGCTAGAGATGGAGTATCAGATGATGATTCAGCTAAAGATGAAATTGGATTCATTGCTATCATAGAAAAAATGAATAATGGAGATGAGAAAGAGGAAGAAAAGTTAGCATTGATCTCACAAGAAGACATAAGGACAGATTGGATCATAGATAGTGGATTTTCACATCACATGACATGTGATAAAGATAGGTTTGTTCATTTAGACAAGTACAATGGTGACATGGTTAGATTTGGAGATAACACTCCCAAACCCATTGTTGGTAGAGGAGCCATCACCTTGGATGGAAAGAAAAACACTGATGATGTTCTTTATGTTGATTGTTTGAAACATAACCTACTAAGTGTTGGGAAATTACTTGACAAAGGTTATAGATTGGAATTCAATGGAAACAAGTGCATCATTAATAACAAAGAAGGAGAAATGGTTGCATTGGGATCAAAAACTAAAGGTAATGTTTTTTAGCTTAATCCAGAAGCAAGTTGTTTTATTGCTAAAGTAGATGACAATTGGTTATGGAACAAAAGACTATGTCATACCAATTTTAATAACATAGTAAAGATTAGCAATGTTAAGGCAGTAAGAGACCTACCTAGCATAGCAAAGCCAGTTGATACTATATGCAAGGAATGTGTAATGGGAAAGCATGTGAGGAATTCATTTAGGAGAAAGCATAACTCAATAGAGAACAAGTTGGATCTGATTCATATAGACCTATGTGGACCAACTCAAACAAGATCATACTATGGTGAGAGGTATTTCATTTTGTTTGTAGATGATTATTCTAGAATGATGTGGGTTGCGTTCTTGAAAGATAAGTCAAAATCCTTTGAGAAGTTCAAAATATTTAAATCTAAGGTTGAGAATGAATCTAGACTAAAGATAAAGTGTCTAAGAGTGGATAGAGGAGGAAAATTCACCTCTGATAGATTCTATGACTACTGTGAAGAACATGGCATAAAAAGATAGTTAAGTGCACCTAGAACCCCTCAATAGAATGGGATTGCAGAGAGAAGGAATAGGATCATCCTTGATACAACATGCACCATCATGATTGAAGGAAAATTTGTACATGCCTATTGGAGAGATGCAGTCAATACTATTGGACTAAAGTTGATTTGGAATTTGATTGAAGGATCTGTGATTACAAGATCACTGAGAAGTTTCTGATTAGATATGCAATATGATTAAATTAGTATTATGTTGTCATTGATGTCAACTAGTTTGATAGCACTTATCTTGTAATTTACTACACCAAGACATCTAGAGAAAAGTGGAAAAGAGATGAAGAATAGAGAAATCTACATGAGGAAAGATGTACATGACAGATGAGGATAAGGAACACATTGAGTAACTTTTTGATGAGTCTATGACTTGATGATATTGACTTCATTATGTTGCATTCATCTATATTGGAGTATAGAGCTGAAAGACACAAAGCAGTGTTGTCGGTAAATGATGCATTTCTAGTGCACACTGACAGAGTGTTGTATACCGACCACAGTATTAACCGAGCAGTGTTCACTGATGCATTTCTTTGTTAACCGAGCGGAATAGAATAAATTAAATGTTTAGTTTATCTGATAAAATTGATGAGCTGGAAAGAGTATAACATCGAGGTAATAGATAATGTTTGTTACGTAGATCAATGACTGAAAAAATTCAAAGAAGATCTAACGAAGCAGATTGAAATGTGTTATTGACACAAGTACTAAGAAATTTTAAGTGGCAAAATCTATGAATATGATTAAGCGGCAAAATCTGATGGTGGAGAAGAAAATGATTTACTCATCTATATAAGAGAACGAAATCTCTTTATAAAAATGTCGGGAAGAAGAAGAAGTTGCAGGATTATTGTGTGAATAAGATTTCATGCATTTTGATCATACTAGTTAGTGAGAACCGAGTTGCAGAGCAATTACTGAGCTACAGAGAGAAGTTACCAATAGACAGTAAGTTGATATAGTATTGAATCTGAAGTGAATTATTGATCAGAAGGATGTTGTTAAGATTTATGATCAGATTGTATAACTTATGAATTTTCCTTGTACAATCCACTGGCATATAATATCTCAATATATATATTTGATATATTTAGACATATATATATTACTGATATAATAATAGATATATGTAAATATATTAACAATTATTATTTATATGGACTGAACTGTGAATGCAGATTAGAAGGACTTGTATTGACCTTTTATTATTTTTTGCTATTTTTGAATCATCACAAGATTGTTATTATTATATATATTGTAATGAACAGTCACAACTTATCAAGTTGTGACTATTCAAAACAATGCATCGTTACAAGGTTCGATGACCATTGGTTTGACAACCTTTAATCACATACACTGATAGTTATCAGTTTAGTACAATAGTTGCTAACGCATAATGGAATGGTTTTAGCATTATACCGATAGTTATCAGTTTGGTAAGATGGAAGATAATTAAACCGATACACTATCAGTTATATATTTATTATTTGCCATAACAAAACTGATATAATCGTATTTGTTATTTATCATTAAACATTAATATATATGTATATATTAATGTATATTTATATATAAATTATCTCAAATAATGATAATATTATTTCAATGATATTTATTTAGTTTAGACTAATATCAATCGGTATGACATATGAGATTTATTTGTCAACTAAAATATTTACATTGTATATGTATATTGATATATACAATAATATCATTATTATTATATATATCAATATGTATATATAATTTAGAATAATATTATCTCGTCTCAATTTAATGATGTTTATTTATATTCTCATAATAATATGATCATTTTATCTAATCAAAACTATAAACATCAACACTCCCTCTTAGTTAGAGAAGATAAAATGTAACTCACAATAAGTTCATAAATTGTGAGAGTTAGTTTCCTAGGTGGATTGCCTCTATCAAAGATTCTATCCACAGTTCCTAGGTGGATTGCCTCTATTAGCAATTCTATCCACAATTTCTTAGGTGGATTGCCTCTATCGGCGATTCTATCCACAAGTTCCTGTATGGATTGCCTCTATTGGTGATTCTATCCATAACTCATGAGCTATGGTGTGGATTGCCTCTATCAGCGATTCTATCCACAAGCTCCTGTATGGATTGCCTCTATCGATGATTCTATCCATAACTCATGAGCTATGGTGTGGATTGCCTCTATTGGCGATTCTATCCACAAGCTCCTATATGGATTGCCTCTATCGGCGATTCTATCCACAACTCATGAGCTAAGGTGTGGATTGCCTCTATCAGCAATTCTATCCACAAGCTAGATATATTACAACAAAAGAAAAATTATTGCAAGATCGTCACCTTCCAATAATTTTAACAAAATACAAGTGATAAATCATTTGGAAGTCATCACTTCCTTATGCTTTACACAGGGCCCATAATTATAAAATAACATTAACATAATAATCAATAATCATTACAAGTTTTACCTCAGAAGTGTTTCACCTTCAATAGTGAACTCCCTCTTAATCATAAGGTATCTTGAATTCCATTTAGAAAAGGCATTTCTTTGAACATATATTTGAATTATTTACTTCAGCAAGAGAAGCTTGCATTCTAAGTCTGTCAGGATAGTTTCTTGCGCTGTGACCATATTTGTCACATCTAAAACATTGCATTGAAGAGTAGTCTCTTGGTTTCTTGAACGGCTATTGACCATATATCTTCTTGCCCTTTTTCCTTTTTGAACCAGTGATGAGAGCCTGAACATCTTCTTTAGTGGATTCCAAGACTCCTCTAGATTTTAGGTTGTACTCTTCTTGAATGCAGTCAGCTTTTAGTCAATCAAATTTGGGGAGTTTGGTGCGAGCACTTACTCCTTGTCTAAAGTTTTCCAATGAGATAGGGAGCCCATTTAGAGTTATCATAGATAACTCTTTATTATCATAAATGTGACCAATAGAAGAGATTTGATTCCTTAATTCTGTTATCCTCATAAAATATGAGGTGATAGTCTCTCCTGTACTCATTTTAATATTAGAAAGTTGATTTTTAAGAGTAAGAATTCTGCTAGTGTTGTTGTTCTCAAACATGTTTTCCAGGGCTTTGAACATGTCATAAGCAGAGTCTAACTTTGTGATGACAGGTAGTAGATGATTTTTCACTCCATCCACTAATAATTCCATTGCTCTAGTATTATCTTTTTCCCATTTATTCTTGTCATCATTTTCATTAGGTTTACGAGGATTCTCTATTATTGTCTTCAAGTCATTCTTCCTTAATATCAACATCATTCAAAGTTTCCATGATTCAAAATCAGAGGCACCTTCAAGTCTATCTTCTAGTCTCATTCCATTTGCCATTCTGAGATTTCCAAAAATCTGATCTTGATCTTCCTTCAATTTAATTGGAACTTCCTTCAAGTGGTTAGGCTTCAACGAAGGAACCTGGCTCTGATACCATGTTAAGTTTTATGATCAGATTGTATAACTTATGAATTTTCCTTGTACAATCCACTGGCATATAATATCTCAATATATATATTAGATATATTTAGACATATATATATTACTGATATAATAATAGATATATGTAAATATATTAACAATTATTATTTATATGGACTGAACTGTGAATGCAGATTAGGACTCGTATTGACCTTTTATTGTTTTTCACTATTTTTGAATCATCGCAAGACTGTTATTATTATATATATTGTAATGAACAGTCACAACTTATCAAGTTGTGACTGTTCAAAACAATGCATCGTTACAAGGTTCAATGACCATTGGTTTGACAGCCTTTAATCACATACACTGATAGTTATCGGTTTAGTACAATAGTTGCTAACACATAATGGAACGGTTTTAGCATTATACCGATAGTTATCGGTTTGGTAAGATGGAAGATAATTAAACCGATACACTATCGGTTATATATTTATTATTTGCCATAACAAAACTGATATAATCATATTTGTTATTTATCATTAAACATTAATATATATGTATATATTAATGTATATTTATATATAAATTATCTCAAATAATGATAATATTATTTCAATGATATTTATTTAGTTTAGACTGATATCAATCGGTATGACATATGAGATTTATTTGTCAACTAAAATATTTACATTGTATATGCATATTGATATATACAATAATATCATTATTATTATATATATCAATATGTATATATAATGTAGAATAATATTATCTCATCTCAATTTAATGATGTTTATTTATATTCTCATAATAATATGATCATTTTATCTAATCAAAACTATAAACATCAACAGATTTGAATGAACCAAATATTGATCTGAAATCTGTAATTGAAGTTGTATAAGGCAGGTCATTTTACTGTTACATATTTAACCATTGTATACAGACTAAATCTCTTAATTGAGTGGACTCTGAAAGTCTTATGATGTATCATTCATAGAATGAACATTGTTATCCTGTCAACCCCATAGTGAATGTTGGTTGGATGATAACTTCTAGTCTAAAATTCTCTAACAAGGTCACACCTGACAGTGTATTTGTAACCTTTAATAGGGTTGGGTCTTAACCGACCTCACTTCAGAAGAGTTAACAATTTTGGGTTGCTGGTCCCAGGTGGTTTTTCCCTTTACAGGGTTTCCACGTTAAATCTCTTGTGTTATGTGTTGATTGTGATAGTTGTTTGTTATCATACTTTGCATGTTACATATTAGATTTGATCGGTAAATAGTTGTAAGTATTAGACTAGTAATCAGTAAAAGCACAGACAGTAAGAGTTATTATTGCTTAACGATGAGCAGAAATAGAAGAAATTGTTTTGGATTATACATTTTGAATTGGGACACTGGATAACTGATTCACCCCCCTCTTAGTTATTCTAACAAATACAATAGTCTATACCATCAATAGAATTCAATTAAGGCCTGGCATGGACAAGACACCTTATGAGCTATGGTTTGGTAATGTTCCATAGTAAAATACTTCAAAATCTTTGGAAGTAAGTGCTACATCAAGAGGGATGAAGCAGTAGGCAAGTTTGATGCAAGAAGCGATGAAGGTATTTTCCTTGGTTACTCTACTAAAATCAAAGATTATGGATGTTTCAATTTAAGATTGAAGAAGATCATTGAAAGTGCTCATGTTAAGATTGATGAAAAGTTTATGGTTCAAGAAAAATATCATGATTACTCACCCATGATTGAAGAATAACCTAGACCCTCCACTAGTGAGATAGTTACTAAAGAAATGTTTGATAGTATTGATGTGTTATTCAATGACCCTGAGACAAGTGAAGAAGAAACTCCTAAGGTAGATGAGACAATATCACCTAAATCTCCAATGTTTACATCTATATATCATTCCAAGGATGACATCATTGGAGATCAGAGTGGAAAAGTCACAACAAGATCAAAAGCAAAGAGTTCTGCAAGCAATGAGGTGGTATGTTTACTATCTCAAATTGAACCTTTAAGTGTTGAAGATGCATGCAATAATTCAAATTGGCATGATGCTATGAAAGAAGAACTAGATCAGATTATCAAGAATGATACTTGGGAATTGGTCCCAAGACTTAGTGATAATAATGTGATTGGATTTAAGAAAGGAGTAGCAGACTGTAATCTATTCATAAGAGAGACATCTGAAGGTTTACTACTTGTAGCTATATTTATTGATGACACTATCTTTGGAGGTAATGACAAACTAAGTGCTGAATTTGCTAAGGAGATGTAGAGAAAATTTGAGATGAGCATGATTGGACCTATCAAATACTTTTTGGGATTAATGTGCAGCAGACAGAGAAAGAAATTTTCATTAATCAATCCAAGTATGTGAAAGAGATATTAAAGAAATTCAAGATGGATGATTGCAAGTCAGTAGGGACACCTATGGTAACTGGATGCAAGCTTACAAAATAAGATGACTCGCCAGTAGTAGATATAACACTATACAAGTCTATGATTGGCAAACTCATTTATCTTACTCAAACTAGACCTGATATTTCCAATGCAGTTTGCATAGTTGGAAGATTTGCAGTAGAGCCTAAACAAAGTCACCTCATGGCAGTAAAAAAGGATATTCGGATAATTGTAAGGCACTATAGACTATGGTCTATGGTATCCTAACTTAGAAAATTTTGAACTTCATGTGTATACTGATGCAGATTGGGCAGGATGCGTTGATGATAGAAAGAGTATATCAAGAGGAGTAGTATTTCTTGGTCACAGACTTGTCACTTGGACAAGCAAGAAACAAAATTGTATCTCTCAGTTAATAGTAGAAATGGAGTATGTTGTAATAGCCTTGAATTCTAAATTTTTTTGGATCAAGCAGATGATAAAGGATTTTGGAATCAGATTGATTATCCTATTGTAATTCATTGTGATAACACCAACACTATCAATATGTCAAAGAACCCTATGATTCATGCAATGACAAAACACATTGAGATCAAGTATCACTTCCTAAGAGAGAAAGTGGTAGAGAAAGTAGTTAAGGTGGAATATGTGAGTACTAAAGATTAGTTAGAAGATATATTCACAAAGCCCTTACCAAAGGATACTTTTGAGTATCTCAGGGAGAAGTTGGGAGTAATTCCCTTCCCTGATTCTTCTTAGAAGAAAGAAGAAAGAGCACCAACCCTCAAGGACTGATGGATGGTTGACTACTCTACTTTAGGAGTAGTACCAATGCTTTAACTAATGGGCACCCTTTTCCATTGATGACAAAGGGGGAGTAATATATAGTTATGAAAAATAGAAGTAAAAGGAGTAATATACTAAGGAGGAGTAGTATTTAGTTATGAAAGTAGTTCAGTTGAGGAAATGGAGAATGTTGAAGAATATTGTAGCAAATGGAGGATTCATCTTTGGGGGATTTTTGAAGAGGTAATGGAGAATTTTATAAAATAAATGTTCATTTGGATTGGTGGAGTTTTTCATTCCATATGTTGCCATCAATTCCAAAGGGGGATATTGTTGGAGATTTGCCAGCAAGCCAATGCTAACTGTATGTTTGTCATTGATGACAACATATGGTAAGTAGCATGCATGGAAGACTTATGTAGTAAGCTTCTAGTATGTTCAGCATGGACATGTTATCAACATTATATCATGGGCGTAGAGGTTAACTATTAGTACATACAATTATATAGTAGCTTGTGTCAGCAGTGTTCCTAACAAAGTTACATGCAGTGTTCTGTGAATGATTGTTCGTACAGTTATCATGGATCCTTGCATGTTTGGATATGTGATGGAGACATGTTAATGATGTTACATTCATGGACAAAGATTCTAATGATTAGTAGAAGTGAAGTTATGCAGTTGCTATTCACTAGTAGCAGTTTCCTATGTTTATTCAAAAGAGTTGACAAATATTATATTAGTTCAGGAGTTGCACCTATCATTTCGGTATGCACCCTTGGATTAGCACTTGGATAAGAGTTAGTAATGTTTGGTTAAGAGTGCATGATGTAATTCAGCTTGAGGAGAAAGTTTCACTTACTTTGGTAGAGCTGACAGTGTGTAGCGTATGTCTACATTTATTATTGGATAGGTCCTAGAATGTGTTGTGTGCTTAGTAGAGCTGACAGAATCCTTGTTGGAGTATGTTATAGTTTCTCTAATATGATTTCAAGGTGGTTCTAATAGGCTGAATTTATTATATCATTTTGAGGAAAGATATTTATAAGAAATCATTTTTGATTTCTAAGGAGTGGTTCAGAGTTGATTGTGAAGAGGAGAGCAAAGTGTGTGAAATGTTGAGCCATCAGTAGAAGGTCTATGTGACCAAGTAAAGAGTTTGTGTTATACATTGGAACTGATCTAGATAGAAGGTCAAAGCACAGTTCCCCAAGATCTAGATATAGTGTGTATCTATTATTCAGAAGGTTGTAGCCTTCACCCCTTTGAGCAGTGTGCTCTTAGACAGTGTGTCCTCACCCTTACCAGGGTTAATTATAAAAGACTCCTAATAGGGTCCGACCCTTGACTAGGTCACTATACTAAATACATTGTAAAGCAACTCCTAACAGGGTTAAGGATCTTCTAACAAGGATCATAATACACTAGTGCAAAAATTATTAGTGGGTGTCAATTCCCACTGGGGTTTTTACCTATTTGGGTTTCCCCGTAACCAAAATATTGGTGTTGTGTTCAAGTGTTCTTTCATTGTGTTTATGCTTATGTTTAAGAATACTTAATTGGACAAAGAATTGAAACTTGTAGATAACTAATTCACCCCCTCCCTCTCAGTTATCTCTTGGGACTATTCCTAAAACCATCCACCACTTCACTTCCACCACTAGTTCAAACCACTCCACTACCAACACAACCTCAACCTACTCATATTCCCATGCCAAATCTTCCTCCTCTGAAAATGCCAATTCCTTTTCTTTCTCCTCCTCTTGCTCCTATGCCCCCCACACAAAACCCTCTAGTTCAAGCACCTAATCCTCCACCTTCCCAAACTGAGATAGTTGTACAATGACCTCAAGAGCCAAAAAAGGAGACAGAGGTAATGAAGGAGGTTCCATCTAAAGAGTAGGCTAGATCAAAAGGACATGCCGAAAGAGAGGCACAAACAAGAATGGGAGAGGAGCAGAGTACAGGAGAAGAACAATAGCAAGAGAAGAGGAGGAAAGACATGAGGAAACTAAGATGGAGTACAAAGTTGTTGCCTCTAGCTTAGTCGTGCCCTATGAGAATATAAATGCCTTCTCTAAACCCACCAGGTTTACTAAAGAAATTCAACTGAGGGTAAGAGTATATAATGATGAAGAGGATATAGATATGGTAGCTCTTGGATGATAATTTCACCAAGCAGAATCTAGTGCCTAGGCAAAGACCTTGTCCTATGTAACTCAAGATCAGGAAGGAAAGTGGAAGGCTTAGGTAGCGGTTCCTATAATGAATATCAACATAATGAAGATCACTCTAGAGGACTATGTGTTGGAAGAGGTGGACTTGGGAGAGCCAATGAGAGAGGGAAGTAAAACTCTGGATACACTAGGATTGAAGCATGCATTGGGCTTCATAGATAAAGATGAGGAGAAGATAAAAGCCTTAATAGAGAAAAATGAGGCGATGAAAAATTTTATTCTTAAAATAGTGGGTCCCATTGACCCTAGTAACCCTGAGGCCTCATTATAGGCTATTTTGGAAAAGAGGGGTGCTTCAGAACTGCTGGTGGATATCCCACATTCTTTCATTCATGCTTGTACATATTGGAAAACTGATTTTGAAGGGTTTCCTAAGACTGCTCTTAGAAATATTTTGAGGACCTTAAGGGGTATTCTTTAGAGGTTCACCTATTTGGTGGAACTTATGAGTGGAGAAGATGGCCTTGAGAAGAGAATTCTAAAATGGAAAAAGGCCCTTGAATATCTCACAATAATAAGGAAGAAATGCATCCAAGTTTTGGTAAAGATATATGAGGGGTTAGAGTTAGATAACTTTGAAGAATGGATCAAGGACATCATTGGTGCTTTGAGTATTTATGAGAAAACCCTAAGTAAAGTTGATAAGATGAGGGATGATGGATTACTCTAGGTTGGAGAGATGCATAAATTTTTTAAAGGATTTGACCTAGACTTGTATGACAATGATGATGAGAAAATGATGCATCTTGTTAAGGATATCATAAGTCAATACCTTGATATCTTTAACAGAGTTAAAACAAAAGAAGATCTTTAATAGATGTTTTATTAGGAGGAGATGTAGAAGATATTGTCTTGAGAAGAGAAAATAAGAGGTTTTTCTAATGAATTAGTCACCTTCTGAGAGAAGCAACAGGAATGCCTCAAAGGTGTCAAAATGGAAGACTTTGAAGAAGTAGAGGAGATCATGGACAAGCTCTGCAAGGCTCACCCAGAAATCCTCCCAAGTCGCTAAGTGTCCAATTTTGACTTAGCCAATTTTGAGGACCAAGATTTTCGGCATGTCAGCCTTATAAGATTTTCGGCCTCCGAAAGTCCAAAACTTGTAGAAGAGTTTCTTCAACACTTAACCAATTTTTGAACTCCATTTTTTTGGGGGTAATGGTCGGGGTCTAAAATT
The DNA here is from genome assembly GCA_027943335.1 of Chamaecyparis obtusa. Classification (NCBI taxonomy): domain Eukaryota; kingdom Viridiplantae; phylum Streptophyta; class Pinopsida; order Cupressales; family Cupressaceae; genus Chamaecyparis; species Chamaecyparis obtusa. Next base: position 4,050,156 of record BSBK01001728.1, on the reverse strand, counting down.
TCTGGGCCATCACTGCCAGTAACTTTAGTCTTCTCCAATTTCTTTTTCAGTCAGATTGATCACTTCTGTGGGATCATTTCTGCATGATTTGAGGGCATCTTCCAGTTGAGTCCATGGAGAAGAGTTGCAATGATGAATAAAGGGCAGAACTACAAGTTTTTAAGAAGAACATGCACGAGTTCCAGACTTTGATTTTGAGTTTTTTTTGTGCATAATATGCTCCCAAGTTGTAATGCACGAGGTTTAATTATGTGGTAAAGTAGTTTAAACTTGTTTTATGGATAGTTTCTTTCATGTAAACTCTAGTTTAGATTTATTTTCAAGTTTATATGTAGCTGAAACCCTAGCTGTGAAATTGAGAGCACAACTGTATAAATTGTAAATCAACAATGTAATTAGTGTGAGTTATTATTGCAATAAAATACATACAATTGGTGGTTCAATCATGGTGTGATTTTTCTACCATCTTTTCAAAATTCATGAATGTGTGTTTGCTCGTTCATTTGTTTCAAAGAGCCAATTGATTGTATGGTGATTTTGGCCTGCGATTCTTTTAGTTTGGTGTTTATCTTTGTTGCATTACTTTGTTGTGACAAATTATTGGGAAGATCTCTCTTTGGTGCTTTAAGATAAATTTGTCTCACATGTGCGTACATCTGCTGTGGCTTTTTTATCTGATGAATTTTGACTTATCATACATCAACATTTATTTCCATTGACAATTGCATCTACTAAGCTGGGATTGTGATTTATTTAGATCTTTGTTTTGTGGGTTTTTCTTATCTTCACAGTACTTTAATTCATAAGGCAACACAACATCAGTTTATGTCCATTAGTTTACTTTTTTAGCAAGTTTCTTTAAATTCTCATTACCTTGCCCCTTACTTTCTTTGCAAATCAATCGTAGTAGATTAAATAGATTAACATTGTTTTCATTTAAAGATTAAAAAAACCCCAAAAAGAGGAATATTGTTGTGTTTTAAGATTTATTTTGCAGTCCCTCAAAGACCAAACTAGCAAAGGCCTCCTCGTGACTAGATTCACATTTATCTTCAATTGAGCTATCTAAGGAGTTGAGACCCAACCTAGAAGGAACCTTGAGATTGATTTAATCATTCTTCCAAGAGAAGAATTCACAAACACAAATTCCTAGCCATTGTCTCATGTAAAAAAGATGCTCAACATTACTATCAAAACATTTGGATAAAAAAGCACAGAGATTTGGAACATATGAGGAAGCATTTTCTAAGATCAATATACAATTGAAGAAACCTTTCATTGAAAGGACAACTAGAATGATAATATCTAACCTAGAATAGAAATTCAAAAGTAATGAAGTAGGAACATCTAATACTATTGATGTTAAAACTAAAGTCCCATCATCCAACATTCCATCCACATATGCAAAATTGAAGAGCAAGAAGTGTAAGCCTACAACAAAGGAAGTTGAAACTGAGATGGAACCGGTAAAGAAGACATACAAGAGGAAGAGAAAATCCATAGAAAATAAACGTGATTAGAAGGATAATTTAGAAGATAAAGAAGCTCAGACTGTATCATATAAGGATGAAAAAGAGCTAAAAGATAGTGCTAAGAAGAAATCCCCAACTATTGATTTTATTTCTAAATACATTGTGAAGAATGCCAGAATGGGAGGAGTTGGAAGGAGATATGGATTCCTCAATGGTGAAGACAAGAAGAAGATAGAATATAATATCATATATAACCTACACAAATTTTGTATGACTCTGTTAGAATTTAATCTTTCCTTGGTAAATTATGTAAGGATAAACCAAGGTATCCTATTGTATTCATCCTCTAGTCCAAGTGGGAGGACATGTCTTATTTGTAATTTCTTTTATTAAGGAAATTAGATATTTCTCCTTATGAGGAATCCTACACTTGTCTCACACACTAGTGAAATGTGGCATACATAGAAATAGGAGTTACAATGTAACTCCTTTCTCACATCTCTATTAAGAGATGTCTCTCCTTCTCTCATCTCATATGAGATACTTCTTCTTCTTGATTATCATTGTATGAGCTTTTCTCTCTCTCTCTCTCTCTCTCTCTCTCTCTCTCTCTCTCTCTCATTCTTAGGCTTTTTTGCCACTTTCATTATATCACGAGGGTTTTTTTATGCTTTTCCCCCTTCAAAATCTTGTCTCCTTTGTTTCTTGGATTTTTGGTGAGTGCTCCTAGTTTTTGCATTAATTTATGGTAAATCTTTTTACTCCTATCTCATTGGATTAAACAATTTCCTACAATTCTTTATTTTGTGATTATTATTTTAACATGGTATCAAAGCAGGTTGGTTTAACATGTATTGAGTGTACAAGTGAAGGAGCTACCATATCTTGGAGCACTCCAATATTAGAGAGTCTTGAGAGAGTTTTTTGCTAATTTTTTTTTTCTAATCTGATTAAGGGAGAAAAAATTGAAATTTTTTTTGGGTTTGGCTGGTTTACCACCAAACCTGGTTTATATTTTGGATACTTTATTGGTAAAGGAAATAATTCCAATTTAATTTTATCAAAATCTTAATTTTTTTTTTCTGACAAAAGTGGACAAGCCACTGAATATATTATTTAATAAAAAAGTTGATTCAAAAAAGTGCTCAATCGGGAAAGAACCAGTAAGAAAACCCAGCATCGTTGCAAAATAAAAAATATTTGATTATTGATATATAGAATAGGACTTATATCAACAAATAAGTAGTGCTCATTTTTACAATTTGGAGATAACATTCCTCCAATTACATAAAGGTTTTTGTAATCAAAATGAGCAATCAAAATATGCCCTCAACTGATTTTAAATTATCATATTAAAATTTGATTATAATTTTAAGTTTTTGTTTGTTATATTATAATTTTATGTTTATAACTTTACTTTTCTTAGAGGTTGTTTAGTAAAATTTGAATCTCATTTTACTTATTTCGGTTAGTTCCTTGCAATTTATTTTAGTTTCCTTTTGAATATCTAAATTTATCTCTTTTCCTTTTATCATATTTAACTTTATTAATTTTGATGCTTGTTTGTTCTTGCGGTGAATCTTTTCACATTGATAGCACTTCTTGTAATCAATAAGTTTTTTTCCATTTTTTGTCTTAGTTTAGAAATTATTTCTCTGTATCTGCTTTGTCAGATCTGCTTTATTTATTTAGTATCTTTTTTGTAAATGTCAGAATAGAATTCTTTCTAATTTCTTCTCTTTCCAAACCCTAACCTGCATTTCTTTTATCATTGCATGTGTTATCTATTTCTTGGATATTAACAGCTTGCATGCATTCCTCTTTTCAGGAAAAATCTTCATTCCTTACATTGTATTTGTTAGCCTTCATTCATCTCTGGTGTGTGATTATTGAGCTTTCAAAGGAAGGAGTGTTTGGCTTGCTTAGTTGTGGCGGCCTGAGATCAACCTATTTTGCACTATTGTTCAATTTCATGTATTTGTTTATGCATTGGATATCTTATCTTGCTGCATAGAACTTGGGTTTTTTAATTGAATCTATATGCGATATACATATGTGTTAACTCAATTTTTTTATGCAAGTAGTGGATCTTGTGGTATGCTAACCTCCTCCCTTATCAAGTTTGGTTGCTGTCGTATCGTGTGTTTTATTCTCCACTACTCACTGCAATCTATTTTCATTCACCACCATTCAGCCTGTGACCAATCATACTGCCTTCGAGGCTGCCCGAATTCTTTTTTCATCACCATTCATGGCCATCACCATTCCCATACCTTCCATGGCCACCAAACTCATGACCTGCAATACCAGCACCCATATTCTTCCGTATTATACGTCTGACTTGTTTTAATAAGCCCGCTTACCCTCGGTTAACCTTTTGCAACCTCTTATTATACTTAGTTTATCATACCTGTCGATTCTAGTACCAGGTACTAATGTAGATGCATTGCTAATAAGTCAATCCTAGAGTCTTCATTTTATTAAAATAGTCGCAAGAAGAGGAAAGGAAGTTTCCTTTAATGTTGTTGAGAGTGCTTTCATTCTGTATGTGAACTACTATCTTTATAGTTTTTTTGTTTATTCTTTGTTATTATCATTGTTTCTTATTTGATACATGTGTGTCTGATGTTAATAAGTTCTTAGCTTTATCTCTCGTTAAATTAGTTGAGGATTTTTTTGTAAATAGTCTATTGTCTAAGATAATTTATTTATTTGATCTGATTACTGTGCTCAGACTAATCACTAGAAATTACATTTTTAATGAACACTATGTTTATGATATTCTAAAATAGTGAAATGATATTTGTGTGATCCCTAAATATTTACATGTTACTTTCATTGTATGTTCTCAATTTTTTGAGTTTACATTCTGTAAACAGTCTGGTCAGTGACTTTATCTAATAGAAATAAGATAGAATCTTTAGACTCAAGTTCTTTTCAAGTAGGGATTTAGGGTTGCAAGGAGATTAGGGTTTGAAGTAGATTCATTAAAGGAATATTTTTTTTGCATATACTGATTATTCTTATTTTAATCTTAAATCCTTTAATATTCTTTTAGCGTATGTTGTATTCTATATGTGCTCTGTCAATTATTAAATTTGCACAGTGTTTGGTTGGTTCTCTTGTCAGTTTTCTTTACACCTGTTAGAAGCCCTGATAATGTTGCAAAGATAGTGTTTACGTTATCACTTATTTGCTTACTCATAATTTATAATTAACGTTCTTTTTCTTTATCTGTTTCTTAACATTTCTTTGCAAGTTCAATTCTTTTTTGTATTTTCATTCCTATTCTTCATGCAAGAGATTCTCATCATTATCTATTAATTCATAACAGCTTAACCGAGATCTGTTAGCTTTTAGTGCTTTTAGTTTCAATTTTTTTTCCCTCTGTTGGGTGCTTTTTCCTTGCATGCCTCTTTGGCGTAAGCTTTTATAGCTTTCTACTATTGCATGCAAGTGTATATAGTTTGATTTAAGTTCTTTTCTAATTTCTGTTAAAGGGTTCTCTATTTTTCCCTAGTTTAGATCTTCATTTTTTTCATCATGACTACTCTAATGCCAGAAATGAAATTAACTAGTATAAATTATCATGCATGGAAAATGCACATGACCTTCATCTTTAGATTTAGACACATTTTAGATATTGCTACTGATGCCAGTTCAAAACTAGCAGCCTCTGCTCCTCAAGTTGACCAAACTGCTTGGCAAACTAAAAATGAGGAAGCACTTGGTTTAATCGGGATCTCCTTAAGTCCCAAATTGTATGTCTTAATTTCTACTTGTACAGAAGCCCGTCAGGCTTGGGACATCTTGAAAAATACCTATGATAGTGCAGATGAGACTCAAAAAATCCAGCTTCAAGACCAACTTGAAGACCTCAGGTATACTGATTTCAACTCTATTGATGACTTCTTGCTTAAGTTTGATTCTGTTAAAGTTTTTCTAACTAGTTTACAAGTTCCTCTTTCTGATTTAATAATAATTCATATTATTATTTGTAAATGTTTGCCTAGAAAATTCCAATAGTTTATTACTAATATTTATTCTCAGTTAGCTATTCCTTCTTTAGCATCTCAACTAACTTATGTCATTTTTCAAAATATGTTGTATCAAGAGGAAGCTAATTTAATTCAGATTGGCATACTTAAAACTCATGAACATGCTTATGTCTCTCAAAGTCACCATAACAATAGATCTTCTAAAACTAATCAAAATAACCAAAACTATCAATGATCTAAAAATACTAATAATTCAAATAATAACTCAGGCCAACAATTTAATGATCATTACAATTCTAGGCCTTCCAATAACTATCATAGCAATAATCAGTCAAATAGGCCTCATTGCACCTATTGCAGTAAAGATGGTCATTTAATTCATAAGTGTTTTAAGAAACAAAAATTTGATCAACGTAACTCTCAAAATTACTCAAATGGAAAACCTAATGGAAATTAATCTTGTTCTTCTTTTACTGTTTGTTTTAATGCTTCTAAACCACTTGAATGGATTATTGATAGTGGTGCATCTCAACATGTTACATCTCATAAGGAAGTCTTTGATTCTTTGCAACCTGATTCTATGAATATTCCTATTTTTTTAGCTGATAATCATTGTTGTCAAGTTGAAGGAACTAGTAATGTTTCTGTTCCAAATGGTAAATTACATGATGTGCTTTATGTTCTTGATTTGAAAGCTAACCTGATTTCTGTTTCTCAATTATGTCAAGATTATAACGTTGAGTTTCATAAAAATAATTGTCATATCATTGATCCGAACACTGATCAGATAGTTGCTGATGCTAAATTAGATGATGACAATCTCTTTAAATTTTATCAACTTGCCTCTCTTAGATATTCTTTACTTACTACTGTTGATTTTCACATTTGGCATGAGAGGCTAGGACATTTAAATTCTGATTATATCTTGTTAATGCAAAAATAAAATATGGTAGATGGGCTACCTAAGTTCACTACTTCTAAGTTTGATTGCAATGGATGTATGAGTGGTAAAATGCACATAGAATATTTTCCCCATAAATCATCTTGGAGAGCTAATAATAAGTTAGTTTTGATTCATAGTGATCTTTTAGGTCCTATGGAAAATATTTCTCTTTCAGGCTCTAAATATGCTTTAACTTTTGTTGATGATTATTCTCGTAGAACTTGGATCTATTTCTTACATAGTAAAGATCAAGTCCTTGATATTTTTGTTGAATTTCATGTTTTTATAGAAAGAAAAAGTGGTTGCAAAATTTAGATTCTTAGGACTGATAATGGTGCTGAATATGTTAATCATGCTTTCCATTCTTACTTAAGATCCTTTGGTATCAAACATGAGCTTACCGTTGCTTATACACTAGAACAGAATGGTGTGACAAAACGGAAGCATAGAAAAATAATAGAAATGGCTAGATGTTTTTTACATGCTAGAAATATAGATTATAAATTTTGGGCTGAAGCCATGGCATGTGCCACCTATATTCTTAATAGAACTCCTACTAAAGCCCTTCCAAATAAAACTCCTGAAGAAGTTTGGTCAGGCAGAAAACCCAGTTTGTCTCATTTACAAATTTTTGGCTCCATTGCTTATGTTCACACACCTAAATAGAAAAGGAAAAAGTTAGATCCTAAATCCTCACCTCATATTTTTGTTGGTTATTCTAAGAACACTAAAGGTTATAGAGTTTATGATCCTCTTACTAATAAAGTTAAAATAGCTAGAGATGTTTGCATTACTAAAAATGGTGTCCATGACTATTCTCAAATTTTAGATTCTGATTTTAGTCATAGCAACATAGTTCTTGTGGAGGACCAACCTCCATCTCTCAACCCTACTCCTCAAATTCCTACTCCTAAAGTTTTTGTTCCTTCTTTTTCTGCTCCTAACACTAAAGATAATACTAATAAACAATATAATTGTGAACAAATAGATAGTAATGATACTCCTTCTAATGATTTTGTTCCTTCTAGTAGTAGCAGTGATGATGATGATGATGGTAATATGTTTACTCCTCCTAGTAATATTTCTATTAATTCTAGAAGAAATCCTAAATGGTTTAAAGATTTACTTAATGAAGGTGATGATTACATTGCTAGAATGGGTGGACTTAGACCTAGAAGGATAAACTACTGCAATTATGCTCTTATGACTTCTCTCTCTAAATCTAATGATCCTCAAACCTTTGATCAAGCTACAAATCAACCTCATTGGAAAACTGCTATGCAAGAAGAATATGACTCTTTAATTTCTAATAATACTTGGGATTTAGTTACTTTACCTCATGGTAAAAATCTAGTTTCTTGTAAATGGTTATATAAAACTAAGTTAAACTCCAATAATGAAATTAGTAAATTTAAGGCTAGACTAGTTGCACGTGGTTTTTCTCAAATTGAAGGAATAGACTATAATGAAACCTTTGCTCCTGTTGCTAAAATGCCTACCATTAAAGTTGTTCTCTCTTTAGCTGCTAAAATGAATTGGCCTATTCACCAAATGGATGTTAAAAGTGCTTTCTTGAATGGTGATTTGCATGAAGAAATATACATGTCTCAACCTCCTGGTTTTATTCAACAAGGTAATGAACATTTAGTTTGTAAACTCAAGAAGTCTATTTATGGTTTAAAACAATCTCCTAGAGAATGGTACTCTAAAATTAATTCTTTTTTCATTTCTCAAGGTTTTGATAGAAGCAAAAATGATCCAAACTTGTATATTAAGCATACTGAAAATGACATTATTATTATTATCTTATATGTTGATGATTTAATCCTTACCTCTAGCTCTACTCCTTTACTTTCTAAAATTAAATTTCAACTCAATCAAAACTTTCAAATGATAGATTTAGGCATCTTGCACTACTTCTTAGGCATGCAAATTTGGCAAACTTCTAATGGTATATCTGTTTCTCAATCTAAGTATGCTCAAGATCTCTTACAAAGATTTGATATGACTAATGCTAATGATGTCTCTATTCCTTGTGAATTAGGAACTAAGTTAATGATAGATATGCAATCTCCTTTCATAGATGCTACTTCTTATAGAGAACTTGTAGGTAGTTTAATTTATCTAACCCTCACTAGACCTAATTTTTCTTATTGTGTAGGCTTAGTTTCTAGATACATGTCTAAACCTCAACAATCTCACTTAAAAGTTGCTAAAAGAATCCTAAGGTATATTAAAGGTACTCTAAATTATGCTTTATTTTATGATGCTAATGCTGATTTTACTCTTAAAGGTTATTCTGATTCAGATCTAGGAGGTGACCCCAATGATGGGAGATCCACTAATGGTTACTATTTTTTTCTTGGTTCAGGTGCAATTTCTTGGAAAAGTAAAAAGAAACAATTAGTTTCATTATGTTCTACTAAGGCTGAATATAAAGGATGTACTACTACCTCTAAAGAAGTTCTATGGATTAGAAGAATACTTGAAGATTTGGGCCTACCTCAACAAGAACCTACACCATTGTATTGTGATAATCAAAGTGCAATTGCCTTAGCAAAGAATCCAGTTTACCATGCAAGATCTAAACACATTGCTCTCCATCATCACTTTATAAGAGAACACATTCAAGATAGGCAAGTCTCCCTCATCTTCTGTAGAGGAGAAGATCAAGTTGCAAATATCTTGACAAAACGTCTTTCTAGAGAAAAATTCCAGATCCATTGTATGAATTTGGGTTTAAAACCTCTTGATTGTAAACCCCCAAGTAAAGATTAAAGGGGGGTGCTAGAATTTAATCTTTCCTTGGTAAATTATGTAGGGATAAACCAAGGTATCCTATTGTATTCATCCTCTAGTCCAAGTGGGAGGACATGTCTTATTTGTAATTTCCTTTATTAAAGAAATTAGATATTCCTCCTTATGAGGAATCCTACACTTGTCTCACACACTAGTGAAATGTGGCATACACAGAAATGGGAGTTACAATGTAACTCCTTTCTCACATCTCTATTAAGAGATGTCTCTCCTTCTCTCATCTCATATGAGATACTTCTTCTTCTTGATTATCATTGTATGAGCTTTTCTCTCACACAATCTCTCTCTCTCATTCTTAGGCTTATGCAAGTGCAACCTGAGCTAAATCTTGAAGATGTAAAGATAATGTTTGAAGTCTATAGATAGGACTTCAAAATGAAAACAAAGTAGAAAGTATACTTATAGGTAAGACATAGATTGTGTACAATGAAAGTATGGAGATATAGAGGAAAAATATGCAAATGATGAAGGATGTAGAACAAGAAGACAAGGAATAAAAAGTTGCTAATGACAAACAAAAGATTAAAGAACCTATGATTGAGATAATTAGTGACACATCTAAAAATGAAGAGATAATAGGTGATGTTACTATTGATATTCCTAAACAAGTGCAAGGCATTGAAGAACAAAATGTTGAATTTACACAAATAGGTGGAGTAGAAGCAGAAATAAGAGAAATTAGTGGAGATGAGATTATAATAGAAGATATAATAGGCAAAGAGGATTCTCCCTCAACACCCCATATGGAACATTTATAAGGAATGATTTCTGAGAAGATAGAAGAAAAAGTGGTAGAAAATTAGAAAGAGGTTGAAGAAGAATATGATGTAAAAAGGAAATTAAGTCTTGGAGAGTCTAGTATGAAGAGGAATCTAAAACCAATGTAAGTAGTAGAAAAAGGTGAGCAAGTAGAAGAGGAAGAAATATTCACCACACTGGTAGACATTACAAAATTGAAACCTAAGTAATTGATGAAGTATTCATTAAAGTTGATGAATAAATCCAAGAGAGATAAGATAAGATCAAAGAAGAAGAAAGATACAATAATGAGACAAGATAGAGACATCCTAGCTGAGTTAGTGCCTAAGGTTGAATATGATGAAGAAAATTCTATGATAGATCAAATGGACACCTTGATAAAGGCTGTTTCAGATCAAGGCCCAGATTTGGATTCTGCAGTAGTAAGATTGGCATAAGAGTAATTTGAAAAGAAGATGATAGGTAAACTAATGGAGAAGATTACTGAAGATTGGAACAAATTGACAGATTTGGTGAAATAATTCAAGAATACATTAGCTTAGGAAAGATAAATATTCACTAAAGTATCAAACTATTCAGAGTTGGTAAAATACTTGGACCAGAAAAGAGTTGAAGCTCACAAGAAGCTAGAGAGCTTAACCAGTCAGCTTGATCCTATTTCTATACTTGTACATATTTTAGTTTTGTAGCTTTGGCATTTTTTTCAAAGGGGGAATAAATATATAATATTTGAAATATATTGAGAGGTATTTGGTGAAGCAGATAGGTGGAGTATGAGTAGAGAAAGGGGTAGCATAATGTATTTTCCATCAATGCCAAAGGGGTATATTATTGGCATTGTGATGAGTTTGAGATATTATTGGAATTGTATATTGGTTTCCATCATAGAAAGTCATTGATTTGGTTGTCATTTATGGAAACTAAGTCAAATCAGTCATGTTTGACAATTAGTGAAGTGCAAGATGCAATTGGTGTGAAGGATATGTAATCGGTAATGTAGGGAACTGGCTAAGTCCATGTATAAGGTAAAATGTGGATGAGGTCCTAGAACAATGGTTTGCACATAAAAGAGACCCCAAAGCCAATTTTTTACACTTATATGAAACTGTATTGATATGGAAAGTATATGTAGATGACTAATGTTGAAATGAAGAGATAAAGGTACTTACCTCCAAAAAATAATCAGTTGAAAACCCTGTCAAATAGTCTCAAAAACTGTTGATTTTTATTATCTTCAACTGAAACTACGAGATCTACAAAACCCATAAATCTTTTTCTGAGGTTAGGTCATCTCTGCCCTAGGTTAGGGATGAGGTCATTTCTAACCTAGGTCAGTGTCTAGGTTGTCCCTGACCTAGGTCGGGATCTAGGTCATCCTTGACCCAACTTCTCCAACAGAAAATCTGTTTGCAGATCCTGAAAGTTTGGTGAAATGGGTATCTAGATTTGCAATTCAATTCACCATACTATACCTATACTTGCAAGAAAAATGGTTTTTTTAATTATGGGAGGGGTTTACCTTAGTCAAACCCCAATTTGGAATCAACCTTAATAATGAAATTGAAATGGAGAATGCTAGCAAGTAGTAGAAGTAGATCTAATAACAAAGCTATGATATTCAATAGATATGAAATTATACTTCAAATGTAAACAGGTATGTTGATATGAAAGATTGAACATAAAATTAACAAATGCAAATCAAACCCTCTATTATTGCATGCTTGGAATCCACCTTGAAGGAATATTGAATGGATCTTGAAGATGAACAAAGGATCTTGAAGGAAGACCACACCATCATGATGGCTAGATCTAGGGTTTTGAATGATGAATCTTGAATGCTTGAACCAAATCCCTTCAAAGGATTAAATGCTTAAATCCTTGATCTTCAATGGAGAACTTGAATGGAGAAGATGACTTGAATGCTTCCTTGAAAATTCTTGATGAGATGCTTGCTTCATCTTTCTTGAGAGATCAAGAGATGAGATATGAAAAATTAATGGAGAAAATGAGAGAGGAAGGCTTCCTTTTATAGTGATCTAGGGTACAATCCTCTAGAGGGGCCACCTTGGGGAATTAAATTAAAATTAGGCCATAACATTTATAAATATACCTAGATTAAATATAATTATGAGTTTACCATTTCGGAGACCAAAATAGTTGACACGGAAGTGGGAAAACAATTCTTTCTGAAACCCAACATCCGAAAATCATGGAAACTTGAAATTTGGACCTGGGGTCAGGGACGAGGTAGACCCCACCCTATGTCAAGGTTGAGGTAGTCCTTGACCCAAAAATGTCACCCTTGACCCAAAAATCAAGAATCTCATAATTTCAGTCCAGAATGCTAGGAAAATATAGAAAGAAAGTGGGAAAGGGGGTAGAATCAAGGGGAAATGCTAGATCTAAGTCGAGGACCCATTCAAGGTTCTCAACATGATCCCAAACCACTTACTCGAAGGGATAAACACTCTTAACATAGAAGTGCTTCCATTTTAAGATGATACATTAAGCCCCCACTTTAGCAAGAGTATGGACTCGATGTAAACTCTTCGTAAAGGAGAAGAAAGAGAAGATCCAAGTGGATTCACAATGAGATAAAATAACACTTAACTAAGGACACAAGCCCCCAGGCTAAGGATTCTATCTCAACATACATGCATGAGGGTGTGAAAAAGAGAAAACCAAAATAACAAGGGTTATTACAAACCCAAATCAACTAGCATAAGAAACCTCGCTAAGAAATATTTCTCATACTAATATCATATTTGGAAATTTATCATAAAAGAATAAATGATTACATAAGAAAGACAAGAGAAACACTATAAATAACATAGCTTCATGATCTAGTCCTACTAGCATGAAAACAAAAAGAGAGAAAGGAGAAACTGATTACCTTGCCCAGTAAGATGCCCACCTTACCGTGAATCACCCTAGAGGGAGAGCCCAATATGTTCACTCATAAACTGTGCCTTGAAATTATAGTGCATCTTCTGATGGCTTCTAGAATACCCATAGATCCACCTTCTTGTATCACTATGAATATGAAATACATGTCTCCTTAGGATGTGCATTACCTTCCAAGATTTAGCATATTTGAAAAAAAAAATGCATGTCCCTTTAGGATTTAGCAACTTATATGTGTTACCTTTAGAGGATTTAGCATATTGGAAATGCATGTCTCTTCAGGATTTAGCAACTTATGTGCATTACCTTCTGAGATTTAGCATGCTACAAAACAAAAGGTTAGAACAAAAATACATAATATAGAATGAGGGAGGATGTATATATGCCCCCCTCCTTAAGATGGAAAAAACATACTATTTTGACCTGTTAAGGAAAGAAAAATAACAAGGATAAAGCCTTCTTCAACATCAAGACAATATCCATAGACAACGCCCAGTCCAAGCCAAGAATGTCATAGCTCTTATGAGGCCATGGAAGGGACAAATGCAAAGAGATATCATGCAAGAAGTGAAAAAGTAACCCTTGTGAGGGATAGCACACTATTTAGTTTCCAAGGTGAGAGATATATCAACCATGGAAAACCAATGTCAACCAATGAAAGAGGTTGTGATTAAGGACAAATATCCTCAATGCAAACCAAAATTTTCATGTATGATTGGATATCACATAATAGATAAATACTTCTTAACCAAGGAAAGAGGTGAATCCTGAAAAGAAAGAAAAGAAGGAGATGACATCCTTGCCCCCCAAGTGTAGGAACAAAGATGGAAGGGGACCTACTATATCACTCACAACACTATGCAAGACAATGAGCTCCCAAGAATTAGGCTAACATTGATTACATAATGTGGAGCTATATAATAGGAACATAAATGTTATTTAGAGAAAACAACATTAAAATACAACTCATTGCCACATGATATATAAATAATACTACTATCAATGAGCTACCTAATCTTATAATGTAAAGCTTGAAATTCATTAGTAGAGTGATCATGAAATATATGATATAAACAAAAAGGAAGAGTCTTCAAGTATGGACTACATTTCTTTTTTCATTTAGGTCTAGTAATCATCTTAGCATGAAGGGGTTTAGGAAAAAGAACTTCTTGGTCAAATTCCTTCATAGGTTCATCATGTCTTGAAGTGTTATTTGAGATGTTGTTAACATTGATTTGTTGTTGAGGATTAAATCCCAATATATAAGAATGCTCATGCCCCCAAGTATGTAAGGGCATTTGAATTCCCTATTTATGCTTACCACATCCTTGACCATTAAATCCTCGTTTAACTAGGAAATGATAACCAAGACCGTAGCAAGAAGCCTTATCAGAAGGAGTCAATGGAACTTTAGTAGTCACAATATCATCCTTAGTAGATTTGATAAATTCATTGTGGGTAGAAGTAGTGACAAAGTTATTATGAAGGGCTTTAGAAGTAGAAGTAAAAACTTTTTGTTCAAACTCACTTTGTTGCTTCATAAAATCAAGATCATAAACCTTATACTCTCCAATAAAGGTAGGATTAAAACCCAAGGTTCCCCAATCATTACCAAGAAGAGCATTAGAGGAAGAAGGATTACAATTAGGAGTAGGAGTAGTGTGGGTTTGAATATTTAGACAAGGATTAGGTGCATCATCCACATGAAGTGAATACATCTTGTTATTATGTATAAACTTGACTTTACGGTGAAGGGTGGAAGGAACGACATGCATCCCATGCAACCAAGGTCTACCCAAAAGAAGGTTATAATTGAGAGGTCTAGGAATAACATGAATAGGTGTATTTAGGATGACCAATCCTACTTTGATAGGTAAGGTAATGATTCTCAAAGTGTTCTTAGAAATGTTATCAAAGCCACGTATAGGAACATTGTCAGGTTGAATAGTTGAAAGATCAGCTTTAATCGATTTGAGCATGTCCATGCTACAAATATTAAGCCTAGATCCATTGTCAATCAAGGTCTTCTGAATGATACTTTTATTGATAGTAACAACAACCATAAGAGCATCATACTGATTTTGAAATTCTTTAGAAGGCAAATCCTTTTGAGTGAATAAAATGTCAAGGGGACCCAGGGTAGCATTCATGCATTTTAAGAAGTTATTAATGTTCTCTTGATTAGGAGGTGGAGTGGGAAGAGTTGCTAGAGCTTTTTGCAAGGCTTCATGGTAGGTAGGTGAAGTTTGAAGAAGAACCCATAGAGAAATCCTAGTAGGAGTATTTTGCAATTGGTTTATCAAATCATACTCCTTTCTAGGAAGATGAGGTGGAGGAGGAAGAATAGGTTGAGAAGGTGGAAAAGAAGTAGAAACCACTAGATTAGGTTGAGGGTTATTCCTTGTAGGATATGTGTGAGCTATCGAATCTTGGTCATTGAAGGACTCTAAAGACTCCATATGTTTACCTTTGATAGTAGTGCAAGGATAACATTTGACAATTAACAAGGGTTTCAAAAAAACCATATTAGTTGTCTCAACACTACAAATAGATTCACGAGAGGGAAGCAAAGAGGACATCCTAGGAGGAGATGAGGTAAGATCATGATTCTCCATAAGATCATCACTAAAAGGGAGAGCATTAAGGGAATTAATATAATTCTCCACTAATGCCTCATCACTAGAAGGAATCCCAAATAGAGGTAAAGCATCTATAATGTCATCTTCTTTCACTAAAATGTCTACATAAGGGGAGTGTGTTTTAGGAAAAGAGTCACCATCATATATTAATAAATCACCCTCATGTATCAGATATTCTTCATGAGGAGGGGTTAAATAAATGTCTTTATCCAAGGGACCATTCACAATGGTTTCATGAGGAAGAGATTAATCAACATCCAAATCCAAAGGTTCATCCCAACTAGGAGGATTATCATCCCTATCAATAAGGCATTTGAAAAAACTTGAAAATAACTTGTGCCACATGATAACGAATAAAGAAATGCATATAAAATAGATCTAGATATATCTAAATGCATTCAAATAAAAATCAAACACAATAAGGCATCTAACTCCACCAAAGATAAGAAATTTATATGCATGTAAGATCTAACATAAAATGTAAATCTAACACCACAAAAGAAAGAGCTATCTATCGCGGGTTCACCAAAATGTATAAGGTAAAATGTGGATGAGGTCCTAGAACAATGGTTTACACATAAAAGAGACCCCAAAGCAAATTTTTTACACTTATATGAAATTGTATTGATATGGAAAGTAGATGTAGATGACTAATGTTGAAATGAAGATAGAAAGGTACTTACCTTCGAAAAAGAATTGGCTGAAAAACCTATCAAATAGTCTTAGGAACTGTTGATTTTCGCTACCTTAAACTAAAACTACGAGATCTATAAAACCTAAAAATCTTTTTCTAAGGTCAAGTTGCCTCTGCCCTAGGTCAGAGATGAGGTTTTCTCTAACCTAGGTTAGTGTCTAAGTTGTCCCCAACCTAGTTTAGGGTCTAGGTCATCCTTGACCCAACTGCTCTGATGGAAAATCTATTCACAGATCCCAAAAGTTTGACAAAATGGGTATCTAGATCTGTACTTCAATTCACCATCTTGTACCTATACCTACAAGAGAAATGGTTTTTTTGTTTGGGGGAGGGGTTTTCCTTAGTCAAACCATGGTTTAGAATCAACCTTAATAATGAAATTGAAATGGAGAATGTTAGCAAGTTGTAGAAGTAGATCTAATAAAGAAGCTATGATATTCAATAGATATGCAATTGTACTTCAAATGTAAACAAGTATGTTGATATGAAAGCTTAAACATAACATTAAAAAATGTAAATCAAACTCTCCATGATTGCATGCTTGGAATCCACCTTGAGGGAAGAATGAATGGATCTTGAAGATGAAAAAAGGATCTTGAAGGAAGATCACACCACCATGATAGCTAGATCTAGGGTTTTGAATGATGAATCTTGAATGCTTGAATCCTTGATATTCAATGGAGAAATTTAATGGAGAAGAGGAATTTAATGCTTCCTTGAAAATGCTTGATGAAATGCTTTCTTGATCTTTCTTGAGAGATTGAGAGATGAGATATGAAAACTTGATGGAGAAAATGAGAGAGGAAGGCTTCCTTTTATAGTGATCTAGGGCACAATCCTCTAGAGTGGCCACCTTGGGGAGTTAAATTCCAATTAGGCCCTAAACCTTTAGAAATATACCTAGATTAAATATATTTAAGATTTTACCATTTTGGAGACCAAAATAGCCAACCCGAAAGTGGGAAAACAATTCTTTCCGAAACCCGACATCTGAAAATCATGGAAAATTGAAATTTGGACTTGGGGTCAGGGATGAGGTAGACCCCACCCTAGGTTAGGGATGAGGTAGACCATGCCCTAGGTTAGTTTTGAGGTAGTCCTTGACCCAAAAATATCACCCTTGACCCAAAAGTCAAGAATCTCAGAATTTTAGTCCAGGATGCTAGGAAAATGTAGAAAGAGTGGAAAAGGGGGTAGAATCAGGGGAAAATGCCAGATCTAAGTTGGGGACCCATTCAAGGTGCTTGAAATGATCCCAAACCACTTACTCGAAGGGCTAAACACTCTTAACATGGAAGTGCTTCCATTTTAAGATGATATAGTCCAAAAGATCGATAGTCAGTAAGATCAACAATTTGGTAGAGGTTGTGATAGATGAAGAATTATGAGGTGCAATCATAACTATAGTATCAAAATGGTCAAAATATACTATGGTTCCAACCACAACTCACTTGGTTGACTGGTAAGAGATATTTTGTTGATACAGTCTTTCAAACAGGTAAGACCACTTGTGTTCTTGAGCATTAATTGAACAATTCCAGATCAGTAAGTGGCATAGCAATTGTGATGATGTGTAATAAGGGTTATAGAATTGATGAGTTGGCATTGTTGGAATTGATGCTATTATTTAAAATAATATTTAAGGTGATGCATTGGAGAAGTCAAAATATGTTTGACTATCTTGGAAATATTCTATGCAGATCTTATTCTAAGCTGATGTGGTCATAGGGAAGTGTGTTTTACATCAAGATTATCATTTTGGCATGTGGATCTTGTGTGGGAAAGTATTTGGATTTCATGAATTCGGTGCTAGGAGTGTATATAAGGGGTACTACTCATATTGTAAAAGGTTGTTATTTTTGTTGCTTTGATTAATGTGAAGGTTGAGGAAAAGGTTTGTGATCTCAATTAGGTTTTTGATTAGAGATCTGATAGAGATAGATTTGTGAGTAGATAAAAAGTATAGAGAATAGATTGGATCTAATAGACAATTAATGCTATATCCAAATCATTCCCTTGTTGTTCCCTAAAAGTTACATCAAGAAAATCTATTAACAGGGTGAACTTTAACATGTTCCTCATTGTAAATACCTTAGTTGGGTGATCTCTTAATAGAGTCTTGAAATCCTCTTTCAATGCAGATCTTAGAAAATTTTACTATACTTCTAACAAGGTATTAATCACTCATAATAGGGTGAACCCTCAAAAAGGGTAATTGTAAGCTCCTAATAGGGAAAACTCATTTACTATAGAATTGGGCTTTTGGGTGTCATCCCCACCTTGGTTTTTCCCTCTAACCAAGGGTTTCAATGGAAAAATCATTATTTCATGTGTGATGATTTTGTGGATTCTTGATATTGTTTTCTTTTATTTTTTTACTTTAGTTATATGCTTTTTGGTGTGGAAGTTATTATTGAATTTATTCAGAATAATGGTTGGATTAGTCCTTATTCTATTTGCACTAATTCACCCCCCTCTCAGTACCTAATAATTATAAAAAACCAAACCTTCCCTCAACTTCTTAGTTTTACCCAAGGCTCTAGATATATCTAAATTAAGGTTCCACAGTTTAGCTATATTGAGATCTTTAGCCTTGCAAAGATTTATTTGATCCTTAAGGAATTTTGAAGAAGATTGATATTCTCCCCAATAGCTCTAAATATTTTATCAGTAACCACATGAGTAGAAGACATGATATCCCTAAAAATCATGTTATTACATTCTTTGCAAATACCCCAAATTAGATGAGGAGCACAAATAGCCCAAAGCTCCTTGAGGACCTAGTTAGAAGATGGACAACACCAATGTAAGAAGAAATCTTGGATATTTTAAGGAAAATCCTGACATAGATTTTATCTTAGGAGAAGCTTTGAACATATCACCCTAGAGAAACCATAATGAATTAGAATATGATCAACATAGTCCTTAGCCTCCATACATAAGTAGGCCTTATTGGGGAAGAAAAAACTTCTTTTGCACAGGTTGTCAGTAGTTAGGACTTTTTTTTGAAGAAAATATAGAAAAAAATATTTATTTTGGGAATAAAAAACTTCACCCAGGCTCCATCCTAGAAGGGGAAGGATTGGAGGAGAAGGAAAGAAAAGAAATAGTAGAAGACATTGAAGACTATCCATTATAAGTAGTAGACCAAATAAGAAATTCTTTAGCAGTCGAGTTAATAACCCAAGCATTAAGAGAGGATTGAATCAGAAGGAGAGCACCATTGAAATAATTAAGGTTAGACCAATGTTGACCTACCAATGACCACTAAAAAAATAGCCAAAAGTCTCCTTAAAATATTCCATAAAGGGAGAAAAGACAATAAAATTGTGGAGAGGTTTGACAAAAGTTAGCTATCTTCCTAGAAAAAAAATTTCCTGTCATTCCCAATCTTCCATTTTATATCAAGGGCCTCTAGGTTCTTGACCTTCTGGATACCATTCCAGAGTAGGAGCCATTGATAATAAATTTAGAATTAAGGAACACATCTAGTGAGGAGCAGTAAAATAGATACTTACTTTTCCAAATTTGGTATCATTCCTTATTTTCCCCCAAAATTATCCTAATTTGTTTAGCAAACAAAGCCTTATTAAAGGATCTAATATTTATAATTCCAAGGTCCCCCAAATTTTTAGGTTTACAAACATTCTCCTAGGTGAGAAGTGGTAGATGTTTCTTCTCTTCCACCCCAAACCATAGAAAGTGTTTTTGAATTTTCTCAATTATGTCAGCAAACTTTGAAGGAATCTTAAAGAGGTTGAGAGAATAAATAAGCAAGTTCTAAAGATAAGCTTTTAGAAGCTAGACTGACACAAGGGAAGGGAAGGTGAAGGTAGAATCAGGGTTAATTGAGACTTCTTAAACCCACAAACATGCCCTATGAAGAGTTACACATAGAAGAAATGTTTAAACAACACATAATGCCATGAAACATGATGAATATGGGAAAGAAAATGGAAACCACAATGGTGCAATTATTATAAAATCATCAACATGCCTAGCTGTGAGGCCTTTTGAGTTTCAGCCTTATACAATGAATTGATGAAATCAGAGTCATAGCTCACATATTATTTTATGCCCTCATGATAATTCCATCTAGAAAGACTCAATACTATCTATCACCCCTATCACTTATTTTTACAACATCGCAAGCTCCAAATATATAGCTGGCAAAGCCACAAGTTGGCCAGTCAGGCATTTAATTTCAATATAGGTCCACTTAGGAGGAGAAACCAAAACTAAAGAAAGAAATAACAAAACATGATGTGAAGTTTCATTTAGGTCCACACATGATCAAAGAATATAGCCCGAACTACACAAGATCCAATTTCCCCATACAAAATCGTGCAAGATGAAATACCACATGTTTCATGAGAAAAACTGGCAAAAAATTGATGCCTGAGGAAAATTGTGATAACTTCCAAATCCAAATGAATTAGGACATGTGCCCTTAGGAGAATGCTCAAGATTAGGTCCACATCACTAAATTAACTATGCAAGGCAAGAAACCAACTGCAACATCAACAACAAAACAAACAATAAACAGGTACAAGAAATAAGATATTTTAGGTGATGCAAGATTTCTCAAGACAAGAGATGCTCTTGTATCAGACACCTAGGGTAATAAAAGAACTAATACCCACATCAAGCACTTCTCATATTCTAACTTGAATCATAAAGATCCAACTCATCTTGTGTAATCCATGAACTATCTTCAACCGACTTGTTCTTCCACTGATCTAGATATTCCATGTAGTATTTTCCTCTTGTACTCTTGCCAACTATACTATTCAAGATCTTCTCAATGTTGTCTCTATCCTTAGGATAATTTAGATCATCTTCAGTTTCATCATTTGATTCAAAGTACTCAAAGATATCAGCAATGTTGAATATATATGATATATCCATGTCCTCTGGTAATTCCACTTCATATGCATTTCCACTATCAAACTTCTTCATAATCTTACAAGGTCCAAACTTCTTCATTTTTAGCTTATTATAGGTGCCAATTGGAAATCTATTCTTCTTCAAATGAATCATAACCTCGTCTCCAAATTCAAAAGATTTATGTCTTCTTCTCTTTTATGCTCTCTATTTTTATTTCAGATTGTCATCCTCCAAGTTATTTTTAACTTCATCAAGAAAATTTCTCATGTATATTGTTAAATCCTCAACTTTAGCACTTCTCCTTTTCTCAGTAGGTAAATCTCTCAACTCTGTGGTTCCCTTAGGATGAAATCTAGTGACAATCTCAAATGGTGTTCTCTTAGTGCTTCTATTCATAGAAGTATTATATGCAAACTTTGCTTGTGCCAAAGATAAATCCCAATTAACATGCTTATCTCCAACTAAACATCTCAACAAGTTTCACAAACTTCTATTCACAACTTCAGTCTATCCATTTGTCTGAGGGTGAAATTTAGAACTAAACTTCAATTCAATATTCAACTTCTTCCAAAGTGTTCTCCAAAAGTAACCAGTAAACTTAGTATCTCTATCTAAAATAATAGATTTAGGAAAACCATTCAATCTTACCACTTCCTTGAAAAATAATTCAGCTACATGCAATGCATCAAATGTCTTCTTACAACTTCTTACAAGGTATGAAATGTGCCACCTTAGAAAATCTGTCAAGCACTACCAAAATAGAATCATTACCTCTCTGAGTTCTAGGTAATCCAAGACAAAGTCCATACTCACATCTTCCCAAGGTCTATTAGGTACAGGAAAATGTGTATACAATCCCACATTTTGACTAGTTCCTTTTTCTATTTGGAAAATTTTGCAACCTCTAACCATTCTCTATACATCCCTATAAATATGCTACCAAAAGTATCTCTCTAAAATCAATTTCACAGTGTTATCAATCCCAAAATGTCCAGCAAGTCCACCACTATGCTTCTCCTTCAGTATGTTTTCTCTCATAGATCCTCTAGGTATACACAACTTAACTCCTTTAAAAAGTATGTCGTCTTGAATGAAATAATCAATCCACTTATCACTCATTGTTTGTTCCTTACAAGCTTTCCAACATTATGCAAAATGAAAGTCAGTTTCATACAAACACTTCAAATCATCAAAACCAAGTATCTCAACTCTCATTTCTATCAGCAAGCTTCTTCTTCGGCTTAAGGCATTAGCAACCTTATTTAACTGACCACTCTTATGCTTCAATGAAAAGGAAAAAATCTACAAAAACTCAACCCACTTCATATGTATTTGATTCAATTTATTCTAATTTCCCAAATATTGCAAAGCTTTATAGTCAGTATACAATACAAAATCTTTACGCATCAAATAATGTCTCCATTTCTTCAAAGCTTGAACAATAGCATAGAATTCTTGATCATAAACTGAATATTTTCTTTTAGCATCATTCAACTTCTCACTAAAGAAAGCTACAGGTCTTCCTTCTTGACTCAAAATAGATCCAATTTCACTTCCACTAGCATCACATTCAACTTGAAAAACCTTACTGGAATCAGGAAAAGAAAGTGTATGTAATTCTACAATTCTTTGTTTCAATGTTTTAAAACTCTTATGTGCTCCATGTGTCCATTTGAAATTCCTTTTATATCCTCTCATGGTTTCAGTCACAGCATTACAAATAGAACTAAAATTTCTGATAAACTTCCTATAAAAACTTGCCAATCCATGAAATAATCTTACCTCTCTAACATTCTCTGGTGTAGGCCAATCAAGTATAGCTCTTACTTTCTTATGGTCCATTTTCAATCCATCAGCTGAAATCACAAAACTAAGGTACACAATCTCTTCTTTCATAAATGAACATTTCTTCAAATTAATCAATAGCTTTTCTTCCTTCAATCCCTGCAATACTTCTCTGATATGCTCAAGATGTTCTTCCTTAGTCTTACTGAATATCAAAATGTCATCAAGATATACAATCACAAACTTACCCAAGAATCTTTTCAAAACTTCATTCATCAACCTCATGAAAGTACTATGTGGATTAGTCAATCCAAAAGGCATAACCAACCATTCATACAAACCTTCATTAGTCTTAAAAGTAGTTTTCCATTCATCCCCTTCTCTAATCCTAATCTGATGATATCCACTCTTCAAATCAATCTTTGTAAAATAATTTTCTCCACTCAGACTATCCATTATGTCATCCATCCTAGGCAAAGGAAATTTGTACTTTACTGTTATCTTGTGTATAGCTCTAGAATCAATGCACATTATCCATTCTCCACTTTTTTTAGGTGCTAACATAGTGGGTACTGCACAAGGACTCAAACTTTCCCTAATCAAACCTCTCTCAAGAAAATCTTGAACTTGTCTATTCAACTCAGTCTTTTCATTAGGTGTCAACCTATGTGGTGATTTATTAGGAAAACTAGCTCCAGGCATCAAATCCATACAATGACTTATACTTCTCATAGGTGGTAAACCATCTGGTACATTATCAGAAATGATGTCACAAAATTCAGCCAAAAAAGGTTTAACCTCAGGTGCATGTTCTAACTCATCTTGTTTCTATGTCCTCTGTTAGTACCTGCAAAAATTTCATGGCTTTATATATTTTCCTCCAATCTCTGCAATATTTTTCCTTGTCTCTGGCCTCAAGCCCTTAGAAAAATTTCAAAAAAATCTAGTCGTTATAGTGAAAAAACCCTAAGAATGCCTTGGCCCTATTATATTTCTTCATTACTTTTTCGGGCCACTTAAGTTTCCCTTTTGGCATGTGTGCATTTTCTTCCTATCAGTCACAAGTTCTCTAAGTCCCTGGCGGTCACATCTTTCTTTTTGGTGATTACACGATTGCTTGGTCACGTAATCTCATAGTCCCTAGTGGTTACCGGTTAATATTAAGCGATCCCTCGAGTGGCTTATCCTTCCTTTAGTCACTGATTCGTGAAGTGGTAGGCCCTTTTCATAGAAGTGTTACAAGTGGACCGGTTGTCAAAGGGATGCTGAGGTGGTAGTATTTTATTGGTTGCTGAGTGATGACTGGTATGTTGTCAATGGGCCTGGTTTTAGTTCCCTTTTGATCCAATGACTATTGCTAAAGTGCAAAGGATTTGTCAGAGCTATGCGATGTTGCAATAGCCGTTGATTTTCCTTTGTGACACGGCATTTCAAACTGTGCATCCAAGGTGACATGTAGGTACAAATGGCAATCTATGATTGGTCCATGCATTAATGCAGTGGCAGTTGTCAGTGGGACTTGGTTTTTGAGTTTGTTAGAGGGTCCTAACATTGTCAATTGATCAATGATTGGCATAAGTTCTCATGAGATGTGTTAGAGCTTTGAGATCTTACACCAGCTGTCGATGTTACTTTATTCTCAGGTGGTAGTATAAAGGCAAGTCCACATGCCAAGTATGCTGATTTTCCATTATCTGATTGGTCCGCATTGTGTGACTAGACATGTTGTCAGTGGGGCCAAGTTTCTCAAGTTTCAATGGGTTCTAACACTTGCAGAGCATCGATGGTTGGTGTATAATCTGATGGGTTTTCTCTAACACATTGTAAAGCTACGCCAACCATTGATTTCATACCCTGTCAGAGGATCTGCAGAGCAGAGGTAAAAGGTTGATCTAATGATTGTCTTAAGTTCTGATAGAATCTTTATGTTCCATGCGAACTTAAGATAGTCATTGATTTTATTAAAGGCAGGCCCAGGTTTTGGTCAAAGGTCTTAGCGGTTCTAATAAGGTGTTTAGTGGCCCGAAAAAATTTCAAGAGCCTCGCTCATTTGCACATTAAATTGGTGATTCTCTAAATCAACTAGCGATCTAGCGAACAAGCATTCACGTAATTGCTAAACAAATTGGTGGTGAGATAAAGTATTCAGTGAATGGGTGAAGTCCCTTTAGTCGCTAGTTCACCAAATATAACTGGGGTGAGCTAATTTCTTTTTTTCACCTATTCACGAAGTGAAACCTGGGGTTAAATAAAGACTCAGTGATTTAGCGAAATGCTTTTTTCATTGAATCGTTTGACTTGACTATAGTTAAGAAAAGTATTGGGTGACTTGGCAGTATTATTTCAGTCACATGTTCATGGAATGACCCAAAGTTAAATGTTTGCCGAGACAAGTGGGACCGTCTGCCATAGTGTTACTCAGGTGTCTTGTTTTGATTGACTGAGCTAGAAAGGGATGTAGGCACGTCAGTGGGCCTGAGAGATTAAAAGGGAAGCCAGTGTGGAGGATCTAATAGTTGGCATATCGTCACATAGAATCTTTTGAGGCTATGTGATCTTACACTAGCCATTCGATGAGAACCTTATAAAGAGTGGGTCCAGTATGATATGTGGTGCCTTTTCACTACTGACGTGCTCAAATTTCATTGGTCGAGAGTTTTTTGAGGCGGTAGAGGATTTTTAAAGGGTTTGTTGACTATTGAAAGATTTTTGTGAGCCACCTGATCTGCCGAGAAATAATAAGATCGACAGTCGCATTTTAAAGTTGAGCCTGCTAGCCATTTTATTTTAAATTCAAATATTTCTGCAGGGTTTTTGCTAGGGTTTGAAACAAAGAGCCATATAAAACAAAAGGGTTGTTCAGAATTAATTCTTCTAGGACATTTGCAGTTGGAAAATGATGTAGAGGACATGGTTTGCCACGCAGATCAGATTTTCTTGCCTAGGGTGCCATGCTGAATGAATGCAAAGGATTGTTGTTTCATATGCAGGTGGCTAGGGTTTGGTGTTTGTTAGAGATTTCCATGACTGGTACAAGCAAGTTTTTCTATGGGCTGACTCTGGCATTTAATTTTTGTTTCCTGCATTTGTACATCAAATTTGATCTAATTTTCTAGGATTTCTTGGGTTTCTTGCATTCTTTATTTCTTGTTGTACCTGGTTGTTGCAGACCTAGTTTTGCCCTGAATGATCTGTAGCTTGTTGCAATCCTTGTTCCTATAAAAGGATTTTCAAGATCATTTAGAGGGGTTCCACAATTTTGGATGTCCATGATTCTAGCTCCATGAATGTTCTACCTTGTAAATATTTTCTTATTCTCTGCATATAGGGTGTTCCCTCTTTCCTTTTTGGTGTTGAGAATAGAATACAAATTGTGATAGTTTGTCTTATGTATGAGATTTAATATGTTTCTACTATTATTAGATTGTCTCCATCTTGGGTTTTAGACTTATTGATTATAGCATCAAGGGTGTTGTGATCTTTCTATATGCATTTCCTATGTGTCTACAATAGAGTTGTTTTCACATAAGCAACTAGGTGTAGGACTGGTTTTCAGGTGTGTATGAACTAGGGTATCAAGGGTATCTCATGTTTGTCTTTTAGTGGATGCTGATTAATGTATTACTTTTTTTATAGGTCTCTTCTAAGGGGAGGGTTAAAATCCTTTGAATGGGTGATAACACATTTGGGTACACAAGTGGTTTGATAATGTATGGTCTGATCAATGGTGTATGGTTGATGTAAGGCATCACCATATTTGAATGTACTATCTTCTTGTTTCATAGCTTTCTATTGCAGTGAGGTGTTTGACTCTGCTGCCCATTGGATAAGGCACTGGTCTATGAGAGACTAAGGGTATTTCAAGGGTCCATTCAACCCAACATCAATCATTCAAATCAAATACCTTTCCCTTTCATGTTGGTAGTAGTAGTAGTAGGAGGTCCATTCTAGTCTTCAGATTCATTCTATACAAATAGGGCTATTGCATAAGAATTTGTTTCATTGGGGTACAGGATACCTATAAGGGTTTGAAGACTATTCTACAATAATGTATCTGTAGGCCTATTGTTTATCATGAGGTGTCTAGAGTGTGCAGATAAGGCAATACCCACCTGAGTGATGTGGAGCTGAAAGAAGGAGGATTAGTTTCAATCCTCATCAATTGAATTTTTTCCTTGTTAAACTTGAGTGCCTACCCTAAGAATTAAGCCCACCTATTGATTCAATTTTGGTCCTACAAGGAAATGCTCCAAAAAATTGGTGACTCTACTAGGGAGGAACAATGAAGAAGTATATTTGTTAGAATCTCTGGTTGTGGTTACATTGTAAAGTCAAAATCTTAAGAACCAGATTGATTTACCCATCCGAGTCACCCAAAAAATGGTGACTCTACTAGGGAGCCATTGGAAAGAGTCAAATATAAAAATAAAGCATTTGCTAACATCTTCTCAATAAGGGTTGAGTGGTGGCTCTGAAGTCTCTATTTGATCAGTGCAGTCTTTGATAAATAGTGGGAAAATCTTGGTGGAGTTTTGTTTTGATTGGAAGAAGATACAAACACAAGTACAATATTTTTCTCTTCAAGGAGGTGGAAACTCTACAAAGAAATAAATTTGATGGAGCTTCAGGGTGAGCCCTAGATCTACCTTGCCTTCCAATCAATGAAGTCTTCTGCTAAAAAACTCTCAGGTACTTTTCAAGGTCTAGATGTTTCCTCATTAAGTGATCAAGCACTAAGAAAAGGATAAGGTGTGAGTAGAGGTTTGCATACTTCAAGTTTTCAGTTACATCTCTGCAAAATTTTATGGAAGTATTGCATTAGGTCTGATGGGAAAGCTTGATGAGAAGCTTGCATTCCTTGAGCAAGGCATCCTTAGGGATTGCATGTCAGGGATGAGATTGAAAATAGGATGCAGAAGAGATCTATCCATATCTCTTTTCTATGATAGATTTTGGGATGTATATAATGAGCTTCCTGATGATGTTGAGTTTTTAGAATCTGAGTTCATTAGTTTATTCTTGGATCTTTGTTTTCATGAGTCAACCAGTTGGTCAGATGCATTGTGGGAAGAGTATTATATGTGTCAGAGATTGGATACTTAGTGATGACAGCCTTGGGCTTGAGGATGCACTTGGGGTTATGTCCATAAAAGCTGAGAACTAGCAGTTAATGGGGGATAGGAGGTTGAGGGCATTGGATTCTCTTTATATTGATCATGAGGAGACCACTAGTTCTGATGTTGGTTCTCATTATGCGGAAGGTGTTGACTATGAGGCTGATTTTGAGGTCAGTGCATATGAGAGTGCTGAAGATGGATCTAAGAGTGATAATGTTTCCAATTTGTCTACAGATTTTTCTTCTTTTCAATATCAAAGTTCTTGTTTCTTGTACCAGTTTGATGATGTTTTGTGTGAAGGGCAGAGTATTGAGTATGATGTAGATGATGATTCCTGTAGTTATTGCTTCACACAAGATGATCTAAGGCTAGAAATGTGTATCCTTATTCCTGACAGGCATGATATTTTCAGCATTAAGGGTGAAGCTAAGGAAGATGAAAGTATGGCCCAAAGTCCATTAAGCAGTGAAGAGATTTCAGCACTCTTAGCTGAAGAATTTCAAAGGTATGCCCCTGTTTTGGATTTTGATTTGCAGCTCCCCTATGATTTATCCTTTGACACTGATAATGAGGCTAGTGTTCAAAGTGACCCTGAGGACCCATGTATATTATAGTTCCCCTCATGTAGTGACTCTGCAAGAGAAGAGGTAGAAGGACATGAGTGTATTTTCTTGTCATAGAAGTTCCAATGATGAACAAGTTTCTTGTTCATATCCTTTTCCTTCTTTTGATAAATATGATACTGATGGTGATAATGTTGAGGACTTTTTCTTCAATGATTGGGATAGAAATTCTTTTGGTAAAAATAATGATGCAGATTAGTTGTTCCCCTGTCACAAAATTTTTGAATTAGACCTTCCCTTGTTCATGGTTTAGTTCACCAAGATATCATGGAGGAACCAAGTTGCTCAGTGGCTGAGGCAATGGATGAAGGCAAATTTGAGGATCCATGTCCTTTTCAGCCAGGTAATCCTATGATAATGCATGATAATCAATATGTCACATTTTATGATGCATTACTAGATCAATTTTCTATTTCTAGTTATCAAGGAGAAGTAGATGATGTTCCCTACTTCTTAGAATATGAATATGAGTGTGATAGTTATGACTAGAAGAACATGGGTAGTGATTAGTACAATTTTATTCTTCAGCCCATGGTTATTCATGTATGTTGGCCACAGGGTGATCAGGATAATTTCAGGTGGTTGGTCACATATGTACATGAAAATCAGATTTTTGATGTTTCTTTAGGGGGACGACACCGAGATAGAACCATCCATCTTATCCTACTGACCCTGGGGGCACTTGTTTAAGAAAAGCTATATAGAGTAGGGACCTTGCTTGAGTGCCGGTGATAGAAGGGGTGGGGTCGAATGCTAGGAAGGAGCAGTGGCAGCCGTTGATCTACCTATATAAGCCAAGTATGATATGAATCAATTTGTGCTCTGATCAATCTCCCTCAACTACACCTATAATATGACTATAACTCCTCCGGACCGATCATACATACATCTATATCACATATAGATAGATAGATAGATAGATAGATAGATAGATAGATGGATGGATGTTCGGTTCGGAGCATTCAGGAGGGTCATTGATTTTCTTTTGGTGGCCTAGGGCAACTAAATAAATTTGTAAAATTTTGTAAATATTTGTAGATATTTCCCTTTCTTGTTGTGTGTTTCTTTCCCTAGTTTGGTTGCCAGTTTTTGAGGTCCCTATGTTTTGTCCTATGGGTTGTCTACTCTTCTAGAGATCTGAATTCTTGCCATGCCTGCAAGAGGTATGCATCCCCAACTAGAGCCACTATTAGTACCTACAAAAATTTCATGGCTTTATCTATTTTCCTCCAGTCTCTGCAATATTTTTCCTTGTCTCTGGCCTGAAGCCCTTAGCAAAATTTCAAACAAATCTAGCCGTTATAGTGAAAAAACCCTAAGAATGCCTTGGCCCTGTTATATTTCTTCATTAATTTTTTGAGCCACTTAAGTTTCCCTTTTGGAATGTGTGCATTTTCTTCCTGTTAGTTGTAAGTTCTCTAAGTCCCTGGTGGTCACATCTTTCTTTTCGGTGATTACATGACTGCTTGGTCGTGTAATCTCTTAGTCCTTGGTGGTTACCGGTTAATATTAAGTGATCCCATGAGCGGCTTATCCTTCCTTTAGTTACTGATTCACAAAGTGGTAGGCCCTTTTCATAGAAGTGTTACATGTGGACCAGTTGTTAGAAGGATGCTGAGGTTGTAGTATTTTATTGGTTGCCGAGTGATGACTGGTATGTTGTCAGCGGGCCCGGTTTTAGTTCCCTTTTGATCCAACGGCTATCACTAAAGCGCAAAGGATTTTTCAAAGCTATGCAATGTTGTAATGGCCATTGATTTTCCTTTCTGACATGACATTTCAAAATGTGGGTCCAAGGTGACACGTAGGTACAAATGGTGATCTATGATTGGTCCATGTATTAATGCAGTGGTAGTTGTTAGTGGGACCTAGTTTCTAAGTTTGTTAGAGGGTCCTGACATTGTCAGTTGATCAACGATTGGTGTAAGTTCTCATGAGATGTGTCAGAGCTTTGAGATCTTATGCCATCCATCGATGTTACTTTATTCTTAGGTGATAGTATAAAGGCGGGTCCACATTGTGTGACTGGACATGTTGTTAGTGGGGCCAAGTTTCTCGAGGTTCATTGGGTTCTGACACTTGCAGAGCATCGATGATTGGTGTATAATTTGATGGGTTTTCTCTAACACATGCGAAGATGTGCCAACCATTGATTTCATACCTTGTCAGAGGATTTGTAGAGCGGAGGTAAAAGGTTCATCTAACGATTGTCTTAAGTTCTGATAGAATCTTTATGTTCCATGCGAACTTAAGATAGCCATTGATTTTATTAAAGGTAGGCCTAGATTTTGGTCAAAGTTCTTAGCGGTTCTGATAAGGTTTTTAGTGACCCGAAAAAATTTCAAGGGCCTCACTCATTCACACAATAAATTGGTGATGCTCTAAATCAACTAGCAATCCAGCGAACAAGCATTCGCGTAATTGCTAAACAAATTGGCGGTGAGATAAAGTATTCGGCGAATGGGTGAAGTCCCTTCAGTCACAAGATCGCCAAATATAACCAGGCTGAGCTAATTTCTTTTGTTCACCTATTCATGGAGTGAAACCTAGGGTTAAATAAAGACTCAGCAATTCAGTGAAATGCTTTGTTCGCTGAATCGTTTGACTTCACTACAGTTAAGAAAAGTATTGGGTGACTTGGCAGTATTCTTTTAGTCACATGTTCATGGAATGACCCAAGGTTAAATGTTTACCAAGACAAGTGGAACCATCTGCCATAGTGTTACTGAGGTGTCATGTTTTGATTGGCTGAGCTAGAAAGGGATGTAGGCACGTCAGTGGGCCTGAGAGATTCAAAGGGAAGCTAGTGTGGAGGATCTGACAGTTGGCATATCATCACATAGAATCTTTTCAGGCTATTCAATCTTACGCCAGCCGTTTGATGAGAACCTTATAAAGAGTGGGTCTAGTATGCTATGTGGTGCCTTTTCACTGCTGACGTGCTCAAATTTCATTGGTCGAGAGTTTTTTGAGGTGGCAGAGGATTTTTAAAGGGTTTGTTGACTGTTGAAAGATTTTTGTGAGCTGCCCGATCTATCGGGAAATAATAAGATCAATGGTTGCATTTTAAAGTTGAGCTTGCTAGCCATTTTATTTCAAATTCAAATATTTCTATAGGGTTTTCGCCAGGGTTTGAAATAGAGAGCCATATAAAATAAAAGGGTTGTTCAGAATTAATTCTTCCAGGACATTTGCAATTGGAAAATGATGCAGAGGACATGGGTTGCCACGTAGATCAAATTCTCTTGCCTGGGGTGCCATGCCAAATGAATGCAAAGGACTGTTGTTTCATATGTAGGTGGCTAGGGTTTGGTGTTTGTCAGAGATTTCCATGACTGGTACAAGCAAGTTTTTCTATGGGCTGACTCTGACATTTAATTATTGTTTCCTATAGCAAGAAATTGATTGAATTTGTATCTGCAGTTAACCCTGATTGTGAAACCAATGCATTTGTACATCAGATTTGATCTAATTTTCTAGGGTTTCTTGGGTTTCCTACATTCTTTATTTCTTATTGTACCTAGTTTTTGTAGACCTAGTTTTTCCCTGAATGATTTGTAGCTTGTTGCAATCCTTGTTCCTATAAAAGGATTTTCAAGATCATTTAGAAGGGTTCCACAATTTTGGATGTCCATGATTTTGGCTCCATGAATGTTCTGCCTTGTAAATATTGTCTTATTCTCTGCATATAGGGTGTTCCCTCTTTCCTTTCTGGTGTTGAGAATATAATAAAAATTGTGATAATTTGTCTTATGTATGAGATTCAATATGTTTATATTGTTATCAGATTGTCTCCATCTTGGGTTTTAGACTTATTGATTATGGCATCAAGGGTGTTGTGATCTTTCTATATGCATTTCTTATGTGTCTGCAATAGAGTTGTTTTCACAGAAGCAACTATGTCTAGGACTTATTTTTAGGTGTGTATGAACTGGGGTATCAAGGGTATCTCATGTTTGTCTTTCAGTGGATGCTGATTAATCTATTACTTGTTTATAGGTCTCTTCTAAGGGGAGGGTTAAAATCCTTTGAATGGGTGATAACACATTTGGGTACACAAGTGGTTTGATAATGTATGGTTTGATCAATGGTGTATGGCTGATGTAAGGCATCACCATATTTGAATGTATTATCTTCTTGTTTCATAGCTTTCTATTGCAGTGAGGTGTTTGAATCTACTACCCATTGGATAAGGCACTGGTCTATGAGAGACTAAGGGTATTTCAAGGGTCCATTCAACCCAATGTCAATCATTCAAATCAAATACCTTTCCCTTTCATGTTGGTAGTAGTAGTAGTAGGAGGTCCATTCTAGTCTTCATATTCATTCTATGCAAATAGGGCTATTGCATAAGAATTTGTTTCACTGGGGTACAAGATACCTATAAGGGTTTGAAGACTATTCCACAATAATGTATCTACAGGCCTATTGTTTATCATGGGGTGTCTAGAGTGTGCAGATAAGGCAATACCCACCTGAGTGATGTGGAGCTCAAAGAAGAAGGAGGATTCTTTTCTATCCTCATCAATCAGATTTTTTCCTTGTTAAACTTGAGTGCCTACCCTAAGAATTAAGCCCACCTATTGTTTCAAGTTTTCCTTGGAATTAAAGAAAATTAAACATTATGTTATTTCATTTCTTTTGCAAACTTTTTACCATCAACCAAGCATACTTTGACTATAGTAGAGTGACTTTCCTCAAATTTATCTACTAATAGAAATAATACTTGTTTCTTTCCATCCTTCCAGATAGTATATTGATTCAATCTACCATCATGCAAAGCTTTCCTATCATACTTCCACTGTCTACCCAAAAGAATATGACAACAATCCATAGCCATAATATCACACAAGACTTCATCGTGATAATTCCCAATTTTGAATTTAACAAGGCATTGTTCACTTACAAGTAGTTTATGCTCCTTTTGAATCCAAGTAATATGGTAAGGCTTAGGATGTCTCAATCTCTATCACTACAATTTGTTAACCATCTCTTTAGATGCCAAATTATTAGAACTTCCACTATCAATGATTACTTTGCAACATTTGTCAACAATCTTACACCTGGTTCTGAACAAACTTTTCCTTAGAATAGGTTCCTCATCAGCTTCTTCATTACACAAGATCCTTCTTAGCATCAAGTTTACACCCTGTTCAAGTTCATTAGAGAATTCCTTAACTTCATCACAAGCCAAATTGTTTATGTTATTACCGCCAGTCTTCTTTCTAGAGTTAGTACATTAAAAGGCTCTATGTCCTTCTTCACCACTTTTGTAACAAGTACCTCTAAACCAAGATTTCTCTTCTCTTTTCACACTATTTTTATTCCTAGAGGAACCAGTATATCTATCTCTAGATTAATTACCTCTTCTACCAGTAAGTTCATCTTTCCATCCTTTATTTTGTATTACATTGTCAGATCTTCCACTTTCTCCATAAGATCTGCCTCTACTTCTCTAAAATCTACCACCTCTTCCTCTTTGTCTTTGTCCATGCCTCTTTGTCAATCTCTCTTATTCCTTCAAATAAAATTGGTATGCTTCTTCCACACTTTCCATCTTAACATAACATATCTCATCTTGAATAGATGTCTTTAGGCCATTCAAGTATCTAGCCACCTTCTCAAATTCATCATCCACATGTCTAGATTTGATATCCAATTTGTAGAATTCTTTAGTATATTATTTCACACTCATGTCCTTTTGTTTCAAATTTTGCATCTTTCTCATCAAACTCACTTGGTAGTTAGATGGAAGAAACTTCTTCTTCATCTTTCCAAGCATCCTCATCCATGTCTTGATCTTTTCTTTTCCTCTCTTCTATCTCTCAGTTTGTAAATAATCCCACCAAAGAGATGCATGACCTTTCAACTTTGTGACTACTATCTTAACCTTCTTGTTATAAGGAGTACCTTCATACTCAAAGTATTTATCCATCTCAGAGATCCAATCTAGAAGTACATCAGTCTCAAGTCTTCCATCATAGCAAGAAACTTCAATTGTAGGTCTAGAGTTTGCCTTAGCCAAAATTCTCAAGAGTCTTTCCTCATCCTACTCAACTTCAGGTTCAGGGCTAGGTGCAACCTCTTCTTCATTACTAACATCTTCAAGATGTGCACCTCTCCTTTGGGCTGTCTCTACAACTTCAAGCCTAGTTTCAATCCACCTCAACATATCCATGATAGCATTATCATTTCCTCTACCTCGAACCATCTTGACAATCAGGTTCCAACAAGATTGTAACCTTCTAAAATTTATAGGTTAGATCTTAGATCTGCCAGCCTACAACCAATCCGATATGATTCTCCACAATCCAATCCATAAGAAATAACTTCTCTCTGATACCACTTGATGTAAGGGTAGGAAAGGTGAAGGTAGAATCAGGGTTAATTGAGACTGCTTAAACCCACAAACATACCCTGCGAAGAGTTACACATGAAATAAATGTTTAAACAACACACAATGCCATGAAACATGATGAATATGGGCAAGAAATTGGAAACCAAAAATGGTGCAATTATTATAAAATCATCAACATGCCCAGCTATGAGGCCTTTCAAGTTTCATCCCTATACAATGAATTTATGAAATCATAATCACAACTCACATATTATTTATTGCACTCATGATACTTCCATCTAGAAACACTTAGTACTATCTATCACCCCTATCACTACTTTTTACAATAGTGGAAGCTCCAAATATATAGCCAGCAAAGCCACAAGTCGACCAGTCAGGCATTTAATTTTAATATAGGTCCACTTAGGAGGAGAAACAAAAACTAAAGCAAGAAATAACAAAACATGATATGAAGTTGTATTTAGGTCCACACATGATCCAAGAACATTGCCTCAATCATGCAAGATCTAATTTCCCTGTACAGAACCACGCAAGATGAAATACCACATGTTTCATGAGCAAAACTTGTAGAAAATTGATGCCCGGGGAAAATTGTGATAAAATCTAGATCCAAATAAATTATGACGTGCACCCTTAGGAGAATTCTCAAGATTAGGTCTACATCATTGAATTAATTGCACAAGGAAAGAAACAAACAATAGACAGGTACAAGAGACAATAGATATTTTTTGTGATGCAAGATTTCTCAAGACCCAAGATGCTTCTACATCATAGACTTTCCCACACTAACTCAACAACTAGCCCTTCTAGACAACTAGATTCTTATTAAACCTATCAACTAAAACATTCCAAAAAGAGTTTGACAACTTCAAACCAAGAGGGAGACACATGTAGGAAGAAATAAGATCAGCAATAGCACACCCCAAAATATTTGAAATATTTCTCTACCTCTCCTCAGGAGTATTAATAGAAAAAATGGATCTCTTATTCCAATTGATGAGCTGACCCGAGGTGCTGCTATAGATGTTAAGAGTTTCCTTCATCTTTCTTGCCTCTAAAAAAGTACATGCCCCCATCATAATAGTGTTATCAACAAATTTTTGGTGAGAGAAAATCAACTCAGAAGAAGATGACCTGGGACCTTTAAGCACTCCTCCAAAAATTATATTATTCACATATCTTCCAAGACTTTCAACTTGTGTGTGTGAATTTTGTACCTAGTTGTAGACACAACACTTCATTAAAACATTAGAGGTTAGAAAAAATCAAAATATTGCAAGTAATTGAAACTAAGCAAACCAGGTGATTTACTACCTTCTAGTAGGTGCGAGTATGATATTCTCAGATCAGACCAAAACTAGTGACAATGCAACACCTAAACGAAGGATTTGAATGCAGAAGATGGATATGAAATGAATGCAGATTTATCTATATTTTTGGATTTTCTATGCAATTAGAATGAAAAACTGATATGAAACTAATCTAGGATGAAATTGAGATGATATGCAAATTTATCTAAGAATGATGTGAAAACTATGAATGCAAAACTATCATATGAAAACTATGCAAAACTATGACCAACAATGAAAGATCTCACAAATTTCCTGTCACGAGTGCTTAATCCTTCAATCGCCAATTCGCTAGAATGATTATGAAAATTTGGCGGTCCTCCAGAGATGATTTGTGAAGAGTTGAGCCTTGATTTTATAGAAATCTAGGGCTTTGAGGGTGCATGAGAAAAGTCATAAATCACTCTTGATGAACTCGGGTTGATTTTTGAGTTATCAAGAAATTAGAGATAATTAACTCACAAAATCATGCAAAATCATGTAAGAACAACTTTTTAACTCAAATCAGAAGTTTAGGTTAGCTTTGAACTCAAAATAGATGTTGAATTTCCTAAAGATAACAACTTGCATTGATTTTCTAATTTAAATTTTAATTGCTCTTCCAAATGTGCATAGATAATTATGAATTAATTAAATAAATAAAAATGATTAATCTTCAACTTAACTGATTTTTGAATTAAAACAATTGATTTATGGGTTAATCAATTATTAAATTAGACTTTATTCAAAAACTATATTATTAAAAATTGACAACTGACTTTAATTAATTAAATAAGAATTTAATCAATTAGTGAGAAGATTTTTGATTTATTGTCAAAATTAAATAATACAATTTAGGAATAGATTAATTAAATTTAATTAAATAATCAAGTGGCAAGATTAAGTCTAATTAATTAAATATTCAGAATATTCAATTAATCAAAGTTTAGGATAAATATGATTTATCACCAAATAATTATTAAATTAAAGATAATTAGGATAAATTAGGAATATTGCTAGGAATATTCCCCGATGCAGAATTAAGATAATCAATTATGATTTGATAATGTATAGATGTGCCTTAGGTTAGGACTTTGATGTCGATTTCATTCGATTTGATGATGTAGGAGGTTAATGAATGTATCGCCCATTTTTGGGGTATTACATTTTGCCCCTCTTTGAATTACTGTGCAAAGCACAGTGGTTCAAAGAATAGTCTATGTATAATGATGAAACTGAATTGAAAGGTGAACCGATTTTGAGACAGAAACTGATTGAAAGATTTGAAAGGTTGATTCAAGTCCTTGTTGACCAAGAATCATGATGATGTTAACTATAGGATCAATGAACCGGTGATTACAAAAAAGTATCAAAACACCTAATTCTGAACCTTATGATTGCGAAGAAGTGAGTGACCGATTCCAGACTTGATTGTCCAAAAGAATCATAGTGGCATCACATCCTGAACCCATCAGTTACGAAGAACCAAGGAAATAACACTAATGAGCTGATGGTTATGAAAAGCTGATACAGTTTACAAGATAGATGAGGATACTAGATTGATATGGATCTTGATGAATCTGATATGCCCCAAGTGATGATCAGTTTTCCCCAAGCGATGAGGACTTTTGATGAATCAGTAACTAGACGTGGTTGTTGTCTTGATTACTGAGGAAAGATTTGATTTATAGATTTGATTGATGTGTAATACCATGTCCCCTTCAGGATGAAAATCAAAATCTGACAAGAAAGTCAGCGTTAAATGGTTTAGAAGCATGTTAATTGATTTGAGAAGTGGTTGTGCACATCTAAGAACATGTTCTGCATCATTTGGAGGTCCTAGAGATTATGTTTGACTAGATTTGACCATGAGTTGACCATGGGTGCCCAAGTTGAAATTTTGATAGTTTGATGTTAGATAATCAGTTAAGTTGAATCTTAGATTTCTATGAAGATTGAAGGTTGATTATGCAAGAAGTCGGCCATCCTAGGTCTAAAAATTTTAAATCATGATTGTGACATAGTAAATGATCTCAAATTTTAATTTTGATCCCAAAAATGGGTTCAGAATGTCGAAATTAGATAGGGGTGCAATTTTCATGGAAAACGGAGCACTTTTGAAAATTAGGTCAAAAGCTATATAAGGGCCAAAAGGGTCATTTTCAATTCATTATTCACTTTTGACTTGTGAAACCTTGTGGAGCCCTCTAAGAGAGAAAATGGCTGAGATGAAGGTACCTATCACTTCCCACTGATTTGAGCACAGCCAGAGACATCAACGACCTCCACAGTATGGACATCCAGTAAGTGGACCTCTGTGCCTTTGTGTAAATTCCACTTTTGCATGTTTGTAGCATTTTTAGGTTTTTTTTGTACATTTTTAATTTTCAATTTTCGCATGCATGGAAATTCATACGATTGTCCTCCGTGACTCGTATGACTTTTCAATTTCCTTTCTTTTGTCATTTGAGAACCCCCTAAAACTCATATGAGAGGGACCCAAGAGTCGTACGACATTTCATCGGGTCCCTCCTCCATCTTACGGGAAGACTTAGAAACTTGTATGACCATGATTTTTTGTATGATACCTTACTGAAACTTGAACAAGTTTTAGTGCCAGTCTGAATTGTCATATGGGAAACAGTGAGCCAAAAACACCTTTTTAGGTCAAATTTCTTGATTTTCTAAAATCTTAGATTGATTTCTGAGCATTGAATGCACCTTTTGAGATAGTGAACTTTTTAATTTATGTACTTGTAGCCTATTTTTCAACCAAATTATGAATAGGGTTTCCTATTTTTATGTTGTGTAGGTTATCTATCCTGATGTTCATGTCTTCATCTCACATCCTCTGACTCAGAGACTCTGTGTTTCATTGCCTGACCCTATGAGGGTACGTCTTGCTTCTTGCGGGTTCAAGTATCTAATTCAGTTGCCCAAGATTAG
The DNA here is from genome assembly GCA_027943335.1 of Chamaecyparis obtusa. Lineage (NCBI taxonomy): Eukaryota > Viridiplantae > Streptophyta > Pinopsida > Cupressales > Cupressaceae > Chamaecyparis > Chamaecyparis obtusa. The sequence goes on along the minus strand of BSBK01001728.1, from coordinate 4,010,886 downwards.
GGTTAACCATGGACTATTGACTACATTGATAGAGCGGTTTCATTTAGAGACCTAGACTTTCCACCTACCCACTAGAGAGATTACCATCACACCTGAGGATGTATATAGGATATTACGTATACTATTCCATGGTCCTCATCCTGATTATGTGAATTTGGGGAACTCTGGTTTATTATCCTTTAGAAAATTATTTGGAGATGATACACAACTCACTAGTTCTATATCTTGGGAGACTTTGCTACAGTGCTATGGGCAGACCCATAGACTAGAGTGTATTATAGCAGGCATGATAGGAGGTATCATCATGTTCAACCATCAACAGAATGGTCTATTGATAGGCTAGGCCCTGATAGTGGCACAAATGATGGTGAATCCTTTTGAGTTAGCTTGGGGTCAGTGCATGCTAGCACATATGTTCTTTGAGATGCACATGATTATGTATCAAGAGAGAAAGTCATTTGCCTCTTGTGCATTAGTTCTATAGATATGGGCTTAGGAGCATATCCCAGTATTGAGATTGGTTTGTCAGACACAATGCCAAGAGAAGGAGCCTGTGATATATGTTTACTCTAGATATGTTACATAGGTGTGCATGGGTCACATAGAGTACTAGAGGTGGTGCCTTGATGATATGACTTTTGTAGTATGGAGACCATACTTGCGCATAGAGGCCTGACCTACTGTGAGGGAGTAGTTTAGTTATTTCTGTCAGAGTCATGTACTGATTGGGTAGTCTACCACATTTCTAGAGAACTTCCTTATCACTAGAGTATGGAGGCAGTATGGCATCATTCAAGATGCACCACAGGAGCATGCTTCTTATGTATAGATTCTAAGAGAGTTGGGATTAGGATGGGGCCCTTAGTTATCATATGTTCTTTGTACCTAGGAGTATAGTAGTGTTGTTGGAAAGGACTAGGATTATTGGGAAGATGTTCCAGATGCTGGTGTGATATATGGTTTCATAGCTTGGCTTACAGAGCATCCTATACATAGATTTTCAGATCTGACAGAGTTGATACCTTCTATGGAGGAGGCTATGGATGTTACAAGTGCTCCAATGGGTAGAGGGTAAAGATGTATAGGTGCACAAGTTTTGATGCCCCATCCTACACCTCTGAGACCAAGAGTAGTGGTGACACCTCAGAGACCATCAGGGCATATGAGACCATCAGGGCACATGAGACCACCACCATACCCCACTAGTTCTTTAGCAGGAAGGCCTGCAGTATTATAGAGGAGAGAGTGGCACTCTATGCAGTGTGGGTGGTTTCAATGATGTTCTTGGTGTAGAGCAGGATGTAGGTGCTGGCCCGAAGCCTCTATAGGGTGATACAAATTTTGATCTTGGTGCTGAGGTTAGACACTGTAAGGCACAGAGAGCAGAGGCCATTGAGCAGCCAATTGGGGACAACACTAATATGCCTACAGTAGATGTAGATCCTAGTGTACCATAGACTACTTAGGAGGTCATCAGATGACTAAGATTATAGGTCAAGGACCTAAAGGTACAGATTTGTCATTGTGAGGAGTGATTTGTAGAGGTTGATAGACAATGTTTCAAGCTTCAAGAGGAGAATAGGAGATTATAGACAGAGGTGACACATCAGACCTCTCGAGCTACCTATTATGTTTCTGCCTACTATGCTATTGTTCCTACTATGTAGAGATTTCCTACGTACTCTCAGTATATGATAGCATCAGAGGGAGCTAGGGAACCCCGAGTAGAGGTAGTACTAGATGCACCACTGCCACCTCCACCATATGTAGAGTATCACAAAGACAACTAATCTGTCTTGATATATTTTTGCTCTTTTTGTCCATAGATACATTATTCTGATCATCTAATATCTCTCATGAGCTCATTCTTTTGTACACTATGCCAATAGTGCACCTTTGACTAGTTTGAGTTATACGATATATATGAGATTGAGATTTTGGTTATGACTTCATTTGTACTTGTCATGTTTTGATTTATGATTCTATCATGTGATTTAAATGCTATGAGTAGTGTAGAATGTATGTATGGATTTATGCAATGTAATGATTTCTTTCACATGTATGAATGTTATGAAAATGTAATGATTATGGAAAGATGTATGTATGATTTAAATTATGCATATGTATGCAATATAAATGCAATAGATGGAATGATTATGATATGTAATGAAATGATACACGATATATTTTGTAGGTATTAATGAAGACAAGTACTCAGTCTTATGTCAAAAATGATGTCTAACCCAGGATGGTAACTGCTTGTAGTTCTGTGAGGAAACCTTCATGGGAGATTTAGCTCTTCATGTCAAGCTTTAAGTTTAGTTGTGAAGGATTTTTTAAACATTCAAGTTTATGTAGCAATTGTGAGATCATGCAAAGTGCAAAATGACATGCAGAATGAAATAAAACCTAAGACCTAGGACCTAGTCATTGATCATGTGTCAATCATTTTCATCATTGAATTTTTAGGTAACCAGATAAATCAATACAATGCCCACTAGTTAGGAAACCATAGACATATGAATATCGATTTGTATGCACAAGAATCAATACAATGCCCATTGGTTAGACAACCATGGACATATGAATATTGATTTTGTTTTTGGAATGTTGGATTAGATATAAGCACCAAGGCACAAATGCCAGGATGACCTGAATATCATATCCATTTTGATATATCAATTTGTATAAGCATTAGAACATAGACATTGTGATGACTATAATATGCCTTGCTTTAAAAATACATCAAACAATCAAGAGATCATTCTAAATCCAATGTGAATTACCTATAGTGACCCTTTATTGTTCACCTCCTTAGGCAAGATTGCATTTCATAGTAGGAGAAAGAACTCACTCAAAAAAATAATAGTTAGATCAAACTTCCTTGAATTTTTTGGGTATCAATGGTTGAGGTACTCATGGCCATCTAATTCGAGATGGAGGCTCTTACAGACAAACACCATTTTAGTCCAAAATTTTTGAAGTTATTAGATGTTCACATACAAGAAGAAGACAAAGAAAAGATTATGCCCCCAGTCATCACTCTGTAAAACCTGTGATGGACATCACCAAAGAGCTCAAAGGGACACAATATGAAAAAATCTCAATGCAAATCAATAAGCATACAAGGAGATAAAAGGATCAAGAAGCATAGATTGTTTTCAGTTTGTGTTGATGTTTGATTGCATTGTTGTAGATGCAAAATCTTTTCTGGATAAGAGACAGACTAACTAACTTAGATGAAGCTTCGAAGGTTTCTGACTAGATATGACACGTCTAAAGTATATTGGAGACCATAGAATATGACATTGATTGCCCCCAATTTTGAAACATTGATAGGATACAGATGCTTTTGCCAATGGTGTACAGACCGACTTATTGAAAATAGGAAAGCAAAAACAAACCAGGAGATATGTACAAACTAAAGCAAGACTAAAATCTGGGAAAGACCAATATTGCGCTGATGGATGAAGCATTTTTTAACAAGTGGCACCCATTTTCCAGGTGTTCATCATCTTGGTAGAGATTCTTTTTTTTTTTGCTACCAAGGTGCCTGTTTCCAAGTTTTTACCAAGGCACTTTTTCTTTTTCTCATTTTTTAATATTTTTATCTTTTCCAATTTTTATTTTTTTTTGTACTTTTGATATTTTTTTATTTTTTTGTGAATCATCAAGGCACCCATTACTAGGTTTTCACCAAGATGTTCATTTTTTTAGGACTTCTTCCGATTTTTAAGATTTTTTCAGGACATTTTACCATAGACTGAATGCCTTAGGCATAGAATTTCTTCAGATGTAGAACTTTGATTGGTTCTCGAAGCTATTCTCCTTCATTCATTGAGAGTTGATAGGCTCCAGGGCCAAAAGTAGTAGGGATAACAAAGGGACCCAACCAGTTGGGTTCAAACTTCCCCTTGCATTCTTTATATGATTGATTTTTAGGATTCTCTCTCAAGACTAGATCACCAACTTGAAATTATCTATGTCTGACTTTCTTGTTGTAGCCTCTAGACATTATTTTTTGATATACTCTGAGATGATCATATGCTATTTGTCTGTGCTCATCTAGTATTTCAAGTTCTTACAACCTAGACACTCTGTAGTCATCATCAGTTACTAGACCATAGATTATGATTCTTAGTGATGGGATTTTAACCTCAATAGGTAGTACCACTTCAGAGCCATAAACTAAAGTGAATGGTGTAGTCCTAGTGGGCATTCTGATACTTGTTCTGTAGGCCCAGAGAGTTTGATTTATCATGAGATGCCAATCTCTTCCTATTTTAGTAATTGTATGGTGCAAGATTTTTAATAGATTCTTGTTTGAAGCTTATGCTTGTCCATTCCCTTAAGGATAGTAGATAGATGACCAATGTTGTGTAATCTTGAATTTGGCACATAGATCATCTAAGTCCTTATTCTTGAATTGTCCACAATTATCTATGACTATAGAGTGTGGAATACCATACCGACATATGATGTAGTTCAGGATGAACATAGATATTTTCTTGCTGATTGCTTGAGTCAGAGGGACTGCTTCTACCTATTTTGTGAAGTAGTCTATAGCTATTATAATATGGGTATGTCCATTAGAAGAATGAGGATGTATGGATCCTATAAGATAAAATTCCCATTGGTGAAAAGGACATTGTGTAGTAAAGGGAATTAGATCTTTTCCTGGAGCATGAATTAAGTTACCATGTACTTGGCACTTTTGACAGTTCTTAGAAAACTTGATTGCATTTTTCTCCATTGCAGGCCAATAGTACCCAGCCCTAATAAGCTTTCGAGCTAGTGTTAAACCATTCAAGTGTGACCCACATATACCTTCGTGGACTTCCTCTAGTGCATGTTGAGACTCTTCCCATTCTAAAAATCTAAGTAGCGTACCATCTAGACCTCATTCGTATAGATCATTACCAATGATGACATATCAGGATGCATTGCGCATAAGGTATTGTTTCTCATGGCGATTGAAGGTTTTGGGAATGACTTGGTCTTGGAGATAGGAGAAAAGGTTTTTGTATTGGGATAAATCATGACCAAAAATAGTGCAGATCATGTAGGTTTCAAGGGAATCATATGCAGGATAAGATAGTGCTTCCACCAGGAACTCATAGCATAGCTCATGTTCAAGCTGTTGTAATACAGTAGATAGCATTGCCATTGCATCAGTAGCATTGTTCTCTATTCTAGGAATTTTCTCAAATGTGATAGATATTTAATAATTTTTTAGATCATCTACCATTATCTTGTATGGAATCAACTTTTCATCTTTCATTTGGTACACATCATTGACTTGGTGTATAACAAGTTGTGAGTCCCCATGAATGTGTAACTTTGTCACTCTCCACTCAATTGCTATTTTCATCCCATTAAGAAGGGCTTCATATTTAGCAATATTTTTTGTACAAGGAAACTTTAATCTAAATGCTTTAGGGATTGAGTATCCTTGAGGTGTGATGAACAATATGCCTACTCTAGATCCATTCTATGTATAGGAGCCGTCAAAGAACAATTTCCATGATCTAGAAGATAAGTTCATGATAGAGGAATCTAGAAATTCCATTTGCATTGGTGTATCATCAAACAAGGGTGCTTCAGCCAATTGATCAACAATTACCTATCCTTTAATATCTTTTCTTTCAATATATTCAATGTCAAATTCACTTAAGAGCATGACCCATTTAGCTAATCTACCTGTGAGGGTAGCTTTGCTTAGTAGGTACTTTAGTAGATCAATCTTAGCTACCAAATGCATGGTATGAGCTAACATATAATGTCTCAGTTTCTATGATGCAAAGATCACAACTAGACAAGCTTTCTCAATCATCAAATATTTCTTCTCATATGCAACCATTGTTCTACTGATATAGTATATAGCTCTTTCCTTTTTATTCTCATCATGTTGTACTAGCAATGCCCCCAGTGATGTATCTATTGTGGAGACATATAAGATCAATGAATTCCATTGAATAGGAGGCATCAAAATAGGAGGATTTGAAAGATATTTCTTGATATGGTTAAATTTCTTCTCACATTCTTCATTCCACAAAAAGGTCACACCTTTATGTAATGCTTTTGTAAAAGTTTGTGATATATCTGCAAGCTATGATATGAAGTGTTTGATAGATTGTACTCTCCTTTGTAATGTTCTCATTTGACTAATGTTCTTGGGAGGTTGCATCTCCATGATTGCTTTAACTTTATCTAGATCAACTTCAATACCTTTCTTTGAAACTATGTATCCTAGGAGCTTTCTAGAAGTGACACCAAAAGCACACTTCTTAGGATTCAGTGTGAGACTAAATTTTTCCATTCAATCTAGTATCTTGTTCAAATCATTTAGATGTGTAGATCTTATCATAGATTTTTCCAAATTATCATCAACATAATCTTCCATAGTTCGATGCATCATGTCATGAAAGATAGATTTCACAGCTCTTCGATATGTAGCACCAGCATTCTTAAGCCCAAATAGCATGACATTCCAACAAAAGGCACCCCATGCACATGTGAAAGAAGTTTTCTCTTGATCCTCTAGAGAAATTTTTATTTGATTATATCTAGAAAAACCATCCATTAAGGAATACATCTTGAAACCCGCAGTCATCTCCACTATCATGTCAATGTTGGGTAGTGGAAAATCATCCTTAGGGCATGCCTTATTCACATCTCAGAAGTCTGTACACACTCTGATTGATTTATCAAGTTTAGAAATAGGTACAATATTTGAGATCCATTCAGCATAGTCAATAACTCGGATGAATCCGGCTTTTAGTAGTTTCTCTAATTCATCTTTTACCAAGAGTGCAACATGAGGATACATTTTTCTCAATTTTTGCTTAACAGGTTTGACCCCTGGAGTGATAGATAGATGGTGCATTATAAGATCAGGATCCAACCCTGGCATATCTGAATATTTCCATGCAAAGTTGATCTTTTTCTCTATTAGGAATGTGGTAATTTTTTTCTTTTCTTCTTCTGATAAGGATTGTGCTACATGGATCAACTATGGTTCCTCTTTTGTACCCAAGTTGATAGATTGAGTGGGCTCAATTAGAACTGGAGATATGTCCTATAAATGACTTGAAAGGACATCAAATATCTCATTCTTAGGCACCTCAAAGAGGTTTTCACCTTTGGATACATCTTTTATTTTTACTTTTGTAGGTTCTGAGACTGCCATAAAGTGGTTTTCACCCTCATAACTCCTTTTCTTTTTATTTTTACTTTTATTCTTTTGACTAAGATATTTGATGTCTAACTCCATCATGCTAATGCTCAGTCCTCTAATGGAATTCCTCATAGGCTCAATTACATTTAGGTAGCAATCAAGGGCATAGTCATTTGGAAAGGTGTAAATACCATGGCTCGGATTCATGGAGGTTTGGTCAAGAAGGTCGGGATGTTGGATAGTCAAAGCAGGAAAGGATTGGGAGATAGTGTTCATGGATATGGATCTTTCATCATTAGTCCTAACTTGACTCTCAAGTTTGAAGGTGATATTACAACTTAAGACGTTCAATTTGTGAATAGGCTCAATGTCATTATGGGAGTCCACTTCAGCCATCAGTGGATCAGACTCATTAGGTTCATTATTTTTCTCTAGACTTACATCAGATTTAGATACATATTGGTGAATAACATCAACATGTTTCTCTATAATAAGCTCATCTTCCTCAAGAATGACTCCCCATTCATAATAATTAGATTCATCTTCTGATTTAGGACTTCTAGGAAATCTAAGAACATATGTAAAGTTAGGATGAATACCCCAAGAAGGATTACCCTAAGATTCTGATTTGAATTCATACTCATGAGAATCTATCTCAAAATAGCTACCACCTTATTCTTTGTCTGCTTGAATTTCTTTGAGACCAGATGGTTCTTGTGGTACAACTATCTCTTGTTTCATAGTAGGTTCTTGTGTGTCTACTACATTAATCCTTTTGATTGGATCATCCTCCGCTTCAAGAAGGTCTTTAATTTCTTTAGGAAAATGCTCATAAGGGATAAGTTCTGAGCTATCTAAATCACTATCTGATTGTTTGTTATATTCCTCTTGGTTATGGGCTTCTTCTAATGTGATTTATTCTATTACATGAGAGCACTTACCCTTGAGATAGAAGGATTTCTTTCTATAGCCTAGACTAGTAGTATCTTTGTTTGACCTACCAGTATGTGAAATAGGTGCCATGAGACCTTTTCATCTCACTCCTAGATGTCCTTGGCCTAGATATCCCATTTTAGTGATCAGTTTATCACCTGGGCCATATGACTTGGAAGGGATCTTCGGGGTTTTAGAGTCACGTGGTTGAACAACTTGAGATTCAGGTTCATCTTTGTATAGCCATACAAGAACAACTTCATCCTCTTCAAAATCTTGTATAGACACTTGTTCTGCAACAAAATTTCCTTTATATGTCACAAGAGGTTCTTTAGATTCTAGTTTGGACTATTTTAGAGATTGCCCATAAGACTTAGGCGAGATAGGGAGAGATGTCAAAGATAGGACTGGCTCTATAGTATATTCTCCCATACCATTTTCTTTGATTGTGACCTCTTTTGTAATGTCTTCCATCTTAGATGTAGATGCCATGTCTGCTTTCTTAGTAGAAGATTCTTTGTTATTAGGAACAAGCTTATCCGCACTTTCTTTCAATGCATTACAAGTTTTAGATATATCAGCTGGAATTGTTACTTCTACTCCTTCATAAGGAAATTTTAGATACTGATGGTATGTAGAAGGAATAGCTTGCATTTCATGTATCCAGGGTCTCCCTAGAAGGATGTTGTAAGCCAAAGGTAGATCAAGGACTTGATATGTCATATCTCTAATAACTGGACCTGTTTTGATAGGTAAGACTATTGTTCCTTTAGAAGATCTTTCTTGCTCATCATATGCTTTGATAGTTATCTTATTTTTAGGATCAATGGAAGCTTCTAAAAATCCCAATTGTGTGATCAAGTTATAAGAACAAATGTTTAGGCTAGCACCCCCATCTATCAACACATGTTTGATTCTATGGTTCTGGATCAAGACTTCTATGTGCAAGGGATGGTTATGTGGATGACTCAAGGAATTATCATCTTCCTCTGAAAAGGAGATATACTACAGAGATGTAAGATGACCAACCATAGTCTGGAATCTATCTAAATCAAGTTTTTCAAGAACATTGGATCTGAGCAGAGGTTTTTCTAGAATGGCTCTATGAGCTGGAGATATCTGAAGAAACTCAAACATTGATATTTTTGCATTGGTATGCTGGAGTTGTTGGAAAATGTTGTAAGATGTTGGCCTTGTGTCTTTAGGATTGGAAGATTTAGATGCCACCTTTTATTTAGAAGAAGATGAAAGATTAAAAGGCATCTTAGGGACATTTGATGAATTTGGGATTTGTCCCTGTAGATGTGCCAGAGCTTGTGATCAAGTAACTGCGTTAGCTGATTGATTTACTCTATCTTTTCTTACAATTGTGATGACATTGCAATGCTTAGATAGGCATGGTTCAACCATATTGATAACAAAATTGTTTTTGGAGTAGGCAACATTGACCTTAGCACCCATAGTAGGCTAAGAAGATGAATCTCCTTGGCCATGTTTTAGAAATGGTTTCGTGAATGTTGTGTGATCATTATTGCTTTTATGGTTGTCAATCATGATTTCTCCATTATCAATTTTATCTTGTATGGTATGTTTCAAGCATAAGCAATTACTGGTTTTATGACCCTTACTACAATGGAAGTCACAGAAGTCATTCTCTTTCCACCATTTCAGTTTAGGTTCAGGATCAAATTGTCAGATCTCAGGAAAAGATATGATGTTGTTAACCAACAAATTTTTCATAGCGGATTCCAAAGATTCTCCAAGAGGAGTGAACTTTCATGTAGGATCAGCAGACCAAGGTTTGTACTCTTTCATCCTTTGAGATGATTCAAGTACCTTTTGTTCTAAAGCTTTGATAGCTTGGGTACTAATAGTTAGATTGAAAGTTGGTGCCTTAGATGGGGCATGGACAGTATCAACAACACCATCTATGATGATGCCTTTGTTCTTGTCTTTGGAATTAGAACCAGATTCATACTTGTCCTTTTGAAGTGTGATATCCCCCTTTTTCACAAGTACTTTCCCAATTTTGATTGTATTGTCTACCATCTTATCAAAAGATGTATGATTTTGCATTTGTAAAGGGTAGTTGATTTCGGGAATTGTTGATGAATATTTCTAATTTCTTAGTTTCTGGAATGGGTTTATCATATAGAGAAAATTTCTTCCTCCATCTTTTGAGAAATGTCAGGAATGGTTCTCCTAGAGAACTAATGAATGGCTGACCCTCCAAGAGATTGGGGAAAGAGATGCATCAAGTAGGTTGGTTCATGCATAAACTCCATAGATTGACTAAAAAATTATTTAACATGATCTTAAGGATCAAAGTTTCCATCGTACTTATCGTACTTGGGCATTTCCACTATTTTCAAGAATGGTGGCATATACAAGTCTTTGTCAAATGGAAAAGGACATAGAGCCTCCATCAAGAACTCCTTGGGTTCCTTTTCTTTTTCAAGTTTGTTAAGTTTGACTTGCATAACGTGCATTTGTTTCATCATAGTCGTAATTGGAGTTTCTTCCTCATGCATAATGATATCTTCAACATTAAAGTTTGGAGGAAGTTTATCTCCTTGGTGAGCTAACTCTAGGAAATATGTCTCTTTGTCTTCCTTCAAGAAATGCCTCATCATTTTTTTGAATTCATCATCATTTTGATATCGATAAATTTCAAAAGGTGTGGGTTTTTTATCCGCACCATTTTGAGAGTGAGGTCCTTAAGACCTGTGGTTTGTCCCTTTGTGAGACATGTTAGGAGTTTTAGGACTCCCTGGGATAGATTGATGTGGAGTTTGTTGATTACCTCCATGGGGTGATTGAGGAGGAGGAACGTAACCAGTTTTTAATCAAAGATTACCAAGACCGTCATCTTCATAAAGACCTGAATTGTAGAGTTTCTCCAAAGTTGGGCCCATGTGAGATGACAAAGGTAAGTTATGGGGTGATTCTTCAAATTTCTTGTGTGAGGAAGCTCTAGTTTCCACCATTAACCTTGGGTGAAGCAAGAGAGCAAGATGAAGACAACTGAAGAATGATTTGATTCAAGAAGATTGAATGATGCAACCTTGTCAAGATTGGTTTGTTTGAAGATTAGATTGGATGAAAATGAAGGATACTATGCCCTAGTAGTATGGGTAGACACCCAAAAGATAGCAAACACAAGTTCGGAACACTTAGCTATTTTGAAGATTGATTAGAGATTGATGATTTTGACAAGGTTTTGACACAAAATGAAAAAGACTCAAATTGATAAATTAGAAGGCTAGATCAGACTCAACAGGCCACTTCAGGAAAATGATTGGATTCTTTCTAGTTTCTTCTCTATTCTTGACACAATGATTTGTTTGACAGAATCTGGAAGTAGGCTGTAAAAATAGGATTGCTAGCAATTTTGACAACTTTCTAGAAATTTTTGAAAAATTCTCAAATGACTTTTTGTAGGTTCATATGACAGTGGGTAGGCTCTGAAATGAAAGTTGAAAAAACTTGTATGACAATTGCAAAGCTTGCATGACAGTTGATAGCAGATTTTGGCTTTTTGTTTGTGATTTCTGACAAAGCTCATACGATAATATACCAGCTTGCATACGACAATACAGGGGTTCTCAAATGACAATGGTCAAAACTCATACAAATTTTTGACCCTGTGGGATGACTTTTGACTCTAGAAAGGAATTTTGCTTTAGATTCTACAATTTTATCAGATTTTCAGTTTCAGATTGTTTGCAAAATTGTCTGTCTAGATTTGAAGATTGTACTGTGATTGTTCGTTGCCAATAACCAAAGAGATAAACAAGCATGCAGAACATCAAGCAAGTGATTTCAAGAATGTCTGAAAATAATGAACAGGGGAAAAAGAAACCTTGCGCATGAACAATCATGTGATTGAATGTGCTAATCCCTAGGAGTGTTAATTGTGTATGTTCCAAAAAGTTTTTCAATAACACACATATTCCTAGAAAGTGAAAAATTTGGCCTCACTAGGGTTGTTATTAATGGTCTAACTCTACAAATTTTGTGATCTCAAGAGGGCGAACTCCAATCTAGGCACACTGGCATTTTTACACAGTCCAAGAATTTAATCAATCAGGAGCTGCTAGTGAGATCTGATAGCCCAACCAAAGACCACACCTATGAAGATTTCCTCCACAAGGACATTTATATAGTGGTTGTTGCTACCATGGTGAAAATGGCTATTACCACTTGAAGTTCCATCCACGTGGTGGACCCAATTAAGGGAATGTCCATTGTGGTTAACCCTCACTAAAGATGACTTAGAAAAGATACCACAGGGGGACTATATCAGATTCAAGAATGTTGGTTTTTGGTACTATCCAGAAAGGAAGTAGAGCATAATCCCCTAACCTCTTCACTTCACCAAAAAAAGCAAATAGATTAATCTGACACGCTAAGACTAAAATTATCTTGCAAAGATTTGTGATGTCAACAACTCATGGTCTATCAATCTCTCCGAAGAGGGAATGCATCGATCAAAAGCTGAAGACTACAAATCTAGTAGAATGCAAGAAAATCTTAGTATCCTCCCTACCTACAAGGGGATCCTTCATCAAGAAGAGCTTCGCATGAATAAACAAGCGAAAGAAACCCACTCTCTCAAGATCATCCACAAATAGTGTTCATAGGGCCTATTTACTATGTGTAACAAATATGCAAAAAGAAAATCTATGTTCATTTTATAGCCCAAAATGAAGTCTATGATATGAAAGCAGGAAAAGTCACACAAGCTTGACACGTGAGAGTTCGTTTTAATCCAAATTGAAGTGTTATTAGATTGAGAAGAATACTTGAATTCCTTGCAACGCGCTTAGTAGATTTTGACCTATTTTAGCAATTTTTCTTGCGGTTTTCCCAATTAGAATCAGCAGATACCAATCAAAAATAGAAGATCTCAATTTTTAGGGTTAGCTATCAGTCCAAATCTAAAAATCAAATCTAGAAAACTACTTGGAAATTTGAAACGATAATTAAATTCTAGTGTCAAAACTCATACGATAGTGGGTTACCTCCCACATGACAGTCTGAAAACTCATATGACAATGGGTGTCTTCTCATACGATAATGAAGCTTTCAAACAATAATGTATAGCTTTTGATACGAGCCTTGATAGCATCAACTATCGTATGATAGCAGGGTCTTCCTGTTATGACTCTCTGACAAAATTCGTATGAAAAATGTATGGACAGAAAATAAAAGATCATAGTTTTAATTAGAAAATGACAAGAAATTGATAGAAATTGATAGAAATGTAATGGAAACCCATTTCAGGGCCCCACGGTGGGTGCCATAAATGTGTGTGTGAATTTTTTACCTAGCTGTGAACACAACACTTCAGTAAAACATTAGAGGTTAGCAAAAATCAAAATCTTGAAAGTAATTGAAACTAAGCTAACCAAGTGATTTACTGCCTTCTAGTAGGTGTGAGTATGATATTGTCAGATTAGACCAAGACCGGTGACAATGAAACACCTAAATGAAGGATTTGAATGCAGAAGATGGATATGAAATGAATGCATATTTATCTATATTTTTGGATTTTCTATGCAATTAGAATGAAAAACTAATATGAAACTAATCTAGGATGAAATTGAGATGATATGCAAATTTATCTAAGAATGATGTGAAAACTATGAATGCAAAACTATCATATGAAAACTATGCAAAACTATGACCAACAATGAAAGATCTCACAAATTTCCTGTCATGAGTGCTTAATTCTTCAATCACCAATTCGCCAAAATGATTATGCAAATTCAAGGGTCCTCGAGAGATGATTTGTGAAGAGTTGAGCCTTGATTTTATAGAAATCCAAGGCTTTGAGGGTGCATGAGAAAATTCATAAATCACTCTTGATGAACTCAGGTTGATTTTTGAGTTATCAAGAATCAGAGATAATTAAGTCACAAAATCATGCAAAATCATGCAAGAACAACTTTTTAACTCAAATCAGAAGTTTAGATCAACTTTGAACTCAAAATAGATGTTGAATTTCCAAAAGATAACAACTTGCATTGATTTTATGATTTAAAGTTTAACTGCTCTTCCAAATGTGCATAGATAATTATGAATTAATTAAATAAATAAAAATGATTTATCTTCAACTTAATTGATTTTTGAATTAAACCAATTGATTTATGGGTTAATCAATTATTAAATCAGACTTTATTCAAAAACTATATTATTAAAAATTGACAACTGACTTTAATTAATTAAATAAGAATTTAATCAATTAGTGAGAAGATTTTTTATTTATTGTCAAAATAAATTATACAATTTAGGAATAGATTAATTAAATTTAATTAAATAATCAAGTGGTGGGATTAAGTCTAATTAATTAAATATACAGAATATTCAATTAATCAAACTATAAGATAAATATGATTTATCACCAAATAATTATTAAATTAAAGATAATTAGGATAAATTAGGAATATTGTTAGGAATATTCCTTGATGCAGAATTAAGATAATCAATTATGATTCGATAATGTGAAGATGTGCCTTAGGTTAAGACTTTGAAGTCAATTTCATTCGATTTGATGATGTAGGAGGTTAATGAACGTATAGCCCATTTTTGGGTTATTACACAACTATTATAGTAAAGAAGATAGGAGAAATGGGGTCTTCGTACCTAAGACCTTTGGAAGGCCTCTAAAACTAGGATAGGGAACCATTAAAAATAATAGTTGTAGACATAGTTAACACCAACTACATAATATGTTGCAAGACCCTTTCACTAAAACCAAAAGCATGGAGGATTTTAGAAAGAAAATCCCATTCCACCCGATCATAAGATTTTGATAGATCTAGCTTCAATAGAAATCCATGTTTGTTATATACCTTCAAAGAATGGATATTTTCATGAATCATGATAACAAAGTCCAAGATTTTCCTCCCTAGAATAAAACCATTTTTTTGAGGGGAAAGAATAGATGAAAGTAAAGTAAAGTAAGGAGTCTAGAAGTAAGAACATTCAAATAAATATTGTAAAAAGAATTGCATGAGATAATGGGATGAAATGAATCCATAGTATCAACCTTGGGATTTTTGGGAATGAGGACTATGTTCAAGTTGAATTAATCTCCTTCAACAATATTCTAGCACCAAATAATTCCTTGACTAGATTAGAAACATTCTTTTCCATAATGTGCCAAAATTTTTGAAAGTAAAATAATGGACAAGATAGAAAACAATAACAAATTATGATCCTCCAATCTCAGCTGAGAGTCAACAGACAAAAGAGAAGAGAAAAAATGCATTGTTTCTACCCTAATATCCTCCCCTTTAACCAAACTCACCCTCCATATCAATATGAGATATTCTATTCACATCTTTATGCTTCAGGGCTACCATATGAAAAAATCTAGTATTTCTATCTCCAAAAGGAAGCCAAAGCTCCCCAGAGCATTGTCTCCATAAAGTATCTTCTTTAGAAATAATGTCATGATATTTAACAAGGATTTGATGTTTTGTGGCCATATAAATAGAAGAGTATCCCTCAACTTTAATCTTATCCTGGATCTCTTTTAACTCCTTCTGAATAGAAAACTTAGAAGAAAAAATATTCCCAAAGAATTCCTTATTCCAATTTTTAACATTGTCTTTTATAAATCTTACATTTGTCATTAATTGCATCGACAAAAAAGGAAATGGGAAAATAAACTAAACATATTATAGAAATGTAATTATGGGAGAAATAATACTTAACCATCCATTCATTCGATACGAGAGCATGATCCATCTGTATTTGAATTAGCTCAGCCTCTGATCTCCTATTCATCCATGTATAATTAGCCCCTTGGAGATCAAAATCCAAAAAATATTGTTGGTTTATAAAACCTGTCAGATCCATTCTACTATTTGTTTTCACCTGAGATCCTCATAAATTTTCATTATCCTTTAGAGGAGTATTAAAATCTCTCATAATCAACCAGCTAGAATCTATAAAATTAAACCTGGAAGAAGCCAGTCTCTTCCAAAACTTATCTCTTGCACTTTTGGTATTAAGGGCATAAATACTTGAGAGGACTCAAGAAAAATAATCCCTAATATGGTGAAAATTGATAATGACAATATTATCATCAACAATCAGAGGTTCCCCCTTTATAAAGATTAAATTACAAAAAATAGTAGTCCCTCCTAAGGCTCCATCTGAGATGAAACCAACAAATCCACAATTTTTAAAGATCTTAATTTTTTCCACCTTCTCCCTTGACACTTTCCTTTCCTGAATAAGCACCATTTTAGGCTTATGATCTTTAACCATGTTCCTAAGAACAACCTATTTATGGGATCCATTTAACTCTCTCATGTTCCAAGAGAGTATCTTTATTTTTTTCATGGGGAATATACCTCCTAGACGATCTTTTGACTACCATCTGTAGCATTATGCTTGATCTCCTTCTCTTTATACCATCTAGTAGACTTCTTGTGTAGTCTAGTTTTGGGATTTCCAACATTATTCCTTGAGTCTATTTCACATAGAAACCCTACTTTGAGATGGAGAGACCAACTACTGGCTTTCCTCTCCCTTCTTACCTTTCTTTTTTCTAACTTTCATCTAGGGTTCTTCTCCAACTGCTCCATTAACATTCATTTTTTGATTTTCTTTCCCATCCAAAAGATTATTACCCTAGTTCATACCTAACTTTTCTAGGTCAGGAAGAGAGGACCTCTCATGATCGTGAAACCTAGACTTCAAAGAGGGAAAAGAGTAATCTTCCCCCAAAACATTACAAAGCTGAGAAAATTCCAAACTATTGAAGTGTGGATCCTGATTACCTTGTTAAATTAAATCTTCTACCCTAGAAGGCATACTATCATCTACATCCTCCATTTTTTGGATATTATCATTCTCATTGATTTCACCTTCTTCAAGAGGCTGGAATGAGTTTTCCTCCTGTGATGAACAAGCCTCACCCAAATCCCCAAGGGCATTAGGGGGAACTAGAACTTGAGTAGTATCATCATCTTGATGGATAATATCATCATAAACAACCCTATTTGAGATAGGATTTACCCTCAACCTAAGCCTCCTAGACTTGGGCATATTTTTTTCTTTCGGTATCTTCTTCTTCTCAATCTTTTTATGGATTTTCTCCTTTTTAACCCTTTGTGGTCATTTCTTCACCTAGTCTCATGTATTTTTTCGGACATAGAAAGAAAATGACTGGGTTTAAAACTCAATAGGCTAAACCCACTTCCCTATCTTAGAAATGATCTCTAAAAATAAAGAAATGTCTATAAACTACCTGACACAAACACAGATCCTAGCTTAAAGCTATGGAGGTCATCATTGGATCAATGGATACTAATTTCCTAAAAGATCTCACCAAACCCTTAAAAATAGCCTCATTCTAGTACTCCAAATAGAATCCCATGAATTCTAATCTAGATAGGTGTAGAGGAAAAGATGGCATCATTCAAGTCCAACTTTGGAGCCCATTTTTGTAGGGCCAAAGATGATTTCCCAACCACCCACAAACCACCACAAAAAAATTAAAAAAATCTTTAGCACTGGAAAATGAAAACAAAAAGTAGCCTTTTGGCATAACAGCAATATCCATCTGGCCTTTCATCCACCATTTATTCTTATAAAAATCTCGAACCACATCAATATTGGGTCTAGGACACATAAATCTTCCCACCAATGATAGAGCCATAGATAAAATACTATGATCAATAATGAGATCAAGATCTAAAATGATAAACTTACCAACTTAGACAGATCATAAATATTACTAACTTTTGGGAAAATAGATTTACCACTTGGTTTAATACTAAATAAAGATGACCACATACAAGAAACATGATTTTCCTTGGAACCTTCTATTTTACCTTCATTAATTGACTATGACTTTCAACCTAGGACTTTAGGTACCCCTCCCCCTTGTGGGTCCCTTTTCTCAGATTCCTTAGTCCTTCCAAACTGTTGACTTACCACCATTATGTCCTGCCTGAGGCACTACAACCTATGAATATTAAGTGTCACGAGTTGCAGAATCTCTGAAATGACCACCATATATTTCCTGTCCTTGATCCCCATTCAAAAAAAAAATTCCTTTGGATTTTTAATGTGATGTTGAAGTTTTGCAATGCTAATATTTTGAAACTTCCTCTCATTGAGCCTATTGACCCTTCTAACCATTTCTATCTTCCCATTATCCCAAACCCTTTTTCCAATAACATCCTTAGCCTAGCCATGATACCAATACGTGGTATCATTTTAAGAATATTATACAAAAGCTCATAGATAATAATACCATCAAAATTTCTCATCAAGCTCTAGTTTTTTCTGCTTTGATGATTTTTTGGATTTTTGCTTTTTATGGCTCTTAATGAGATCATAGGATAGATTTCCTCAACTGGGGACTTCCCCAAATCCATAAAATCTATGTACAATAGATCTATGGGCCCTATTATGCCATATAATACACATGCCACTATAATTTCTCCAACATAAGAGATTTAAGGTCATAAAGCTAGGGTCTCTGACCTTAAACATGAAACTAAACTTTCAAAGTTTATTTTTCAAAAATTAGAACAAGGAAAAGTGTATAGTGATGGTTTATCTAACAGGTAGAAACAAGTATGTGTGGGTGATAGCCATAAGGAGGTGAATAAATATTCCTAACTTAGTGGTTGATCATATTATTTTCTTAATGAATAATATCTTAGTGGGGTGATTTTTTCATTTAGACCAAACATTGATATGGTCAAGATGTTAGAATCCCTAAAATGGAAACTTAAGAGTAGTGTCACAATTAGTACAGTATATATTACTTTATTTCTCTTCAATTTTACTACAAAGAAGGATTTTATAACCATATTATCAAGGTCAAGGAACTTTGGGAAGCACTTTCTCTCTCTCTGTGGGTGGAATCCAAGTTTTAATTCTATAACCAACCTTAGTAGAACAACCCAAATTTTGGTTCTTATGCTTGGTCTATCACTCAAATTTTGGGATAAATAGATTTTATAGTAGATTGGAATCATCTTTGGCTAGTATGTTGCTACATATGAGGTGACTACGAAAAAACCTAGGTTAGTATTTTCCTACTTTTATGTTAATGTTGTTGTCAGTAAAAATCCCCCTAATTTTATCAACCTACAATCAAAATCTAGGAAGTAGACAAAATCATTGGTGTATGAAAACACTATGATTTTCTGTAAGAAATGCTCAAAGTTGGGCCATGTAATTTTTAACTTTAAATCCCCTTATAAGAGACCAAAAAATCTCAAGGGTATCTCTACTTTCCCTTGGAGAGTCATAAATCCCCCTAATGTAGTTACTTCTAACTCTGAGAGTGATGAGTATCCCTTCACAAATGGACTAATAAAACTTTTGGAAATCCCTATTTGATGTAGGAGCATCTTGGGTCCTTGGCAATCCTGTGTCACCAAAAATATATTTGAAGGTTATCTATGTTGATCGGTTCCTTTTTTGACCGATTTGGTTCAGTGTTGCTCAGTTTCCTTTATTCACTGGTGTTGGTCGGTTATATCTTTGGCGCTCAGTTAATTCCCTAGCACTCAGTTTCCTAGCTTACCAAGTTATTTATTTTGAGTTTCTTTGAGGCCGACTTGTGCATTTAATTTGGGTCACAGATTTAATGTTGGTATCCATCCTTGTGAAGCGTGTGGACCTAGATCTGGTCATTCCTTCTGTTAATTGTGGATCTGAAGGCTGACTCAGTTTGGTAGAATCTTGTATAAATGTAGTTGTTTGGTTGTAGTTTAAGGTGTCAGTTTTGGATAGAAGATAGAAGATAGAGTATTAGAGATATTAGGAAGATCCTTGCATGTTTGAGGAATTTTGTACTTGATTGTAATATCTAGCCTAAAACGGAAAGGCCTTATAGCTTGACATTTATGTGTTAGTACCTACAAAGAATTTTCATGGCTTTACCAATTTTCCTCTGGCCTCTAGTTTGAAACCCTTAGCAAAATTTTCAAAAATCTAGCCGTTATAGTGAAAAAACCCTAATTCTACCCTAACCCTATTCTAATTTTAAGTTACTTTTTGGGGCCACTTAAATCTCCTATAACACACATGCTTTATATTTTTGGTCACCCCACGGAGGTTTTCTTTTTATTTTTCCTAAGTTTCTAAGCCCCTGACGGCCTTTAATATTTCCTAAGTCTAAATGCTTGGCAAGATAAATTTTCTTAAGTCCTACGCCTTATTTTTCCTAATGTTTCAGCTTTAGTATTTCCTAGGCCCGGTCTTCTGACACCATCTTGATCCAACGGTTGTCATGAAAGTGCATTGAGTGTGTCAGAGGCATGCAATTTTGCAATGGCCATTGATTTTCATTTATGACACGACGCTTCAAACAGGTGGGTCCACTGCCACATAAGTACAAATGGCATTTCCCTATTGGCTGAAAGAATCAATGAAGTAGTAGGGTTGTCAGAATGAAATGTGAACAAAGAAAAATGGTTTGTCTATTTGCCAAATTTTTCAATGTGGTGGTCCCTGATTCGTCGAAGTATCCTATGTAGCAGGGTGGGGTCATGTCTTTGACGATTGGCTAAGATTCCAGATCAACAGTTGGTGCATATTCTCATAGAATCTTTTGAGCCCTTTCGAACATGCACCAGCCATCCATTCCTCTAGGTGTTCAGGTCAGTAATAAATGGTGGGTCCAAAAAGACACATGAGCATAGTTGGCGATCCATGATTGGTCCACAATATAATGATTTGGCAGTTGTCAGTGGGACCTAGTTTCTAGCTTGTCAGAGGGTCCTGACATCTACAGAAGATCAACAACGGGCGTAAGTTCTCATGGGATGTGTCAGAGGTTTAAGATCTTATGTTGGTTGTTGATTTTACTTTTCTCAGAGGTGATAAAGTGAAGCGGGTCCACTGCTATGTGTACTCAATTTGGTGTCTCCCCATTGGTCGACGAGGGTTGACATGGAGCTTGTCCGTGGGACCTAAGTTAGAAAGATTGATTGATGGTTAGTGCATGATCTTGTGGAATATTCTTGCTCCATGAGATCATACGCCAGCCATCCATTTTGATGTCGGAGGGTCAGTGGGTCCAGTGTCAGAAGTGATTTGGTGGTAAGCAATGAATGGTGTGATGACAAGTGGCATAAAGCGGGCCCAGGCAAGGGTCTAAGGTTTAGCAGTCTGGATAAATATGTTTAGTGGCCCAACAAAGTTCAAAAGGGGTTCGTTCATTTGCGCAATAAGATGGAGGTGCTCCAAATTGACTGGCGATTCATTGAAGGAGTGTTCGTGCAATCTCTAAATTAACTGGTGATAACATAAGGTATTCCACAAACTAGAGATAGCCTTCAGTCGCCAATTCGCTAAATAGAGACTGGGGTTGGTTACTTTCCTTTGTTTGCCTAATCACTGACTTAAGCTTGGGTTAGGATTTTCACTTCGCGAATAAGGAAAAGCCTTGTCGCGTAGTCACTAAGTGTTAACCTGAGGATATATGTTGAGTTAAAACATAAAGCCTAGGAAAGAAGGGATCTGACAGTCGTGACATAAAGTTGAGCTCAAATTTAAATGTGGATCGTCGATGTGCTGCTGGTGCCATGGAAGTAGCCATTTTCCTACAAATTCAAATATTTTGAGGGTTTCCAGTGACAGAAAGGACCAAAATTAATTGTTTTAGTGGCTGTAATTGGTAAGAATGATCTAGCTAACTATTGCAGAGTGGTCCAGAGGCATGTTGATTGATTTGCAGAGGATTTATGCCGTAAAGGAATGGGTTTTCTTGCTCAAGGCATGTTACAAGTGGATGATTAGATTGTTTAGCATGGTAGAATCATGATCTCTGGTATAGTAATCTGAGATTTTTCATAAATGGAGATTATTCTTAGATTTGATCGCCTAGTTTTCATCCCCTGCATTTAATTTTTGACTGATTTGGTTGTTTTAGTGGGTGAAACCCTAACCCTAGTCATCTGAAGCTTGTTGCATCCTGTTTTGGGATTCCAAGGTGACTAGTGGTATAAATAGTGAAATGTTTTATTTTGTAAGGGTTCCTTCTTCTACAATTTTGGGGAGAACTGGTTCCATGAAGGGTCCTTTTCCTATAAATATTTTTCCTTTTCTCTGCACATAGGTGTTCCCTCTTTCCTCTCTAGTTTTGGAGAATATAATACATGTTGTATCAGCTTGTCTTATGCATGAGAATCCAATGTACTTGTACTACTATGAGATTATCTCCATTTGAATTCTAAGCTTATTGATTGTAACATCAAGGGTGTTTGATTTTTCTATTTGCACTTCCTATGTGTTTGCAAGTGGAGTTATCTTCATAGAGATAACTAGGTTTAGGATTAGTTTTCAGATGTGTATGGGCTAGGGTATCAAAGATATTTTATGCTTGTCTTCTAGTAGCAGCTAGTTAATGTATTATTTATTTATAGGTCTCTTCTAAGGGGAGGGTTAAAATCCTTTGAACAAGGTGATAGCATGTCTGGATACACAGGTGGATAGTTGAAGTGAGGTCTGGATAGTGGTGTATGATTGATGTGAGGCATCAACATATTGGGTATATTTTTTTCTTATTTCATAGCTCTTTTTGGCAATGGTGTATTTGACTTTGTCACCCATTGGATAAGGCACTAGTCTATGAGAGACTTAGGGTATCTCAGGGGTCCTTTCAACCCAACATCAAATCATTCAAATGAACTGCCTTTTCCTTTCATGTTGGTTGTTGTTAGAGTAGATCTCTAGTCTTCAAACTCATTCTATGAAAATAGGGCTATTGCATAAGAATTGGCTTCATTGGGGTATAGGATACCTAAAAGGGTTTGAAGACTATTCCACAATAATGTATCTGCAGGCCTATTTCTTATCATGAGGTATCTTGAGTGTGCAGATAAGGCAATACCTACTTGAGTGATGTGGAGCTCAAAGAAAAGGGAGGATTCTTTTCAATCCTCATTAATTAGATTATTTTCTTGTCAAACTTGAGTGCCTACCCTGAGAATCAAGCCCATACATTGATTCAAGTTTGGTCTTGCAAGGAAAACACCCAATAGTATGAATCAAATTGAAGATAATATATGAAAGATCCTACATTTCTCTCTCCCACTTATTTTGGTTGTTTCTTCCATATGTTATTCTACAAGGTGGATCTAGTTAGGGTGTGCCTTTGGCCCCTTTCCTTATCCTCCTTTGCATCAAGTGGTATTAGAGAGAGGTGAGATCTAGATCTAGGTTTGTGAACCTGGGTTTGAGGGTTCCTTCTTGTCAAACCCTAGTTGAATTGTTCTGGGGTAGCGGATTGCGATCTGACCTACAATTAAATAGGTTTTCAAGATGGTTCTTGGGAGGTGATATGTGGATCTAGGATTGGCAGACATGTTGAGACAATTTGCTGCTAGATTAGAGGTTGTTGAAACAGCCCAGAAAAGAGGTAGACATCTTGAAGATGTTAGCGATGATGAAGTTGAGGTGGAAAAAGCTGATGTGGAACCTGCACCTATGATGGATCAAGGTGAGGAAAGATTCTTGAAGACTTTCACAAATCTAAAGTCTACACCACACTTTAATCCTCCTGAGTATAGTGGAAAATTGGATTCTGATGAATTGGTGGACTGGATCATTGAGATGGAGAAGTAATTTGAGTATGAAAATGTACCTAAGGAAATGAAGGTGAAAATTGCAAGTGCCAAGTTAAAAATTCATGCATCCTTATGGTGGGAACATCTCTAGTTGGACATAAAGAGGAAAGGAAAAGATAAAATCAAGGTATGGAATAAAATTGTGAATAAATTAAAGGGAAAGTTCTTACCTTATGATTATCAAATTAACCTAGTTAGGTGAGTGCAAAGTTTGAGGAAGAAAGATAGCTCGATAAAAGAATACACTAAGGAATTATATAGATTAGATATCAGATCTGGACATGATGAAGATGATGTGGAAAGAATGTCTAGATACTTGAATGGTTTGAGAGTTTCCATCCAAGAGGAAAATAGTTTGGTCAAATTGGAGAATATTGAAGAGGCTTATCAATTTGCCTTGAAAGCTAAGGAGAAATTGAACAAGAGACATGAGTAGAGACAAAGAGGTAGAGGTGGTAGATTCCATAAAGGAAGAGGTATATCTTATGGTGAAAACAGTAGATCTGAACCTGAAAAGACAAATCTGGATAAAGGCAAGACCGAGTCAAAAGGTGAAAGTTCATCTAGAGGAAGAGGTAGTAACTACCGAGGTGGTTTCTAAGGAACTTGTTATGATTGTGGAGGAGAAGGACATAGATCATTTGAGTGTACACATGCAAGTAAGAAGATCGGTAGTAGTAGAAATGATTTGGTGCAAGAAGTGTCACCGAATGAACCTAAGAAGGAAAATAACTTGATGGTAAGGAGAGCACTTTGGACTAAAAGAAATAAGGAAGATCTGGTAAGGAAAAGTTTGTTCAAGACTAGATGTAGAGTTTTTGATGAAGTATGGAAAGTAATCATTGAAAGTGGTAGCTTAGAGAATCTGGCATCTGAGGAAATGGTCATAAAGTTACAGTTGAAAAGGTTGGAAAGTTTGAAGCCCTATCAAATTTTATGGATCAAAGATGAGCATACACTCCTGGTAAGTGAACAATGCTATGTGAATTTAGAAATTTTAAAGTACTATGATAAGGTGTTTTATAATATCATTCCCATGGATTGTTGTCATATTTTTTTGGGTAGACCTTGGCAATATGATAGACATGCTATATATGATGGAAGATTACATAAGTATACTATTTGGGCTGATGGAAGAAAACAAATGTTTTTACCTTTGATTGAAGAACCTATTAGTAATGTTTGCACATTTGTAAAAAAATTCTTGATGGAAGGAAGAAATTTTGTTAAGGATTTGAAGAAGAATGATGTATGTTTTGTGTGATTCGTAACAAACCAAGTAAGAAAATAGAAGATAGTATCCCTGAGGAGATTGATAAGTTACTCACCGAGTACAAAGATATCATTTCTGATAATGTACTTGATGGTTTTCCACCAAAGAGAAGCATTGATCATTCCATGGATCTAATCGCTAGAGCTAGTTTACCGAATAAGGCACCTCATCGGTTAACACCTACTGAGAATCAGGAATTGAACCGATAGATTTAGGAATTGTTGGAGAAAAGTTTGATCAGAGAAAGTTTGAGTCCTTGTGTAGTACCTATTGTATTGGTACCTAAGAAGAATGGAGAATGGTGAATGTGCACTAATTCCAGAGCAATCAACAAGATAACAGTGAAGTATAGGTTTCCTATACTCAGAATGGATGATATAATGGACAGTTTGACTGGAGAAAAGTATTTTACCAAGATTGATTTGAAAATTGGATATCATCATATCAGAATTAGAGAAGGTGATGAATGTAAGACTTCTTTCAAGACAAAAGAAGTTTTGTCCGAGTGGTTGGTTATGCCTTTTGGTTTAACTAATGCACCGAGTACTTTTATGAGGTTGATGAATGAAGTTTTGAAGAAATTCTTGGGTAAGTTTGTGATTGTATACCTTGATGATATTCTAATATTTAGTAAGACTAGAGAAGAATAGTTATTGCATGTTAGACAAGTATTGTAGAGATTGAAAGAAGAAAAGTTGCTGATAAATTTGAAAAAGTGTTCATTCATGAGAGAGAAAATTGTGTATTTAGGATTTTTGATTTCAGCTGATGGTTTGAAGATGGATCCTGAGAAGGTTGAAGCTACTCTGAATTGGCCTACACCTGAGAATGCTAGTGAGAAGGTTGTTGAATTGCCTATTTTGGCATTGCCTAATTTCAATAAGGTATTTCAAGTAGAATGTAATGCAAGTGGAAGTGCAATTGGATCTGTGTTGATTCAAGAAGGTAAACTTGTTGCGTTCTTTAGTGAAAATTTGAATGAAAGGAAATATTTTATGTATGATTAAGAATTCTATGCTATTGTTCAAGAACTGAAGAAATGGAGACATTATTTGATACCGAGTGAATTTGTATTGTATACCACTCATAAGGCCTTACAGTATTTGGGTGGTCAAAATAAGTTGAATCAAAGACATATGAAATGGGTTGAGTATTTGCAGAGCTATACATTTGTGATAAAGAATAAAAGTAGAGTCACTAACCAAGTTATTGATGCATTGAGTAGAAGAAGATCCTTGATGACTGAGATGAAAATTGAAGTTCTTGGTTTTGATGACATGAGAGATTCTTATGAATTTGATCTCGATTTTTCTGAGCCATGGAGAAAGTGCAGAGAACCTATTCAAGATCAACCAAGTACTAAATGGGATGAATATTTTATGCAAGGATGTATGTTGTTTAAAGGTATTTAATTGTGTATACCGAGAGGACCAATGAGAACTAATTTGATAAAGGAGAAACATAGTAGTGGCTTGGTTGGACACTTTGGTATTGATAAAACATTGAATTTTCTTAAGGAGAAATACTTTTGGCCACAGTTGTATAAATATGTTCATAAATTTGTGAAAAGTTGTGGAGTTTGTCAAGTTGCAAAAGGAGTAAGTCAGAATAATGGATTTTATACACTAATTTTTGTCCCTGAGAAACCTTGGAGTGACATCACTATGGATTTGTTTATTGGCTTATCGAAGACAGTAAGAGGTAATGATTCCATATTTGTTGTTGTGGATAGATTTTCTAAAATGGCACATTTTATACCTTGTAGAAAGACATCAGATGCAGTACATATAGAAGATCTTTTCTTTAAGGAAACTATAAGATTATATGGATTACCAAGGAGTATTATCTCTGACCAAGACAATAAATTTATTGGATACTTTTGGAAGGACCTTTGGAGAAAGTTTGGCACCGAGTTGAAATATAGTTCTTACTTTCACCCACAAACTAATGGATAGACCAAAGTGGTGAATAGAAGCTTGGGTAATCTTGGATTAAAAAAAAATCAATTTGGCTGACATAGATCTCACAGGATAGTTATTCATATGGTCAAATGATAGGAATGGAAATGATCTTATTTAAGATAAACTTGATAGGGTCCTTTTTTCTGCTAATTAGGACTTAGGTTTCAAATTTGTCCTAACTACTCTTCCATGGATAGTGTCAGATCACAATCCTATTCTTCTTGACTAGAAAAATAGGTTGTAGAAAGGGCGTAGTTCTTTTTGTTATGAAATTATGCAAACAATGCACCCTAATTTATGTTTCTACTTTCAAGACTCATGGAATTCCTCTATTCATGAGACTCCAGTGTATCATGTTGTTAAAAAAATAAATTCTATGAGAAGGAATGTGAAGGGATAGAATAATTTCACATTTGGAGACATTCTTACAAATTAAAAAGAAATCTGTATGAGATTGACAACCATTCAATGGAAAATAGCTAGTGGAGACATTTTTGTGGTAATACATAATGAAGAGGAAGTTTTGAGAACTAAATGAAAAGAAAAATATTTATAGGGAAGAAATATTTTGGACACAAAAATATAGGATTCAATGTTTGTAAGAGGGAGATTGAGATTCAACCTTCTTCCATTGTTCTACTTTCATACATCAAAGGAGAAATATCATCTTCAACCTCAGGGAGAAAAAAAAATGTACAATCAAGAAGGATGCAAAACTTGGTCTCATGGCCTTAGATTACTTTTACAAGATTTTCAAATATGGTCATGTCATGGATAAGATTTTAGAAGATTAGCAATTAGACTACCTCCCAAGAGCTATCTGTGTTGCTGACAATGTCCCATTTTTTGCTCCAATTACACTGGAAGAAGTCAAGAATGCTACCTTTTATATGGGTTCTTTTAAATCCCATGGGTTGTATGGTTTACCCCTACTTTTTTTTTAGGATTTTTGCAATATAGTTGTCCTTAATGTTTTTTGCAAGTATGGATTTCTTCATGATGGGTAAACTATTGAAATAATTGAATAGCTCCTTTATACCTTAATTCAAAAGATTTAGGAGCCACCACATCTCTCTAATTTTAGGCCAATAAGCTTTTGTAATTCAATCTAGAAAAAAAATTCAAAAATCCTATTTAACAGGATCAAATGCTTATTAAACAAGCTTATTAACAATAATTAGAAAGGTTTTGTCCCTAGGTGAAAGATGATTGATGTTTCCATTACAACCCATCATGTCATTTGTTGGATACAATTGTCTGAAGGACATTGTTGGATTAACTATGTGTTGTCTTTGATGTCACACAAATGTCATATCAATTATCACTCTCAGTATCTACCGAGTTCAGTCGGTCAGCTAAGTGGTTCTCAGTATCTACCGAGCTTAGTCGGTTAGCTAGGCGGTTTTTAGTGTCTACTGAGTTCTCTCAGGTGTCTAAAGGAAACATGACAGGATAAAAGTGTTAACTGAGACTCCTCAGTTATCGAAGGAAAATTAGTGGTTACCGAGCTCTCTCGGTCTCCAAAGGATGTTGCAGAATTCACTGTGGTTACCAAGTTCTCTCAGTCACCGAAGGAAATCTTTTCAGGATTAATGTTTACCGAGAAAGGTCGGCCCTTTCAAAGAATTTTGTTATTACAGTTTGTTTATCCCAGCCAACTATTATAATAATTATTAGTGCCGACTTGACAATCTAAATGATTATGAAATGGCATATATATATAGAAGGTCAAGTGGTGAATAAAAGATATATAGCATGCAGAAATCATTTTGAAGAAAGGTGTGTGCAAATTTTGAAGGATGGTCAGATATCCTTGAGGAGCAGCAAAGATTTAATTGATCAGTAAGGATCTAGTGAAACAGAACAGAGATCTATATTCAGTAATTTAGTTGCAGGTCATTTCATTGTTACTCTCTAGCAATTATAGCAGTGATATCAAAATCTCTTAACCGAGTTGGTTTAACAACCATTTTGTAAATCCTCTAACAAGGTAATAGTTCTATTGAATTGTTTCAAGACCTCTTACAAGGCCACTCCTAGCAGGGTGATTAAATCCTCTAACAAGGTCACACCTAACAGTGTGTTTTGTAACCTTTTACCGGGTTGGCTTCTAATTGAGCATCACTTCAGAAGAGTGAAAAATAGTAACTAGTTACATTGGTGGTTTTTCCCATATTGGGTTTCCATGGTAAATCTGGTGTCTCTTGTGTTCATGTTATTTTCTTTATTCATGTAAGTTAATCAGTGATGAATGCTTAAGAATAGTTTAATTATTACACACTTCAAGAATCAAGTTTTTAGCATTTCTCTATATATTTACCGAGTGGCACAGTAAATAATTTGTTAAGATATTTAAGGGATCAGTGGTAATATTTTTGTGGTTAACTGATTCACCCCCCCCTCTCAGTTACTGCATCTATATTTCCAACAGTCATTCACTCTATGGAAAAGTTCCATCAACCAAGGATGACATTCAAACTAGATATCTCCAAGGCCTATGATAGGGTCAAGTGAGACTTCAAGTTTAAAATTTTAATAAAGTTTGGCTTTTAAAGAAGATTAATTGGTTTGATCAAGGAATGTGTGACTATTATTCAGTACTCTGTGTTTCCCAATGGTGTTCTAAGGGGAGTTTTAGTGCCACTACGAGCATTAGATAGGGTGACCCCTTTTCCCCTTATATTTTTATAATATTGGTAGAGGTCCTTGGAATAAATTTTCTAAGGCTAGTTGAATAGGGAGAACTCCAAGGAGTTTGACTTGCCTCCACTCTACCTCCTATGGTTCTTCAATAATTTGTGCATGATACCATCATTTTTTATACTACCTTTTTTATTGAAGCTAGAGATTGGAAATACTTCATCAACCAATATGCCCATGTTAAGGGACATGTTATCAACTATGATAAATGTAATATCTATTTCTTGAAAACTTTGGACATTTTGCGAAATAAAATTAAAAAATGTACTAGGTTATCAATGTGCTAGGATTATGTGATAATATCTTAATGGTTTTAGAAAACCACAAGCATGGAATACTTTGAACCATAAGAATGTGCATAGGAAAATAATGTACTGGCCTTTATAACTTGATTAAAAAAAAATGGTCTTTATAACTTGATTAAAGGACTACAATTCCTAAAAAATAAAAGCTATGCTTGTTGTTTATAGCTGAATGTATTTATTATTATATTTGTATGTTCTACAAAAAGTGTGATGTTTTTATAACTATTATGAAAAACATTGTAAGCCACACAAGAAGCAAAATTAGAAGCAAAAATATAAGCAAAAATGGAAGTAAAACTAGTAGCAAACAAGAAATAAAAATGGGAAGGAAAACTAGAAGAAAATTTAGAAGCAACCCAAGAAGAAACTAAGGATGTTATGATGGAAACAAAATTGAAAGAAATACAAGAAGAAAACAAAGAAGAAAAATGGGAAGAAAAAAAGGAAGAAAAAATAGAAGAAAAACTAGAAGCAACACAAGAAGCAACCAAGGACATTATAATGAAAACAAAATTAGAAGCAATGCAAGAAGAAAAAATGGAAGGAAAAATGGAAGGAGAAAAGGAAGCTCAAATGGAAGAAAAACTAGAAATAGTAAAAGAAGAAAAAATGGAAGTCAGATCCAACCCAATACCTAGCACCATACACAACATCCTACTTCGCATTGTACATTTTTATTTTTAATTATTATATTATGAGAGAATGCGTATTTAAATAAAAATTATATTTTGATTAAATTGTTCCAAATAAAAAACAATGACTATAAAAAATAACTCTAATATTTTTTTTATTTTTTTTAATGAATATACTGACCAATTAAATTGACTTAAATAGAAAACTTACAGCTAAATCAATAACTTAAAAAGAATGATATTAACTCTAATAAATTTCAAATCGAAACTTAATAAGAATGACAATGTATTTTTTATTTAATAATTACAAATCTTAAAATTATCAAACAACCATAACTCTCTACACAGACTAATATGACAATATGGCAATCAATATTTTTCTACTCTCTCCGTAGACTCTGAAACTCCACTATGAGAATATACACGTGGCGATCCTTTCCAAAGGAATAATGTGGAAGACAAAAAAACTAAGAATAAGGAGCCACTTGATTGACAAAAGAGGTCGATCGTCTACTCCAAAAAATAAATTTCAAAATCAATTTGCTCTCCCATGTCCAACTCACCAACATAAAAATACAAAGTGTGTAAAGTATACACATGCAAACTTAAAGTCTAAGGCCCTGTTTGTTTGCGGGAATTCAACCAGAATTGGTGGCGGGACTTCCAAATTTTTTCCAAATCTATCGTTTGTTTGCCAAATTTGCAATTCAGGTTATAAAGGTGAAAACCTGGTTTAGGCCCTGAAACGGGTGGCAACATCTTCCCACCCGAGAGGTGGAATTGAAAAACAAATTCCACATTTGCCAAAAATCAAAGCAAATTTAATAAACCGTCAGGTCCCCGTCTTTCCATTTCATTTTTGGGTTTTTGAAAGGGGGTTTCGGATTTCATTTTTGCGTGCCTGACGTTCTCGCCTCTGCAAAACTATTGTGTTCAAACTTTTCTATCAGGTTTGTTGTGTTTGAAGTTGTTTGGGGTCACGGGCTTGACTTCTGCTGTGTATTGAAAGGTAAGGCTCGACCTCTGTAGCAATGCAATTTGTATGTATTGAGGGTATTGAGCTATTCTTCCATAGTATTTTATTTAACACTGATATTGAGCTATTCTTCCATAGTACTCTTCTATTCATTCATTCATTCTGATGAAAGAATAGCAAAGTACTATGGATGAAATCTGAAACCCCCTTTCGAAAACCCTAGTTGCATAAAACCCTAAAATTTATACAACAAATAAGCTGCAACAACAACCGTAGCTGTAGCTATAAACACCTTTATAGCTACGGTTGTTGTTGCATCATATTGAATCATATTTTATTAGATGGTTCTACAATAAAATCATCAGATGACCAATGATTATCACAAGATACTTGAGAGTTGAGACATTTCTATGATATAATAAAATTTTATGTGCATTTCTGAGCTGCTTTATTCAAACAATCTTCTCATATTCAGACTAGTTATACTAATTGAGAGGTTAGTTTGTTCTCAGATTTTGCTGCCATTACACTTGTTAACATATTATCTTCTATCTCATTCATTTCTAACTTGGTACTATGATTAATGATGCCTATATTGACTTAGAATGCTCCGTATTACAACCATATAGACCTCCTAGCAGGGTTAGGGTTCTGACCTAGTCCTCTTATTATTACAAATTTATAGGTCACAAAACTAACTAATATTGCAATCTTATCATTATCTCATTTATTTGAGAATTCCTCATTGCCAACTTATATAGACCTTATTTACTCAATAATTTATGCAGAAATTGAATGTGCAAATATTAAATACCTGTCATATACCCAGAAAGTGCAGATTGCTAGAGTATATTTATATAAAGACATTATCCAGTGGGTTGAGACATACAACTAAGGGCAAAAATGCCACTTGGTCTACATAATGTGTAAGTTTTTTAATCTTGTATTGTTTTGTTAAAAAACTATTGAAAATTATATGTATGAGTTGAATATGGTACAAGGAGTTTGTTCACAGCCTATAAATAAAATCCCTTAACCTATAATATGATAGCCCATATATTTCAAGATAAGTTGTGATCCTCTATATAGTTGCTAAAACTTTGTTATGATCCTTGGATGTTATTTAATGTAAATATAATGATTAAACCCTTATTATCATATCATAAGACCATATGGTGTATTGTACATTAAATATAGGATTCATGTGGTGTCTGATTATAAGTATATAATCTTCAAGCAGTAGATTGAAAAGTTGAAGTGCATAGTGTTGATATAATAGTAAGATTTGTCAATTCTTTCCCTTGAGAAATTTAAATTTAAGCAGAACATCTACGCTATTTCCTTTTATTTATATTTCTCTTTACTATATGTATAATGTAATTTGTCAGTGTTCATAAATTGCTTTGAATAGAAACATAATATTAGCCTTAGTCATGTGGATAACTTGTTGAGTAATATTATGTTCTTGAACACATTAAAAAGAGAAGTTCAAAAGAATGTTGGAGTTTTAGCTCTAAATGTGTTGGAATTCATCTGAAGGTGATTTATATCTTCTTGTAGGCATTGCCTAAATCTTTCTAGGGATTGAGCAACTTGTATAGGTCATCAAATTGAATGAGTTGTAATAATAAGGAAATTTTCAAGTAGCCTTTTGTTCACCCATTCAATTGTTTTGGTTTTCTCTTTTTGAGCATAGCACCATTATCCTTGAATGAACTACTATAAAAGAATGATGCATATCCAGCAGCATGAATGTTGAAATGCATTTGACAATCCCATGATATAGCATCAATAAGCTCCCTTATTGGCATGTATCTGCTCTAACAATTGATTAGGCCTTGGTAGTGGCCCCTATTATCTCTATCTCTACCTACTAAATGATCTTTGACTTGTAAAGCATGAACTTATCATTTGGAGTTTTGTATTTTATTTCTCCTTATATTTGGTCAATTGTAGACATGTTAGATCTAAGGCTATTGTTTGAAGTGTATCTCTTTTAGATCCTCCTTCTTGTCATGCTTTTGCTCTCAGATCACTTAGAAAAGTTGCTAGGCGACTTGGTAAGTTGCAGAGGAAATCTTCTAGAGTATATTTTTGTGCTACCATATACTAGATTACCACCCTTTTTGTATTGTGCTTGGTTGTGAGTGGCATGGCCTTATGTGTCCCAAATGTCTTTACAAAGCCTTGAGGTGTGAGGAGAGTCCAATATAATTTTTCCTCGTCCATAAAGAGGATGTGTTGTCTGTGGCTCTGGTGGCAAATATGCTTGTTGTTTCTTCATTGCCTTCATTTTTGTGCTCATTTGAAGTATAGATTCTGACACTTCCTTTACTAATGCTCTGTCTTCTCTCTTTGTAGTGGGTAGTCTTCTTTTTCCTTGTTGACTGTTGGATACAATTGTCTAATTGTGTGTTGTCTTTGATGTCACACAAATTTCATATCAATAAGCAATTTTGTGTGTCTACCAAGCTCAGTCGGTCAGCAAGGCAGTTTTCAGTGTCTACCGAGATCTCTCGAGCGTCAAAGGAAAGTATGGCAGAAAATAGTGTTAACCGAGCTTCCATGGTTATCGAAGGAAAGTTAGTGTTTACTGAGTTCACTCGGTCACCAAAGGAAATCTTTTCAGGATTAGTGTTTACCAAGAAAGGTCGGCCCAATAAAGGATTTTGTTAATTTGAGAAATAAAGTTTGTTTATTCCAGCCGACTGTTGTAATGAGTGTTAATGTTTGTAATGATTATTAGTGACGACTTGACAATCTGAATGGTATATATAGAAGGTCAAGTGGTGAATTCAGTGTGAAAAGAATATTTGCAAGTGTGGAAGTTTGTGAGCAAACATGCAAATCATTTTGAAGGAAGGTGTGTGCGAATTTTGAAGGATGGTTAGATATCCTTGAGGATCAGTGAAGATTTATTTGATTAGGAAGGATCTAGTGAAGCAGAATAGAGATCTGTAATTAGCAATTCAGTTGCATCATTATTCAGGTCATTTCATTGTTACTTTCTTACCATTGTAGCAGTGATTTCAAAATCTCTTAACTGAGTTGGTTTAACATCCATTTTGTAAATCCTCTAACAAGGTGACAGTTCTATTGAATTGTTTCAAGACCTCTTACAAGGCCACTCCTAACAGGGTGATTAAATCCTCTAACAAGGTCACACCTAGCAGTGTGTTTTGTAACCTTTTACTAGGTTGGCTCCTAACAGGGCATCACTTCAGAAGAGTGAAAAACAATAACTAGTTACATTGGTAGTTTTTCCCATATTGGGTTTCCATGTTAAATCTGGTGTCTCTTGTGTTCATGTTATTTTCTTTATGCATGCATGTTAATCACTGATGAATGCTTAAGAATAGTTATAATTAATACTCACTGCAATAATCAAGTTTTAGCATTTCTCTGTATGTTTACCGAGTGACAACAGTAAATGAATTAATAAGACATCTAAGGGATCTGTGATAATAGTTTTGTGGTTAACTGATTCACCCCCCCCCCCCCCCCCCCCTATTAGTTACTCCATCTATATTTCCAATAGTTGATGCCTATGAGCTTTGGCAGGTACTATGAGTGATGTTTGGGTTTGCAGCTGATTGAATGTTCTTTTAGATGTAGGCCCAATTTATATTGGTTCACCTTGTGTCTACTTGGCAAGCTCTTTGATGTGGTCTCTTTGCTTGCCCTTCTTCTTGTCAACTTTTTCTCCTTCACTAGTAAATCAAACAAATCCTTCATAGTTGTGTTTCTTTGCGACTTCATATCTTTGGGAAACTTTAGAGCTATTGTGCATAGATTCTATGATGTGGTCTCTGTACTTGCCCTTCTCAACTTTTTCTCCTTCACTAGTGAATCCAAGAACTCCTCCATAGTTGTGCTTTTGTCGCAACTTAGTCCACCAACTTTTCCCTTGGCCATCAATGGTTCCATTGTAACCTGCATTGATTTAAGGCATATGTAATTCTCTTTGCTCAATTTTTGGAGGATACAAGGCCACAATTCATAGAGCCAATACAAAAGAAAAATACAACATACATTATTACATTGTACAATAACTAGGATGTCAAAATATAATGCCTTCCTACTGAAATAAATATCCATCGCAAACATAGTTAGACATTTAACAATTAGCATATTACTGTTCAATTCCAGTTGGTTGATGCATTAATGAAGATGCAAACTGAAATGTAGTTCTTTATTTTTTGATCATCTAAGTTGCTGTGTAAAACTATGAACAACTGTAGGAGGCCCTTCTGTGAATGATGTTGACATTTGCATTCAAAAATCCATACAGAAATAGAGGCATTGATGAAGTTTGGGGCTCTATGGCATTCATTATAGTTAGGTCACTGTCGACTTGAAATACAGTGGTATCAATATACTTCTGCATAGTGTGGTTGGATATCCAATACAAGTCTTGAATCTTCTTTTAAAAACCTTTGAAATATCCTCCAAAGAATTGAATATAGGCATTTGGGTTATGAAAAGGCTTTGTATAGGCATGCCTCATTTGAGCTACCAATTTAAGAGCTGAATCCACTCTGCCCACCTTGGCAAGCAAATATATTTGGGTAGTGTGTGTAATATAACTTGGATGAAAACCATTTTGATTCATTTTATCAGCTAATTCAAGAGCTTTTTTTACTTCACCTGCCTTGTAGAGACCATCAATTAGTGTATCTTTTTAGTAAATGATACATAATTGTGCATCTTTTTAGTAAGTTTCTAATAAGTTTGTAAAAAGATGCACAATTTTGTATTGTTTACCACTGAAATAGTAGGTGAATAGAGTTGTAAATTCACAAAGTCATGAAGTGCAATTGATATCAAAAGATGCACAGTTGTGGTAAAGGAGCAACATGTACTATTGTGTTTGCATTGATATAGAATTGTGCATCTTTTTAGAAACTTATTAGAAACTTACTAAAAAGATTCTTATAACACTGATTTTAATACAATTCTTCTATACTACTATGTCTTTATTTTGGTTCGGCTATTTATAAAGGGGAGTAATAAATCATTCTTAATGAAAAAATAGAAAATTTTAAATTGTCAACAAGATGTACTTATAGGGAACACTCGGTTCATACTGGATATCTCCTCACTGATATCGTTGTGTTTGTCCACATTTCAGGCCATTCATGGATCCTATTAAGAATATTGATGTTCTAGGACAGGTAGCTATGGAGACCCAATATTCTCTTCTTCTCATAGCTCTTATTGCTTGTGTTTCCGTAGCCAAAGTAGTGGT
This sequence comes from Chamaecyparis obtusa, assembly GCA_027943335.1. NCBI lineage: Eukaryota > Viridiplantae > Streptophyta > Pinopsida > Cupressales > Cupressaceae > Chamaecyparis > Chamaecyparis obtusa. The sequence continues at coordinate 3,974,067 of BSBK01001728.1, read as the reverse complement.
AGGCCGAGAAGGCAGTGCATGTAAACAAAGAAGAAAAGGAAATTCTTTTTATAGAATGTTTATTCATTCCAATGATGTGGATTGTCATGATCAGATTCGCATGAGTAGGGGAGCCTTCTTTCATCTAGCTACTATCCTAAGGCTGAAAGGAACCTTGACAGATACGATACACTTGATGTTAGAAGAACAACTTGTGATGTTCCTCCACACTATTGGCCACAATCTGAGGAACCGCAAGATTTCCCACAACTTTGGGCACTCAGGAGAGACAATCAGCCAATACTTCCACAAGGTGTTGAGGGCTATCTTAGGACTCCACCAAGATTGCTTTCTACCACCTAGTCCAAACACTCCTGAAATTAGTCAAAACAAATGTTTTGATCCATTCTTCAAGGTAATTGTTGTGTTGTTACAACTTTCTTGTATGGATTTTTATCCTTATCATATTATTGCTTGACCGTATAATTGATGATTGTATCATATTGTATAGGATTGTGTTGGATCTATCGATGGAACCCATATACCAGTCACCGTCGATGTCAACATGTAGGGTAAATATCGTGATAGAAAAGTAAACTTGTCACAAAATGTTATGGGTGTGTGTTCCTTCGATCATAAGTTTCACTACTACCTTGCTAGTTGGGAAGGGTCTGCTGCAGACAATCGTGTTTTGGCTTAAGCTCTGTCAAGAGCAGATCCTCTTGTTGTTCCCCTTGGTAAGCCAAATCATACTTTAATATACTCAAGGGTATAATCAATGTTTCAATTTTTAATAATATACTTTATTTATGTGAGGAAAATATTTTCTAGTGGATGCTAGATATCCCAATGCACCTAGATTTCTTTCTCCTTATCGGTGTACATGCTACCACTTGAAGGAGTTTTCAAGATAGAATCCAATAAACTCTCGAGAAGAGTTGTTCAACCATCGACACTCCTCTCTTAGAAACTCAATAGAGCATACATTTGGTATTCTCAAGTAGCATTTTCCAATCTTGAGGCATGCCACATCTTATCCTATCATGACACAAGCCCATATTGTATTGGCATGTTGCATACTACACAACTACATTACATTAGAGGATGGCATTCCACCATAAATTTCCACCGAAAAGGAAGATGACCGTGATGGAATAGATGTACCAATGTTGGAGATGTATGGGTTGTCTCAGCATGATAGAGATGAGTGGGCACAGTTCCGAGATGATATAGCAAGTAGAATGTGGGAAGAGTACAGATCTCGATAATAGTTGTTCTTTTAATGGGTCAACACTACATGATGGTTTCCTTTTTCTTATGTTTTTTTCTACAAGTATTGGACTTCTATGGGTCAATGTGTTTTATTTGAGTACACTGGTGTATGAAGATACTTTGATATACAGGATGGTTTCCTTTTTATTCTATTTCTATCTGGAAGTATTGGTATTCTATGGGTCAATGTGTTTTATTTTAGTAAACTGATGTATGAAGATACTTTGATATACAGGATGGTTTCCTTTTTATTCTATTTCTATCTGGAAGTATTGGTATTCTATGGGTCAATATGTTTTATTTTAGTAAACTGATGTATGAAGATACTTTGATATACAGGACGGTTTCCTTTTTATTCTATTTCTATCTGGAAGTATTGGTATTCTATGGGTCAATATGTTTTATTTTAGTAAACTGATGTATGAAGATACTTTGATATACAGGATGGTTTCCTTTTTATTCTGTTTCTATTTGGAAGTATTGGTATTCTATGGGTCAATGTGTTTTATTTTAGTAAACTGATGTATGAAGATACTTTGATATACAGGATGGTTTCCTTTTTATTTTGTTTCTATCTGGATGTATTAGTCTTCTATGGGTCAATGTGTTTTATTTGAGTAAACTGATGTACAAAGATACTTTGATATACGGGATGGTTTCCTTTTTATTCTATTTCTATCCAGATGTATTAGTCTTCTATGGGTCAATGTGTTTTATTTGAGTAAACTGATTTACAAAGATACTTTGATATATAGGATGGTTTCCTTTTTATTTTGTTTCTATCCGGATGTATTAGTCTTCTATGGGTCAATGTGTTTTATTTGAGTAAACTGATGTATGAAGATACTTTGATGATTACACAGCATGGCATACACAGAACTAATGATGAGCATGGATGAAATTGGTAACAACAGCCATGAAATTGGTAACAGCAGCCAAATATCTTCTTCCTCTAAGAAGATAATATGGAGTAAGGAAATGGAATGAAAGTTTCTAGACTTCCTCATGGAGCAAGTACAACTAGGAAGAAAAGGTGATGGAGGTTTTAAAAAAGAAGCATGGACAACCATTGAGAGGATGTTCAACAATGATATGAACCTAAATCTATTTAAGGACAATTTAAAAAATAAGCTGAAAACATGGAAGCTAGCATATAGAGTCATGAAGGAGCTAAGAAATACAAGTGGCTTCGCCTGGAACGAGGCAACTCAGTGCATGGATGCTGAGGATAGAATATGGGATGAGATTCTCAAGGTAGGGTGATCTCTCTACTATTTTGATGGAAATAATATTGCCTTCTTATAAAGTACGTAATGAAAGACAAAGAACCTAATCCATTTAATTATGCCAACATGTAGAGAAGAGAGTTCAAAAATGCCAAAGTGTATAAGAGGCAGCCCTTCCAATACTTTAATGAATTGGGTGTAGTTGTGGGTAACGACATTGTTGAAGGTAATGCAGCTACAACGGCCCTTGAGACTGAAGAAGGGAACCCTATGGAAGAGCCATACAATGTGCTTGATGAAGAGGATACTACTTTTGATTTGGACAATGACCCTTATCTTTCCAATCAGTCCACTCCAAGTGCAAGTGGTAGAGGAACCCCTACATCATCAGTCACAAGGGGGGGAAGGAGGAGGAAGGCAAGTGTGGCTGCTTCCTTGGATTCCATGTGTGAAATAATGAATAAAATAAAAGAGGGCATGAGCAATGTGCACCTTCAAAAAATTGATACATCTATTCATGAGAATGCTTTGACGGATGCATATAGCGCTCTCAAATCCATCCCTCAATTGAGTCAAGCTGTATTCCTGAGGGTATACGACACCTTCGTGGTTGAGCGTGAAAGAGCCAAAGGGTTCTTGTTGATGAGTGAGGATGAGAGAGTGGACTGGATTGCAGCCACATATGGTGGATTATAGTTATTTTCTACATACTTTATCATAGTTGTTCACATACACTATTGATTGTTTATGGTTGATGATTCTCACTTATGATGTGCTAATTCATCCCAACATACTTTATCAAACTTTATCATGATTAAATCTCTGAAATGGTATTATGGTAAGAAATGCTCTGGTAACTATGAATGCAAAATTTGGAAGCATTGCAAGAAATGCACAAATGGGTTTGCTGAAATGGTATTATGGTAAGAAATTCTCTTGCAGATATATGTGTTGAGTGCGGAGCATAGACAGCCCATTTTTTTGATGATTGTTTACTATTCGTGTTTGTAAAAATGGGTTGTCTATGTGTTAAGGTATTATAATATATCTTCTTTATTTACTTCTTTCTTTTTATTCACCATCACCCTTCATGCTTCCAAATTCATTTGTTGGTTGCCTATGTAGTCTCCTTGACACCCCTCAGCTCATATCAAACCATGTCAAGCTTTGTGCCAAGTGATCTCCTAGAGAGTGATAGATTATATACTTAGAAACATGTTTGGGCACCATATAAATGTTACATCTAGAGCCATGACTACACACAGACCACAACAGAAGAATTGTAGAAGGAACTACAACCAGAATTCTACTCCCGAGTTGCAAAATAAATTATGGAATGACTAATTGTCTATTGATGGAGCTAATTGTCATGCCCAAAAATAAACAACCAAAAACGTAACAATTTTTTTTTTAAAGAGAAAAGTAATGTCGTTCAATGGTTAAATAAGAGCTGACATCAGTTAAGTCAGAAGTAATCTAGGATCAAGCTTATAACTAAAGTGGTAAGAGTCGGGTTCAAAGGCGGAGCCCTGGATTATATAGTATCCCATGAGGACATAAGTTCAAGGTGTACTCATAGTACCTAGAGTATTAATCATTCTCCTAATTTAATACCAACAATTTGATAGTTCATAACACCATTCATCATTGATATGCGACAAGTTAACTTAGTCCTTATATTTACTATTGATACTCTTGTATTAATCATTTAGAAATTGTACACAATGAACTATAACCTTAAGTGGATCTATCGAGGATAAATCTACCTCAATTAGACCTTTATCGAAGATCTTGTTATCTAAATGACCCTTAATTGAGTTGACTATTATCTTGTTGAGAAATTCCACTACTAGATGTGTTAGAACATATAACCGATGATACTACTACATAATTAATTTGATTCATTCCTAATTAGGCCGGAACATTAATACCACTGGCTAATAATCTATTTCATTAATTACCAAAATATAATTTAATGACTAAACTCTATAATTGTCATCTAAATGGTTAATGTCATACTCAAACATATCCCAATCTATCAATCCACCAATCCTATTACTTACTTGCTAATAAAACAATTAACGAGTCTATCATTCCAACACTATGTTCTCTCCTAAATGAATCTACATATTAACAATAAATCATTTCCTTATTAACTAATTGAAAGAAATACATGTCCTACCAATACAATTAACAATAATCTTAAGTATCATTTCACCAATTAACTCAATTCCCCAAGGTTTATTATTGCTAGTCTTGTTCACACAAATTACCAAATGAGTAAAATTAAACATTAACTTAACAAACAATTTAAGTCCCTATTTAATTTTATACCCATAAAGTATTACTTTATCTAACAATTATGTTTTCAAAAATAAAACCAAATATATATTCATAAGGTCAACTTAAAGGAGATCCATCCAATAAGAAAATATCAATAAAAAATCTTCTAACTCAATTCTAATATTACTAGATTATTAACTAGCAATGTAATCTAATAATATTAGACTTGGGTCCATGATCCAAAGTTTCCTTACCCAATATTTGAAATAACACCTAATCAACATGAACCTAATTTCATCTTATCTTATTGCTAATCAGAGATACTAATATTACTAGGAATTAATAAATATGAAGTAATAAGACTAAACAAATACAAATTAGAATACTAATTACAACTAAAAGGTAACCTATCCTATGACACCTACACCTACTACCCATCAAGTCACCCCTATTCCCCAAGGCCACTTGTCATGTGGGGGTTGACATGACCACTAGCCATATCCTAAGCAATAATAACAATTGTTTTAAATGCCAAGCCTGCCATGCCTGCGTGAGTATACCAAGGAAGAGGACTTTTTCTTCCATGAGAATTTCGACCCCCATCCTAGGGATCTGCACTTGGTAAGGTGACAAGAATTTAGGCCCCACCAAATTCATTCACCCAATACAAAGAGGGAAATTTTGCAGTTCTCAAGGCATGTAAGGAAAAAAAAAGTTGATAAACTTTACTTGGTGTAAGACAATCAGCAAGTACACTGTACTTCCCAAGGTGCAGTCCATGAGGAGGGTACGTTGGGCAAGGAAAATGGCTTTAATAACTTATGACAAGTTGTCCATAATTTTTTTTTTCTTTTTTATTTTCCATTCAAGCTTCCTTCATCCTACGCAGGTACCAAGGAGGGAAAAGGTTTATTTAAATATTTTTTTGAATTAAATAGGCATGGGAAGATTAGCTAGTGGGTCCCACTAGCTTTGCTAGATTAAAGGAGGACTTAAAAGCATTATTTTAAAACATTATATAGCTAGAAGTTTGTGATTATAGCTAGTTTAGGATAGGTGTTAGTTTTAAGTTAATTCTAATTAGTAACTTAATGAAATGAGAAGGCATATTCTCTGTGTTATGGGAATAATATCATTCCCATACAAATTCGAGAAAGCAATTTGCTCTTAAAAATCTGGAAATGTCATTTTATGAAATATATGGTTTCTTCATCTTTTCTTTACTTGCTTATATTTTTGAATCAATGGATGCATCAATTTATTAGAGTATCATACTAAGGAGGTTGATGGATAGATTATTTGTTGAAGGGATTTCTACTAGCAAACCATTATGTTCTTTTGTTCCTTGTTTCATACTACAAATTTTGAGGGATGAGCATAGAACTTGTTCATTGGAGCTTGATTATATAAATATGACAATTTACAATCTACATTAGAAAGCTTGCTAAATTCACGCATTAGCTAGATTTTAGATGTTAGTGAAGCTATTACATTTCTATTTCTATCAACTTGAATATCATTTCATGAGAAGAATAACTTCACTATCTCAAGAAGTAGAATCTAATAGATATGAAAGAAATGAATCATCATTTTCATTATAGTCATCTCATCAACTTCAATACATATTCTTTGTGCTGATGAAGTATTCACATTTACAACTAAATAATACAAATTGGTGTAGATGCTCAATGAGAGTTCAAAATAGAATAACAAACTCATCTTCATTACTAATCACTTACAACTTCACAATGGCCAAAGGGCATAAAAACAACTTTACAATATACAACATGGGGATGATCTTCAACAAGGATCAACAAGGATCCACAATACCACAACATAGGATATCTCCACACCATCACACCAAGAGAGTGAAATTTTTCAAGCATCATCCACATGAGTCTTGACATCCAAACCTACAATAAAAAGATGAACCATGGGATGCTCACCTCCCAACCTAGGTCTCCATGAGACCACCCCCGAGCTTGGAGAACCAAGGCTAAACGGGTATTCTTCAAAACAACAAGATGCTCACAAAAATTACACATATGCATATACAACAATTTACTCCCTCCCAAGGCTACACAAATGAGTCTTACAAGCTCATTGAAGGAGGGTGAAGGTGGGCTTTTCCAAGGGGAGAATGCCATTGCTTTCACAATTTTCTCAATGTGAATATCTCATTTCCTCTTCAAGGCTACAAAATCCAACTTCCATACACAACAATGCTTATCAATATCCTCAAGATACAAGGATTCCAATGGCTTCATGATACCCATACACCATGAATTTGTCCCTCTTCTCCAAGAGAAGAGACTCTCACCTCATGGAGAGCCCAACTAACCCCTTCACCCAAGGCCACTTCTTCCCTTCCCAAAGGGTGAGTAATGCCTTACTCCCATAAACATGAACTCCCTCATTCAAGCAAAATAAAAAGAAATAGAATGAATCCAACATCAAATCCCCATCCCATACAACACAATATCACAACAAAAATAAAATTCAAATGCACGAGAGAGCAAGAATACAAGCTAATCTATTGAGCAACTAAGAAAACCTCCATGGAAGTGAGTAACCAACCTTCACAAGTGTGATGGAAAATGATATTTGAGAAGAGCTAATCCACTTATCATTTCTTCCTCCAAAACCCTAAAGTCTCTAAAAGTAGAGAGTGGGTGAACACCCACTAACTCTACCAAGGGCCTCTAAAAAGGCCTCCAAATTTTTACCCACCCACCATCAATAAGTGCAGACTTGACCCTATGGTCCTATTGCTTTTCCTTGTCCCCCATGATAAATGCATGATTGAAAGGCAAGGGTGAAGTTGGGTAGAGGTCAAAACTTATCCAATTTCGTAGCTAAGGGTAAATGAGTCATAAAATGGGTTATCAAGGTCACTAGGGAATTATGGACATGCTCAAAAATTTTCTAACCCATACCCCTATCACTTAGGTACTTTAATAATGTCAAAAATAACCCTTAGAACCTCTTATTGGCCTCTAGAAGTGACTAGAAATAGAATGAATTTAAATAAGCACATAACAAGTGTCAAGTGACACTAATGATTGCACATTACATACAAAATGCCATGTCCTGAATGACAACATGAAGCTAACTAATAACGCACATGCAGATTCACATTTACAACAAGTTCACATTACAACGAGGCTTTTAATCCCATATCGGATTAAACCTTGGCTTACTCAATTCACATATGTTTAACCTTGGTTCTCCGAATAATTCCATGGTTCTCATACCCACAAACTAAACATCAAGCATCAGTAGTTCAAGGTAGAAAAATCACATAAAATATACATACTTAATTCATGATTTAACAATGTAATCTATATGCAAAATTCAGTCCTGATTGCAAATTTTCTATTCAATAAAGTTTAAACATCATAGTTACATAATCATCATGACATATCATCTGTGAAGTGATCAAATCTAAACATGATCCAATATTCTCATTAATTCACATTACTGAACATGCATAATCAAAATCATGACGTATTCTAGATTCTAATCCACAGAATGTAATAATCATCATCAAACATAATGTCTCGAGTCTCTGTCAGAATAATCCACAAGTGTATCAATGTATCAAAATGCGAATGAGGAAAGATGCTATGATAGGTCAGGGTGAGGCCTTACACTAATGTCATGCAAGATTCATCTTGGTGGATCTCATGAGACTGGAAATCACCCTCTAATTCCACAGGTCAAATAGGCATTAGATGGGGATGAAGAGACATGGAAGCAACTCTGTTACATGGCTTATTGAAACATGAGATTGAGTTGGCAATCTAGGTTGAATCCATGAAGTCAAGGCATGTTCCAGTCTCAATATATATTCCAGCCTAGGAACATGTCTTATTGTGCCTATGACGAATCAGACAAAAATATTAGCAGCCTCAGCATTAGTGTCATCAACAGCACAATAGTAGTCTCTTCAATAGTAGTAGCAAACTTCCCAAGTGCCTATAACTATTAATAGTGTAATGAAGGAAAAATAGTCAATGCCCATCTATCAAAGTGTAACGAAGGAAAAATAGTCAATGCCCATCTATCAAAGTGTAACAAAGAAGCTATTATCAATATTATTAATCTCTTACAAATAGTTTATTATAGGACTGTCATAATTCTTTGCATGTATTCTTTCCTTCATATCATGACATGTTACTATTATTTGGACTCCTCCTATCACTCAAATCTACTACTTTGGCATTTGTCCATTTCCCCATGTCACAAACTCTGCCTATTGTATCAATCATTCAAATCCTCCTACTTACGATCTTGAACTGTGGTTGTCACAATTTTACCCCTCTACTCTTCAGGAAGCCTCTGCTATAACCCTTGCATAAGCTCCTTCATGAGATACTCTGTCTTTCCCATCTTAAGATGACACATGCTTGTGATGGGGTGATCATGTACCATGTCTGTCCTCTTGTACTTTCTTGACCCAAGTGTGCATCAAATATTTTAATATAGTGATTTTCTATGTTTGATGCATATGACACTTACTTGTTATAACTTATAACAACCTTTGTACAAGACAATGATACACTCTTCTCTAAATTTTGATAGAAACCCTATCAAGCATGATTAGGCAACAAAAATAGTGCATATATGGAGCTTTCTTCAACAGACCTTAGCATTGTATGACATAGACATTAACATGTATGACAGACCTTAACATATTCTCATCCACCATGTGACTGTCATGAAAACCTCTATGCTCAGAAGCTCTCCAAAAGATGTGTTCATCACCTCTTCAAAAAGCTGTTAAAGCTATTAGAAGGTAGGCATCACTATTATATGATTAGGACTGTCACTATTATTTGCTCCCATGGCTGAAATTATGCTTGTGCTATTGTCATGCTTGAAATTCATCATTGTTCATTTTGTCTCATCATTCATATGTACCTTGCTTTATTGCCATGATCTTCAAAAACTTGCCATTGTGTTCATTGTGACTCATAAACTCTACTTCTTTATCTTTGCTCATCTCTTTTGATTTGAAAAGGTTCTTGAGGCTAATATAGCTAATCAACAGTAAAAGGGTTTCACATTCTTTATCTCTGCTCATCTCTTTTGGTCTATTGCAATCATTTTGGTCTCTTTCATCCTGATGATGGATCATAGAGTGTGATCCAAAACTATCTATACAATCAAATCTAGAAGGTATTTCAAACATTGATGAAAAAAATATCCACATATGCTGATAAAAAAATGAGCTATCTGATGATTGTTTACTGTTCGTGTTTGTAAATTGTCAATATTTCTGATGGTACTCCTTGGTGTATTCCATTTAAAAATAAACAAGTTTTAGTTTTTCTATCATGTTTACTTTGTAGATGCAGGATTGATCATCGAATGTGGGGCATAAGGGCGTAGACCGTGGATCTACTTGTGTTTTCTTATTTAACGGTGTGTTTTCACACCACCAATCAGTTCATGGATATTGTTATATTTGATGCTATAGTTGTGTCATTATATTTTTTGTATAACTTTTTCAATTTGTACTCAGAATATAGTCATGTTGTTGTAGCGAACAAAATTAGTATGAATGAACAAATTTTTTCTTGATACAGTGCTGATGGCTATGAGGAATGTTCCTATGTGTGACTACGGTGATGGATTGTGTTGTGTGTTGAAGACGTCACACACAAAGGATAATCCAGACCATAAATTTTGGAGTTGCAAAAATAAGAAAAAGGTTGTTAATTGCACAATATTTAAATGTTTACAAAGAATAAATATTAGTCATTATAGCGAGACTAACTTAGATTTGTATTGTAGGATGGTGGTGGATGCGAGTACTTTCGATGGGCCAATGACACCCCGTCGTTGTCTACATCGTCAACACGTTCTACACACACACCTGTTGTAGATGACGAGTGCAAGAATTGCAAAACACTCGAGAAAACTATGGCAAAAGCGGAGACTGCCTATAAAGCCGAAATCTTGTTTTTATGATGTTTACTTTGTGCAACAATCGTACTATTTAGTTTGATCATTTGTGGGATGATTTGTTGGATCATTATGCAGAGATAGATATATATGTGGACTAGATGACTTATTTATATTTTGATGTGATATCGAGCAATGTTATAATTATTTTTTTGTTATAATATTGTTTATGATAATGTATAAAATTATTTAAAAAAGTTAAGTTTACTGTTCACAATATTGAAAAAAATATATTAAATTTTGTTTATGATTTACTACATTAAAATATAAATTAATATAAGAAAAACTATACATAAAGAATGGACCAAAATAATAAATGTATAAAATTATTGGAAAAAGTTAAGTTTACTGTTCACAAAATTGAAAAAAATATATTAAATTTTGTTTATGATTTACTACATAAAATTATAAATTAATATAAAAAAACTATACATAAAAAATGGACCAAAATAATAAAATATTAAATTAAGAATTAAATTCTAATTCCAATTCAAAATGTAGAACCAAACATAGAAAATGGATAATGTAATTCCAATTCCAATTTGAAATTGCAAACCAAACACATAAATAGGAATTTCTTACTTCCAATTCTAATTTCGAAAATGGCAACCAAACGCAGAAGATGAATTGTTTCATCCATCTTCCGGGTCAACCAAACAGTCCAAAACATCTTCGGAATATACAAAATCAGAATATCAAAACCTAATTTTGAGATAATCAAGTTTTGACTCAAATTCCAATTCCACTAACAAACTGGGCCTAAAGGTTTGCATGCTCTCTTTACGTGGCTATTAAAGCAAGGAGGTACGGATATGACATCCTTTAACTTGAGAAATATGAGGTGGCCATAATAGTGGATATGGATAGGACCATTATGCTCTTGTCTGTACATTCTAAAGTCAAATAATATGAAGCATCCCAATGCAAAATATTCAATGTTTGATAATATCCATCTATCATAGTTTATAGTCCAACTAAAAATAGGTGTCGTGATTGCGTTCTTGGTATGATATTTCTTGTTGTTTTGTGTGTCATGTTGATCTCTTTTCCTACATAATACCCAACAACAAGAGATGATATTTCTTGCTTCCTTTTGTAGTTCTAGAAGAGACACTATAATAGTTGCGACACTTCATTTGACAATTAATACGACTCAAAATCTGATGCAAAATGCAGTGCCAAAAGTAATATGCAATTGGACATTGATTTTTGCGTTGACAGAAAGGCTCATTTTAGACACAAAAAATTACTAAAATCTAGCACTATTTTAGGCGGTAATTACCCGTTCAATTGTAGTGATTCTCAGTGAAGAGGGAGTTCGGTATATAAATAACTAGCCTCATACCAAGTGGCTCACACTTGGTATTGGGATATACAGAGAGGATGATTCAGACTTAAGAAAGATTCATATAGAAAGGGTAAAGTAATGGCTAGAGAGAATAAAGGTGATTCCAATTGATTTAACCTTAAAATTGGCTCTTGCATTGAGGATGAATCAAGAAAGCTTATATATCCCATGGTGAAATGTGAGAGGTTGTCAAGTTTCTCCACACATGGAATCAACTCATGTAGAGAGGATAGCTCCAAAAAATAAGTAAAAGTCAAGGAAGGCTCAAAATTTTCAGGTCAATTACAGAGGACATCTTGAACATAATATTTTTAAAACTTCCTCTTCCTACTTTTCTCCAAGCTCAAGCCATTTTTACTTCATGAATTTTTTTTCTTTCTACCTCTATTCACTTTCAAAATATGTGAGAGAAGAGAACTAAGAAAATATGGATGTTGATTGATCTTTATGATGACATAGGCAAAGATTATAAAGGGATTTCTTTCTATGATTTCAATAGAAGGATTTGGAAAAAAATTTATGTTTAATGATGAGTGGAGGGGTGAAAATACAAAATGGTTTCTCAAACTAGGAGACAACAACCTCCTAGTTTCTAGCAACTAGAGAAATGGACTCCTTAAAGAGATCAACCAACTAACTATGAAAACAAATTATCTTGAAGATGCAAGAATGACAAGAACAAGGAAAAATTTTCATTGCATGGAAACATATCATGATTATGCAGTTTTCTATGTCAAGTTTGATCTAGAGGGAAAGACGTATTAGGTATTTTTTAATTGAAAATATTTATCTTGTGGAAGGAAATAATTTTTTTGTTTTGAATTATAAATATAAAATACATAGATGGTTTGTTAGATGGATTGATATGGGAATGTAAATAGGATTTTCTCCAAGAATGTTATTGCAGAACCAAAAAATCTACTTGTTTTTTGAAGATGGGAAAAATGCTAGTATGTATAATCTCAATAGAAATGACAACTTTATTTACCTTTCAAGGATGAAACAAGTAATGCAAGAGACCTTGGGAATTATTATGTGAAAAGGCAGAGTGATAATGGTTTTTAGAGATGAATCCTTTGAACTCCCATCATATGCATGTAATTTTATGTTTTATGAGTTTGATGTGTGTGTCTTGCAATGGGGATCTAAATATGAAGCTATTGTATCACCCCAATTTTTGAGACATAATGTGACTTTTTTGGGGGGGATTATATTTGGATAATTGAGAAAGATGATGATGATGGATATATAAATTCTATAATTTGTGTTTATATAGATAATGGGGAGGTGAATGAATGGACAAAAGTATTCAAGCATTATGGGAGAGACTGTCTATCCATGTGATGAATCTTTTTCCCATTCTCTTAGATTTCAAGGCATCTAGTGAGCTATTGTAGGCACTCTTCTTTAATTTCATTTCCATTGTTACCTAAACTAATGAAATCTATTTGTTGTTGCATCAATAAAGGGTTTTAAAAGTGTTAAATTCTTGGGCACTGAAGGGGGGTGGGGGTGAATTAGTGTAACCCAATTATAAACTAACTCAACCACCACTCTGAATAACTTCAATAATAATTTTTAAATCTCAAAGCATATAACTGAAGTAAACAAGTAAATGTAAACAATATCAAACATCTACAAAATCATCACACATGACACAATTATTTTTGTGTGGAAACCCTTAATTAAAGGGAAAAACCATGGTGGGGATGACACACATAAGCTCACTACTATAGTAAAATGAGTTTGCCTTGTTAGGAGATTACAATTACCCTTTCCAAGGGTTCACTCTGTAAGGATTGATTAGTACCTTATTAGAAGTACAGTTAGATCTGCTAAGATCTACCTTGTGAATGGATTTCAAGACTCTGTAAAGAGCTCACCCGATTAACGGATTTACTATGAGAACATGTTAAAGTTCACTTAGTTAAGGGATTTTCTTTCTGTAACTACTAGTGAAGAACAAGTTGAGAGACCTGAATGTAGAACTGACTGCTTGAAACATCCAATCCTTTCTTTTCTCACAACTCTAATTCTATCAGATCTTTGATTGTAACCTTAATTCTTTCACAATAACATCAATCTTCTCATTTTGTATATCATCATTTTTCAATATGAAAAGTACCACATATATACATACTTCTAGCACTGACTTCACAAAATTAAATATTTTCCCATCAAAATGATAAACTCGATGTAAAACATATTGCCCTATGACCGCTTCAACCTTCAATAAGATCTTCATTTTAATTCTCCAAAATAGTAAAACACATTTTTTATTTTTCAAATACACCACCTTAAATCTTCCTTATACAATAGCATCGATCCTAAAAATAAAAATTCATCAATTCTATAACCATCATCATAACAATAAGTATCATCACAACTGGTAAATCACTTATCAGTCTTGAATCTTCCAATTGATGCTCAATAACATGAGTGTTCTTTTGTGTTTGAATTCCTATGACACCAAAATCTCTTTCATTGATCAACCAAATGATTTGTGGTCAAAACCACACTATACTATGACCATGTTGATACTTCATTTGTGACCACACCTTGTAACTCTTTATCAGTCATGTCCGCTACCAAAGTGATGACATCTTTGTCTACCAATCTTATGGACTTAACCAATTTCTAGCATTATTGATTTCTTATCATGTACATCAATTGCCTTCTGCACTTCACCAATTGTGATGCATGACTGATCTTACTTAGTTTCCATCAATGAAAACCAAACTAAATACTACCTATGATTGCAACCAATATGCCTCACCATGTCAAATCATAATGCTAAAAAACTCTCCCTTTGGAATTGATGGAAAATACCTTATGCTCACTGACATGATATTCTCCCCCTTTGACAATAATGCCAAAGGTGAAAAACTAAAATATATTCAACTATGAACCATTTTCTTACAACTGCTCAAAGATGACCTTAAAGTTTACCTTTGCTAACTCTAAGGATGTCTCCCACATATTCTTCATGTGTCCCAAAGAAATAATTTTCTCAAATAAACTTGATACTATATTTTCCATACTCTCTAAAGTGCTCATGTTCGATAGGACAAGTATTCCTTCTTCCTTCTCCACGTGATATTGTATTACCTCCATTGTTGGGGATAAGAATGATTGAAGCTCAAATAGATTGAGAAACCTATTTTCTTTCTCCTGTTGGATTTTCTTCACCTTTAAAGATAGCTAGTTCACTTAAGTACTGAAAGCAATAACTGAGCTTGAAGTAGGATCAAGCTAACCAGTTATGATTTCTTTTTCCTTAAGGACTTCAACTCTTTTTGCCTCCAAATCTTTTAAAAACTCTAAGTGAATAGATACTTTTGTGAAAAGTTAACTTACCTTAACCAATTCTATCAATTTGTCCTTATCCTTAGTGATCTTCTCCTTTAATTTACCTATCATCCTCTTCTCTCTTTTCTCTTCTTCTATATTTGTTGTTGTAGTTTGCAAATTTGGTCCTTGATCAAAGATAGCCTTAATCAAAGTGTCCAGTTGATCTATAATAGAATCATCTTCATCATATTCAATTATAGGGACCAACTCAGATGAGATTTCTCTTGTTTGATTCAATACTCTATCTTTCTTCTTATTTGTTTTCATTTGATCTCTTTCATCTTTCTACATCAACTGTTCTAAATAATTCATTAATTCCTTGGGTTTCAAATTTATTATGTTGATCAGTGTGGTGAATATTTTCTACTCTTCTACTTCCTCTTCTTCTATTACTCATACTCATTTCTTCTTGTTTACACTAGACTCTCCAAGGCCCAATTTCCTTTTCACATCATATGCTTCTTCAACCTCTTCCTAACTTGCTACTTTTTCTTCAACCATCTCAAAAATCAATCTTTCTAAATGATTGATATGGGATGATGAGGGACAATTATATTTACCAGTTATATCTTCTATTATTTCCTCATCTTCACCAATTTGACCTTGTGCTACTTCTGCTATATCAGTTTATGTTGAATCAACATCTTGATCTTCAATGCCTTGCACTTAAATAGGGATGTTAGCAATAACATCACCAATAATATCTTCATGTGTGGATGTGTCATCAATATCCTCAATCACTTTTTCTTTTCCCCTTCTCTATTAATCACCAACTTTTTCTTTCCTTTGTCCTTGTTCTACTTCCTTCATTATTTGGACCTTTTTTCCTCCATATCTCCATGGTTTCACTATACACATTTTGTGTCTTACCAATAAGTATTATTTCTACTCTATTTTTTATTCTATTCTCATGTCTATAGGCTTCAACTAATATCTTTACTTCATTAGGACTCAACTCAGGTCACACTTGACTAAGTTCTCTCTCCATAATTTCTCTATCCATTCTTAGTACAGATTCCCATCTAGCATAGATAAGATCATATAGATCTTTAGGTAAAATTTGGTAAAGCTCACTACGAGTCATACAGAATTTGTGTAGGCTAAATATTACAACCTCTTCTATCTTCTTTTTATCTTCACCATTGAAGAATCCATGTCTACTTCCAACTCCTCCCATTATGTCTTTCAAAATATAATCAACACTTGGAGATTTATTTTGACCACTCTCTTTTAATTCCTTAATGAATTCAATTATTTTTACAACTACCAATTTATCTGATGACTATACAGCATTTCCTCCATGAGGGAAGAAATTATGAATGTAGAAGAATATACATACTATGTACTAGAAAAAGTACCTTCATAGGGTTAGTATTGACAATAAATGAATAAAAATAACTAAATAACCACAAAGGAAGAGCTATTTTAACAATTAAAGAACAATTAAACACTCTATGGCTCTCTATTTAGGGATGATATCTATAAGCTCTCAGCAAGCTCTCAATAGTGATAGTCCTAAAATAAAAAATGATTATGATAAAGCAAAAGCTAACAATTAATTCAAATTGAAATGCTAAATTGCTCCTAAATTGCCTTTCTAGCTCTAATTTGCAAGAGGTTTGAAGCTAGTCTCAGATTTGTGGATGATTTGTGATTGAATTATGCCTTGCTTTTATAGATTTAGGCAAGGGTAGGGGTTGTAGTTGATTTGATCATGATTAGGCTTGAGTTGAGTCCTTGGTTCCACCTTTGGAGACAATTTAAATATTGTATCCTCAAAGCTTGGGACAAGAAGACAAAATGAGTAGACAAGATGCTCTTTTGGAATGAGTGATTGAGATTCAATTTAGGCTTGATCATTGTGAGCTTAATCCTCAATTCCTATTGGTTGATTGATTTTTCTCTTATTTGGTAGTTGAGAAAAAATAGGAATTAATCAATTGATTTTAATTAATTTGTTTAGCCATGTGTACCCCTTGAATGGGTTGATTTTGATTTAAATTGAACTATGTAATCAATTGGATTAATTACACAATTAATTGATTTATCATGTTTTAATCGATTTAAATCGATTTAATAGCTTTTGATTTTCAATTGATTTTGGATTAAGGTTTAATTTCAATTTATTATTGATTTGATCTTGATTTGATTTAACTAAATTGAATTTCCTTTGAATTGCCTTGATTTGCCTTGATTTCTCATTAAAGTGATCTTATCCATTTTTCAATGATTACAAATGCCCCTCTTTGAGTCGACATGCGAAGCGTGTCGATTCAAAGAATATCTTGATTCAAATTGATAGAAGGTCCTGATCAACTAATAGAGGTCCTAATCCTATCGATGGTCGATTTCGATGTTCGATAGAAGATGCAGATATTGATGAAGTTCAATACAATTTTGATTGATTTGAAGTCCTTGATGGTCGATTCGATGATAGATCTCTAATGTGATACTTGATTTGATGTGATTCGATGTTTGATGTCCCTTTCCATTGATATGCAAAAAAAATTCTAATAAAAGATTGCATTTTGATTTGATGGTCGTGCCCCTGATTTGACAATGTTGATGTCGTTCTGATTATCCGAGTGTATTCCCCCTCGGAAATGAAATTAATTTTGATAGATGTTTGAAAATTTATGATGGTTTAGGTCAATTTGCCTTAATTAGATCAATTTATAATAAATTTTTATTTTATTTTCGATAATGTTTTCACGTCTGTTTGATGATAAATGCCCCTGATTTGGCAGAATTGGTGAAAAATTCGGGTCCCTAGGCCCCCTCTAGTCAAAGATTCCTTTTTTAGGTTAAAGATACCCTTTTAAGATCAAAAGGGCCTATATAAAGGGGTAAAAAGTCATTTTTACTATTCATTTTCACTTTCATTTGTTGACTTTTTTCTCTGACTTTTTCATGATGATGATCCTGATTCATGAGCATAGGTTCGAGCGTGCTTACCAATATCATTGGCCACCCACCTATGGACCTCCGATAAGTGCCCGATCCTTTGAGTTTTTTAATTTATGCATTAGATTTTTTATAAAAAAAAATTTATAGTAAAAACCCTCTTTTTTTGCAATTTTAAATTGAAATAGTGTTTTTACACACTTAAATAGCCTATTTACCTTTCTTTTAGTACTTCTGCGCTTTTAAACAGCACTTCCACGAAGCGAAATTGCACTTTTACACTCCTGTTCTAGGGCATAAAACACTTTTGAATTTTTGAATAGCGCTTTTAATTTGAATTTCACTTTTGATATTTAGATTAGCGTGTTTGAGTTTTAAAATGGTGATTTTAAAAAGTTTTAGCACTTTTCCATTATTTTTGCACTTTTGAGATTTTAAGTAGCGCTTTTAAAATTTTAAATAGTGCTTTTGATTTTTAGCACTTTTAAACCCTGAAATAGCGCTTTCACCCTCATAGAAATTTTTTTAAATTGTCGTAGTTAGTTTTTCAAAATGTTCAACCTCATCAATCAGATGATTGGTTTAGGTAACAAATTTGATGTTAAGTAGCGAGTCGTAAGATGTCAGTATGATTCAGTCATAGTTTGAATGTTTGATCATCAATCTAGATTTAGATGGTGGATGATGAGTGAATGTTCCATCCTCTCTTAATAGAATTAGGAAAATTGATTGTGGTTTGATAGTTGTAAATGTTTGATTGACTTAAGATAATCCAAATGATAATTGATTTCAAAACTGATGTAATTAAACTTTCTTTTTGCATGCAGTGCTTAAGTCACTAGTCATCCCTGGTTTATACCCGTTACCTCTGAGCATGATCAATGACCTAAGTGCTCATGATCAAAGTCTTATCAATCAATGTGGTTTATCTTTCCTTCTTCCTCTACCTCAATTTTGAGTGAATCAAGGACTCATCATTGCTATGGCAGAGCATTGGTACTTTGACCATAACACTTTTCATTTACTAATGGGTGAGATGATGATCATCTTGGAGGATGTATACCAAATCCTTCACCTTCCTACCAGAGGTGCGCTGGTTTTATATGATTCTATTTATGATGGAGTGGCATGTCGATGGATTTTTTAGGATCTGACTATTAGTGATGATCACATTTAGTGGTCTCAGTTCCATTCATTTCTAGTGTTGCTAATAGTATTGGGTGCATTGCTTGGTGGGTTCCTTGTTTGTAATAGATGAGGACATGGTTTTGCAGTCAGATGGGATCCTACTCTAGAGGACTTGTTGGCTCATCCTCGATGGTTTGATTGGGGATCCTATGTGTTGGTTCAGTTGTATTATGAGCTGCACATAGTTGTGTATAGACATTCTTCCATGCTCTCTATAGGAGCTATTCTTTTACAGCTTTTGACTTGGGAGCATCTCCCAGTGACATGCCTGAGTATAGAATGATAGTGAGATCTAGGTTGGCCATTCACCTGGATGTATGAGGGGATGGTAATACAAACCCATATGGGTAAATTATATTATTGGCATCGTGTCATTGATGATATAGATATGGTGATCTGACCGTTGTATTTGGGTTGTGAGCCATGGTTGCAGGATAGTACTGAGCTTCCATTCATCTTCTGTCCATGTTGGATGATTGGGCATACCCCATATATCATTGAGAGATTTTTCTTCCAGAGGGTACTACATCAGTATGGGCACACACAGGGTATGCCCCAGGGTGTTGTGATGTATGCTCAGGTTTAGGCCAAAAGATCTTTTTGGGGCCCTTATGTGAATTTTAGGACATCATATCAAGAGGTACGAGACCTGGGACACTTACCATGGTTGATGAGAGATCATGTTATGGATGATGGTGTGATAGATGATTACATAGATTGGTTCACTTAGAACCCATTTTTGAGATTCATTGAACTAGCTAAGAGGATCCCTGGTATAGATGAAGAGTCGGATGGTGATGGTGGTGATAGAGGTGATGTTGGAGATGATGGAGATGGTGGTAGGGGTGGTGGTAGGGTTTGGGCATGGTGTGGACAATGGGGTCATGGAGCAGCCAGAGCAGACAGAGTTCATATTCTAGTTATTGTTGTTGCTCCTATTCCTCCTAGGGGTGGTGGTGATCAGGCTAGAGGTGGTGTAGATAGGGAAAATCATCAGGTTGTTGTAGATCTTGGTATGAGATAGGTCCAGCCTAGATCTAGATGATAGAGAGAGGTTGATGCACAGGTTCTATTGGATCAGGCACAAGGTCTGCCTCCTCAATAGGTTATGCCACCGATCATTCCATAGGCTCTACCTTCTCAGGCACCTACTTCTACTTCGATGTCATCTTCTTATTCATGTCCATCTTCTTCCAGTTTTGTTCCATCTTTGTTAGATCCATCTTTTTATATGCCTTCTTCTTCCATGTCTCCATCACATACATTGGCTACAAAAGCTCCTAGCATAGTTGCACCAGAGGTTCAAGCATTACAGTCAGATGTCTCTGAGATTAGACAAGAGGTTAGGCAACTGATTTCTATGATGCAGGCCTTCATGGCAACGATGAGTCAGCATGGGTTACATCCTGGCTCTAGTCATCCTCCAAATAGTGCTCCTAGTCCTAATGGTGGAGATGGTACTGGCAATTTGGCTAGTTGATTCTATGATTTGAGATGTGTCAGATTCTTGTATTGATGATATATATGATCTCATTTTTTGTTGATATCAAGACTTTGGACTCTATTGTATCATTTTTTATTCGTCGATGTTGTTTATGTTGATTCTTTGATATTTTGATAGACTTTGATGGACTTTGATGTCTGGATATTGCATTTATGATTATTTCATAGACTCTAATATTCTACTAATTTTATGATG
Source organism: Chamaecyparis obtusa (assembly GCA_027943335.1). Lineage (NCBI taxonomy): Eukaryota > Viridiplantae > Streptophyta > Pinopsida > Cupressales > Cupressaceae > Chamaecyparis > Chamaecyparis obtusa. Next base: position 3,952,847 of record BSBK01001728.1, on the reverse strand, counting down.
ATACCATAAACTTTGATACTCAGTTTGATATCTTTTACTCTATATGATGTCATGATGTGTTGGATCTCCTTTGTAGGTGTTTTAGCATGATATGTTGATCTAGATGGTTCTATCTCCTATATGCTTTGTTTTATGCCTTTCAGATGTAGTTTTTGATATGTATGCACATGTTCTATTGATGCTTAAATGGTTGTCTTATGTATGACATAGAATACATGGATGAATGCAATGATGTGGATTTTAATGAATAATATGATGGAATGAATTATTGGTAATATGGATGTATGTAATGTATATGAATGCAATGGATTTATGGTATGTGATGCAATGCAATGGTTTTATGTCATGCGATGTGTATGGATGTATGTAATGCTTAATGATTCTAGATGTTATATGATGTAAATGATGATGTAATGCAATGCTTTTAATGGATTTATATACATGATGCAATGTTTCTAAGATGACTTAAATGATGTGCACCTAATGATGATTTTATGAACTATTTGAAATGTAATGATTTTATGGATGTAATGATGTAATGATTTTGATCTAATAAATGCAATGGTAAATGTACTTAATGGATTTACTATGAATGATTTCTTTTTCAAAGAATGATATGTTCGAAATGAAATGAATCTTTAATGATGCAATCTAATGCACTTAATGATTTATAAAATGAATGAATGAATGCAACCTAATGCAAATGATTTTAATGAAAATGATTTAAATGATTTAATGCAACTTAATGCAATGAGTAAAAAATGAACCTAACAAATGCAAGTGAACTAATGGAATGCACTTTTGTTTTTTATTTTTGGATTTCCAACACACTTGATCACATATAGTTTTTGATGATCCTTTGATTTTTTATTTAACTACACCCCCTTTTTTTTTTTGTCAATTTTTCCTTTTACAATTTGAATACTAAAGCTAAGAAAATAAAAATACATTAAATGTATTTAATCTAGGATGTATGCAACTAACTGTCACCATTCAAAAATTTGGAGCTTATATTCATCATTGAGCAGATTTGGAATTCTGATTTTTAGTACAACCATCACTAGTTCAACCATGATGATATGAATACTTTTTGCACCTCTTTTTTTTCTTTCCCATCATCTCTAAGTATGACTATCATTGATTGAAGCCAATCATGAGAGTATGACTACTAATTTTGTTAGATTCTATGTTGCAAGTGGATTTTGGTATTATGATATTGAACATCAAAATATCCATGGTATCCTTTTGCGTAAACAAACAAAGATCTCATTTTTGTCCTATGTACAAGCCCTCAATGATTCTTTGATGATCACATCCTTAGATAAATAATACATGATTTAGAACTTTGATCTTAAGACAGTCAGTTAGAAATCAATAAAATATCACTCTTTCATCATAGCTTATCTCGTTTAAAAACTTTCATCGATTTGCTAGAAAGATATGATTTCATCAATCAAGTTAACACTAAGAGAAGTTTTTAAAAAAATTTCAAATCCATATTTCAAGTATAGTTCCATCCATTTCATACTTTTAATCCTGATAAAGATAAGGTCATGTGAGATTTGGATCAATTTTTGTGTTGGATTCAAATTGGATTAGAATTTGGATTTCATTGAGTGTTACTTGTGCTTTTGATGAATTAATTTGGTGTCTGATTGAAATTTTCTTTTGATGAATCCTTTCTCCTTGAGAGTAGATTGCCCCTAGTTTGATATGATTACATTTGTGGGACTTGGGACAATTTGCAGATTAGGTGACCAAAATCTTTAGATACTTGCAAATGCAATTGTGGGGTTTTATTATGCAATATATATAAATGCTAGAAAATGTAGTATTTACAAGGATGACCACTAGGTATGCGACTAACTTGGACTTTCAATTGCACCTGTTTACCAAGTTTTCACTGATTGAATGGATCTTGCTTTCTTTTTCTATTTTTAAAGCTTTTTCTCTTTTCTCTTTTTTTCTCTTTTCTCTTTTTCATTTTTTTCTTTTTTCATATCATCAAGGCGCCTATTTTCTAGGTTTTCACCAAGACAACATCTTTTGAGGATCATTTCTAAATGTTTTTGGCTTTCTTCATGCTCAAATTTTCACTATTTTTTAATCTTTTCTACTTTTCTGATTTGTTTGGTCTTTTTCACTTTTCAATGTTTTTGGTATTTTAATCTAGATCTCTTTTGATTATATACAATAAATAGGATGTTTTCCATCTGATTTTCTGATATTCTTTCTTTTCTCTATCCTCTTTCATCTGTCTCATGTGTAGAACCTCTTTAGATGAATTTTATTGATAGGTTCTTATAATTCTTCTCCACCACAATTAGCTAGTTTATAGGTGCCTATGCCAAAAGACGAGGTGATCACAAAAGGTCCTAACTATTTTGCTTCCCATTTTCCTTTCTTTTCTCTTTCTTCTTGATTTTTGGGATTCTCTCACAAAACTAAGTCACCTATTTGGAATCTCCTTGATTTAATATGCTTGTTATAGCTTCTTGACATTTTGTTTTGATATACTTTCAAGTGATCAAATACTTGTTGTTGTTTGTCATCTAGCAGTTCTAGTTCATGAAACCTAGCAACTCTATAGTCTTCTTTAGTTATCAACCCATGTAACAATACCCTTAAAGATGGAGTCTCTACCTCTAATGGTAAAACTACCTCTACGCCAAAGACTAATGAAAATGGTGTAGCCCCCATTGGTGTTCTAATTCTAGTTCTATAAGCCCATAGAGTTGGGTTTATTTGAACATGCCAATCCCTACCTAAATTATCCATAGTTCTCTTCAACATTTTTAGGATATTCTTATTCGTTGCTTCTACTTGTCCATTACCTTGGGAGTAATAGATTGAAGATGAATGATGTATCATGTGAAACTTTGTCCATAGCTCTTTCAAATCCTTGTTCTTAAAGTGTTTAGCATTATCTATGATTATGGCATGAGGTACACCAAATCTACAAATTATATGATTTAGAATGAACAAGGATATTTGTTTACCCATGGTAGTTGATAAGGGTACAACTTCCACCCATTTAGTGAAGTATTCTATAGTAGTGATGATAAATTTATGACCATTGGAGGATGGTGGATAAGTCATCCCTATTAATTCTAATCCTCATTGATCAAATGACCAAGGTGTAGTCATCAGATGAAGCTCTTGGGCTGGTACATGAATCAATTTTCCATGAAATTGACACTTTCAACAAGTCATAGAAAAATGACAAGCGTCTTTCTCCAGTCAAGGCCAAAAATATCCTATCCTAAGAAATTTCTTAGCTAGAGTTAATCCATTTGAATGTGACCCACAAATTCCCTCATGGATTTCTCGTAAGGCTATGTTTGACTCCTCTTTCTCTAGAAATCTAAGAAGCATTTCATCTAGACTCTTATGATACAATGTGTCAAATATTAAGGTATATCAAGAGGCTTGGTAGATGAAGCTTTTCTTTTGGTTCCCAGTTTGGTCCATTGGTAAGATTTGGTCTTTTAGGTAAGTATAAATGGCTCCATACCAAGGTGATTCATGTCTGGTTAATAAGAAAATGGTATGAGGATGGGTAGGGTCAAATGTGGGTTGTTCCAATTCTTCTACCAGGAATTCATATCTGGTGCTTTGATCTAGAATTTGGAGAAGTGATGCCAAGGTTGCCATTGCATCTACCGCTTTATTCTTTTCTCTCATCACTTGTTCAAATGTAATGAGAGTGAAGTACTTCTTAATATTTTCAACCATGTTTTTATAAGGCACCAACTTGTCATCTTTGGTTTGATATTCATCATTGATCTGATTGATAACTAATTGGGAGTCTCTACACACTTGTAGTTCTGTCACCTTCCATTCCAGTGCCAACTTTATGCCGATGACCAAGGCTTCATATTCTTCTATGTTATTGGTACATGGAAATAGCAATTTATATGACTTTTTAATTGTAGATCCTTGAGGAGTAATCAAGAGTATGCCTACTTCTTATCCATGTTGGGTGTAGGAACCATCAAAGTATAGTTGCCATGTTTTTGCCTCTACATTCACGATCTCAAAATTTGAGAATTCTACTTGAATTGGATGATCATCTTGTAGTGGTGATTTTGCTAATTGGTTAGTAATGAATTTCCCTTTGATAGATTTTTGGTCTACATACTCGATGTCAAATTCACTCAACACCATGACCTATTTGGCTAGCCTTCCATTTAATGTTGTTTTGCTAAGAAGATACTTCAAAGGATCTATCTTTACAATGAGTCTTATTTTATGAGATAGAATATAGTGACGTAGTTTTTGGGAAGCAAAAACCATAGCCAAGGATTCCCTTTCGATGAAGGTATAGTTCAACTCATATTTCACTAGAGTTCTACTTATGTAATATATAGCCTTTTCTTTGCCTGATTCATCTTCTTGTGCCAAGAGTGCCCCTAGTGAGTTTTCAGTTGCTGAAATATATAGGATCAAGGGTTTTCCTCTTATTGGTGGAATCAAAGTTGGAGGATTCATGAGACATTTATTCAACATGGTGAAGGCTTCTTCACACTTCTCATCCCATTTGAAAACTATGTCTTTATGGAGAAGTTGAGTGAAGTTATGGCATTTTTCTGCCGATTGGGATAATTATCTCTTGATGGATTGAATTCTTCCTTGTAGTGATCTCATTTGGCTTATGTTTTGAGGTGCTTCCATCTCCATGATGGCTTTGAATTTAGCAGGATCTACCTCTATTCCCTTTGTTGATACAATATATCCTCGTAGCTTTCCTGATTGAACTCCAAATGCACACTTTTTTGGGTCAAGCCTTACTTTGAATTGCTCTAATTTGACAAAGATTTTCTCTAGAATTGGCAGATGTTCCTCTCTTGAATGATATTTTTCTAATATTTCATCTACGTAGTCCTCCATGAATTTGTGCATCAAGTCATGGAATATAGTTGTCATAGCTCTTTGATAGGTCATTCCAGCGTTCTTTAAACCAAAAGGCATAATATTCTAGCAGAATGTCCCCCATGCACTTTTGGAATTAGGAGAGATAGGGTACTAAGAGGGGAGGGGTGAATCAATGCCCACTAAAAATTTTACTTGTAAACCTTTCAGATCTATACCAATAATAACCTTACAAAATAACTTGTATCTAATTGCATGTATCATTCATCCATTTAACTTGTAAAGTAAACAACATGAAATCAACAATATAACAATCAAATAACACAAGTATTTTGGTAATGTAGAAACCCTTGTTAGAAGGTAAAAACTACAGTGGGGATGACACCCACAAATTCTTTACTATTGCAGATAGAAAAGGTTTTCCTGTTAGGGCTACAAGTTTTGATCACTTTTGGTGATCTTACCCTATTAGGAGTAACATATTAGATCAGCTAGATCTACCTAGTTATAGGATTTTAACAACACTAATGAACTGTGCACTTGGTTAAGAGATTTACATAAGATTGTCAAGTCTACTCTATTAAGAGATTTATCCAAAAAACTCTATTATAATTGTTAGAAAGCAATAGGCAATTATCTGTTAATTGATAACTTAATTGTTTGATACAGATCAATAAGTACTGAATATATTTCACCTTCACTATGATGAATCTCTACTCTGAACTGCTTGGTTAGCCTGTTCTGATTCTACTTAATTTGATCTCCCCTGTATTATGTTTTTCTCTGTCAACTGATAGTCTTGAAGTTAGGCAAGTGCTTCAAGTGCTCCATAATTCATATATCAGTTCACTTCACAAATGATGCAAACATACATTTATATAGCATACCTTTATGTCACTTTAACAAAATTAGGTTACAAATCTTAGACAAAAACCTAAGATCTACGGTGTATAAAAATGACCTAGATCAAACTATTACATAAGATATACATTGCATTTAATGAATATCTTGACAATAAATATCCCTCGATCTTGGTAAAACATTTTCTAATCTATTGTAACCATTTGCATAGAAGAATGTGCCATTCCTGATTACTATGCCATTTTCCTATGATCCTCAGTAAAAATTGTATAAACTACTCAGTGTATACTGGTGCTCGGTGTTTATTGATGCTTGGTGTTTGTGTCTGTTGATGCTCGGTAAACTATCTAATGCTCGGTGTATAAGCTTAACCGACTAGTTTGTTTTGCTTCTAGTTACTGACTAGCTTAATATAAGTAACTGATCAATATCTTTGATAACCTTTGATACTAATGACAACCTTTAAGGCTCAATAGAGATAAAAATCTCCCCCTTTGGCATTAGTATCAAAACTTGAATGTATATAGATAAAATTTTCTACATATAACTTATATCTCCACCATATATATATATACTTATCAAAATTTCTATATACTCCCCCTCAGTGCATGCTCCCAGTAATATGTAGTATACGTTGCATCTATGTACATATTTGGAATATTGACATATACATTGATTTCCCCCTTTTTGATAGTAATGCCAAATACAAAAAGTAAACTATATACTCACATCTGGTCAAAAATATGTTGATGGGTTTTCTTCACAGACTCCAAGAGGTTTTCCCTTTCCTCCTTCAAGTTGATGAGAGCAATGTGCTCAAGACCGACTTGTGCATGCATGGAAAAGATGTTCTCCAACACATAAATTTCTAGTGTTGCAAAAAGTTGTTCCCCTTTGCCAAAGTGTTTCTCAAAAATCTTCAAGTATGGAAGGAGTTCTGTCTATAACTCTATGACCTGATCTATGATCTTCTCTTCTTGTTTCTTGAGATCTTCTATTAACCACCTGAGTTCCTAAACTCTATGAATATGCTTTGAAAAAGCTTGTGGCTCAGTTATAGCTTCCTTTGCACTGGACTTGATTTCATCTTCTAGACCTTTGATCTTTTCACTGATCTCAACAATGAAGGTTTCCACAGTGCATAGATTCAGTAGGAATTGACAAATTAACTGGGTTATAGATTTGATCTTGGTTATTACCTTAGATAATTTGACTTTGTTTATTGCCACTTCTTGGATGATTCTTTTTGCCAGTTTGTGTTGAATCTTAGATTCTATCCTTTCTTCAATTTTCTTGTCAGCATCAATGTCTAGGGTATTTATCTTCTTGCTAAGCATAGAAAGTTAATCTATGATAGGAGTATCTTCATCAATGTTCACTTTAGGTACTACCTATTGTAAGAAATCCCTAACATCCATTAATATTCTTTTCATTTAGTTTCTTGCTTCAACTTTTCTTGTGTTTCTTTTCTTGTACATAGTTCCCCATATCTACTCAATTCCTCGGGGCTAAGGGTCCTCAAGTCACACTCTGGTATTATAATCACTTTGTCTAGAGTGACCGGCCCTTTTGTTTTATTTTTCTTCTTCTTCTCTAGTGCAAGGGGTGACTTCTTCATAATGGTGACAAGAGCCTTGTCTTCTATCTTCGGAGTATCCTTCCCAGTTGATACACTCTCTTCCTTCCTCTACTCCTTGGTAACTTGTGTGTTAGTTGAGTGAGTGGGAGCCTTGGATGTGGTGTCAGGTCGGGTCACCTCAGTTTCCTTAGGCTCATCTTGTGCCTTTGTTTCTGTAGTAGTTTCCTCTGTTCCTTTAGACTTATTTGTTTTTGCATGTGTTTCAGTGTCCTGTTCCCCTATTGTGTCTTTATGTTGCTCAGGGTATGAGTCGTCGGGTTGCTCCTATGAAAGAATTTCTACTACCTCTTCAAGTATAGGAAGCTCACCCGATAATGATGTAAATTCACATTCAGAGACTTGTCCTTCATCTTGAGTGTGTGTTGGTGTAGTATTTACATCCTCATCATCCTTGTCATCATGATCACCATTTGTGATGTCCTCAATGAGTACATCATCATCATTTTTCTTCTTCATTTGGATCTCTGCTAGATCCAGTGCATCCTATGAAACATTTTTCTTCCTTTTATTCAGTGATATCAATTACCTCAGTAATTGATATACCAGAGTCCTTTGAATTCTCTGCTGTAGTATCATCTGTTGGCAAGTTGTCTATACTAAGTTACATGACTTGATATAGTGTTGTCATTATGGCAACAAAGTCATATAGCATTTTGGAGTCAGCACACTTCATGTAAAGATCAGAATTTGGTTAAGTGTTGAAGACTGGATAGTGTACAGAGTTCCTGCAGCTCAGAACATTAGCGCATGTGTGTATAGATGAATTATGGTATGCACCCCACAAGTTAAGTTTGTTAGACTATACTTATGCTTAGTCTATGAGTGCATAAATAGATATGCAAAGATGAGAAAGTTACAGTTAGTCAAAGTTGCATAGCCAGTATATGCTAGTAGAGAACAGAGCATGGAGTTGACAGTTAGTATTTTGGTTTGCGGTTATAATGTAATGTTTTAAAGGCTATGCGCCCATTATATTTAGGTTTCTGAAATAGTTATATGTATAATTGTAAGCACGCTTAAGCCCACTAATACATTTGGGGTGAAATTGCGACAGCAATTTGTGATGACAGGAAAATGTCATGCGGTTTTGGCTTTTTTTTTTCAAATATAGCCCGACACCATCGCAACTTGCGATGACAATACATTTGGAAACGTCGCCATTGCGACGTTGTCGGGATATAAGGACAAAAAAAAAGGAACGTTGTCATTTGTGTTTTCAACAGCGCCATAACCCTCTGCGAAATCACATCAGGATATAAGGGCAAAAAAAACAAGAACGTTGTCATTTGTGTTTTCAACAGCGCCGTAACCCTCCGTGAAATCACATGGGGATATAAGGGCAAAAAAAACAAGAACGTTGTCATTTGTGTTTTCAACAGCGTTGTAACCCTCTGCGAAATCACAGCTACAATTTCTGAGTACGTTGGGTTTATTTTTCTTTTGTCATTATTATGTAATCTGGTATTCAGCTGTTAGAGAGCTAAAATACCCAGAAATGAGGACATATCTATGTTGAATTTATTGTTAGCGGCTTTGGTTATTTAGAAGTTTAATTTTATTTGTTCATCTTTCAAGCACAAACATTTTGTGGACCGTAACGTCTTCATTGTTTCGGGTATGCAGTGAAACAACCCTAACTTGCAATTGCGATGTTGTCGGGATATAAGGGAAAAAAAAAAAAGGAACGTTGTCATTTATGTTTTCAACAGTACCGTAACCCTCCGCGAAATCACATCGGGATATAAGGGCAAAAAAAACAAGAACGTTGTCATTTGTGTTTTCAACAGCGCCGAGAGAGATTCCCTCCTCGAAATCACAGCTACAATTTCTGAGTACGTTGGGTTTATTTTTCTTTTGTCATTATTATGTAATCTGGTATTCAGCTGTTAGAGAGCTAAAACACCCAGAAATGAGGACATATCTGTGTTGAATTTATTGTTAGCGGCTTTGGTTATTTAGAAGTTTAATTTTATTTGTTCATCTTTCAAGCACAAACATTTTGTGGACTGTAATGTCTTCATTGTTTCGGGTATGCAATGAAACAACCCTAACTTGCGACTACCTTCACGGTACTTGTGTACATTATCATGTTGTCTTTACAATGACTGTCCTCATTCAAGTGGCAATTACACAAGGGACAGTCACTGTGAGATGTCCTCATTTGTGACAAGGACAGTCACACTTAGGACATCTCATAGTGATATTCCCTTGTGTAATTTCCACTTGAATGTATTGCTATTGAACCACATTAATGCTTTTCTTCTTCAACAAATGAGGACAGTCACTGTAAAGACAACATGATAATGTACACAATTACCAAAAAATGATCTTGTTAATTGATGTAACACTTTGTCTTGCTCACTCCCTATCCTTCACTAGGGTCTCTTTAGGCCAATGTTTTGACTTGATAGGGTACTTAACTATCCCTACACTCTTTAGGTATCTCTACCCAAGATCCCACTCCTTCAACTAGTGCACACCAACAAGAAATACAACGAACTCTGCTCAATACCAATCTAGCTACTAGGACACTCCTAGTCTTGTCTTCACAAATTGAAACACATTCAACTAGAACTTTACTCCATGGAGAGGCTGGCCACTAGGACCTCTATTGTTTTCAATATTACTCCTTCACCTATACTTTTCATCAGTACTTCAATCCGGTTCATCAAACCATGCCAATTGCACCCAAAAATAGGCTGCTAGCAATTAGGCCTTTGTCAAGCCTTTTTGTTTATATTAAGCCACCTAAAGGGCTTAGGATTCAGATGCCCTTTATTGAGAACTCCAAGATATCTAAGGTCTTCTCCTCCTAGATTTTTTGTACACCAACTGCTACAGCCATGCCTGAAAACAAGTATTTTGACACAACTTGGATAGTCTGACTAAGAGTTTGTTTTCTTAGCAGCCAAAGAAACTCACCCAATCTTCTAATTTGACTTGGGGCTTCTTTAGATGTGTGTCTACCTCTCCATGAGATTTTAGTTGAAGCAACCAATGCATTCAACTTGTTGTAATCTTCTTGTAATGATTTGTCATCCCTAACTATGCTCAACTGACTCACCTAGGACATCATTGCAAACATAGAAAATGAGCTTCCCAGGGCCCCTCCTTCCAAAAATATAGTACATGGAGTCTCCTCACCCATTCCAAGAGCCCGTACAAAATTGACAATGGAATGATGAGCTAAGACTCCATTTGTTCAACCTGCCTGGTTCAAACCAATGATAGGGTACTTAACAAAAGAATTAACAAACTAGTTGGAATGCTTCAAAACTCAAAAAAAACACAACATAGAATTAAAAAACTTGTACTAACTTTTCCAATAGACACTGCGAGCTATCTAATCCATTAATCAATTGAAAACAAAGAAACAAAAAAACTCAAGAATTCACTAAAACCGTGTTACTCTACAAATCTTCTTAATTCCAAATGTTTTTCCCCCCAACCTTTTGCACAGATCGATGGAGGCCTCTTATAGTTGATCTGATGCCTAATTCAATGGTTTCATATAGTTACATAACCATCTTACTCGAAAATGCTCCCTTGCACAAATGTTGTCAATGTTGTGAATGACAACATTGACAACTTGTTACAACCTTTGGGATTTTGGTTCAAAACTTATTGTTCAAACACCATAAGACCCTAACCATGACTTAGTTAGGCTATTTAGACCTCACATAGGCCACTTCTACACTTCTTTGCCCAATTTGACCCCTAAATGCTTCATTCCCACTTTTGCCACAATATTGGTAACTTGGGTACAAATTGGCACTTGCCTTCACAAAGGTCACACACGAGGACATCTCACAGTGATCGATTGTCCCTTGTGTAATTGCCACTTGAATGTATTGCTATTGAACCACATTAATGCTTTTCTTCTTCAACAAATGAGGACAATCACTCTAAAGACAACATGATAATGTACACTCACTGTAAGGACAGTCACAAATGAGGACATCTCACAGTGACTGTCCCTTGTGTAATTGCCGCTTGAATGTATTGCTATTGAACCAAATTAATGCTTTTCTTCTTCAACAAATGAGGACAGTCACTCTAAAGACAACATGATAATGTACACTCACTGTAAGGATAGTCACAAATGAGGACATCTCACAGTGACTGTCCCTTGTGTAATTGCTGCTTGAATTACACAAGGGATAGTCATTGTGAGATGTCCTCATTTGTGACAAGGACAGTCACACATGAGGACATCTCACAGTGATTGTCCCTTGTGTAATTGCCACTTGAATGTATTGCTATTGAACCACATTAATGCTTTTCTTCTTCAACAAATGAGGACAGTCACTCTAAAGACAACATGATAATGTACACTCACTGTAAGGACAGTCACAAATGAGGACATCTCATAGTGACTGTCCCTTGTGTAATTTCCACTTGAATTACATAAGGGACAGTCATTGTGAGATGTCCTCATTTGTGACAAGGATAGTCACACATGAGGACATCTCACAGTGATTGTCCCTTGTGTAATTGTCACTTGAATGTATTGCTATTGAACCACATTAATGCTTTTCTTCTTCAACAAATGAGGACAGTCACTCTAAAGACAACATGATAATGTACACTCACTGTAAGGATAGTCACAAATGAGGACATCTCACAGTGACTATCCCTTGTGTAATTGCCGCTTGAATTACACAAGGGATAGTCATTGTGAGATGTCCTCATTTGTGACAAGGACAGTCACACATGAGGACATCTCACAGTGATTGTCTGTAATGTCCCCTTTTTGGCTAACTTGGAAAATAGGAACAATTACTCCACTTCTCAGACTTACTCTATCAAATACTTACAATTAAACTAAGTAATGGAGGTTACTTAAGATATCAACCGCTATTTCAGATTCAATCACAATATGTGTGCAAGATGATATTGATACCAATATGTTTAATAGCACTGTCAGATATAATGATATGAAATATGCTATGAATATGATGTTTCCTATCACTTATAGTGATAGTATAATGATGCTATGTCTGATATAAACAATATCGATATACAATCAATAAGTATTGCTTACAGCAATGTATTTGCTATGTCTGATATGATGATGTAATTATGCAAATGTGTAATATCGCTATGAGTGATATGTTGCTATTTCAGATTCTGAATTATATGCTTGCAACTTCAAATATTGATGTTGTTTCTGACTATCCTTTCTATCTGTGCAATCATGGTGTTGTCTCTGATCTGCAATGATAAACTTGAAACCAAACTGCCAAAGGCAGATGCTCTATTGAGTATATCCAAATATGGATAAGTAAATAAAGTTCTAATGATGCCTTGAGTGACTGACGAGAATGCATTCTTATATTGTCTTTAACAAATGAAGAGATGCTATGAATGAGATGTGTCTTGTTTCTTCCTCCATGTCCCTTTGTTAATCACACCTTTCCATAATCTGATAGTTCACATAATATTATTTCATTATTTTCTGATCATAGATAACTCCCAGATTGACTCAATATCAAATCTTTTTATGAAGGTAATCTTCCCTAATTGGTAGTGCAACCAGTAGTTAACGTCCATTGTGTTTGTATTAGTTTGGTCTAACTATCATTAGTATTTAGTCAATCGATATTAACTCTTGCCTTATCCCATATTGTTATGATTATATCCAATCTTTCTACTCTGATATAAGTCGATATCATTTTCTGATAATTGTCCATTTATTGGTTGATTGCTGGTAATGGAGTTTGGTCTTCAAATTGACTTCCATTCCTGTTAATACTTAAGGATACATTGTACTTATTATCCATGACTGATGCCTCATTCATCAATAGCTTGTGATATAATCACTGATGCTTTTGTGTTTCTACAAGATGTGGTTTATCTCAGACAATCGATAATCTTTCAATCCTTTAGTCGATATCCTCCTATGTGGTGTCTATTGATATAGATAGTAGAATTCAATCTAGTTTATGTTATTGTCATGATAACATAGGAAGTGATGGTGCATATTTGCTAGCGGGTCTTCATGTTTGATATTGCTTTATCGGATATGTCATTGTCTAAACTTGTGCAATTAATGATTATTTATAATATATGAATGGTTATCCTTCTTGCTTATCAATACATCTTCTGAAACACATAGCGACCTATCCCTTATTCATATCATGTTGATCTTGACTTCATAGTATTTGGTTCATTAATCATCCTCTCATGGTATCGATGTGTAATGACTAGTGATTGTTGTATCACTTCTTCATTCCTCATCGTGATAGATAATGCAGATGTTTAATGTAGATGTATATCGATTACAGATATTCGATATTGCTTTAAACGTTATTATTATTATTATTATTATTAATGTTATTGTTATTATTAAATATTATAATTAATGATGTTAGTAATATTAATAATATTATAATAAATATTATTATAGTGATAACATATTGTTTTATATTGAGAGGTTTATTAATATTATTTATATATTAAAATTATTATATCAATAATTGATTTAATATTATTACTTAATATATTATTATAATATAATATATATAATTTATTAATAATTATTTATTATTAATTTATATTATAATTATAATCATAATTATATTATTTATTAATATTTTAATATTATTTAATTAACATATTACTTATTATGCTAACTATATATTATTATTATCTTTTGATAATAATTATATATTATTGTTATATACCGTTAATAATAGATTATTATATATCATCTAATCATTTTATTATTATACTAAGTTCAATATGTCACGGCTCATGACATTGTCCCTTGTGTAATTGCCACTTGAATGTATTGCTATTGAACCACATTAATGCTTTTCTTCTTCAACAAATGAGGACAGTCACTCTAAAGACAACATGATAATGTACACTCATTGTAAGGACAGTCACAAATGAGGACTCAACAAATGTAGATGCAACCCCCTACCTCAGGGATTTTAGAATATACAAATATACATCCTTAACTCTCATTCCACCAAGGAAGAAGGAATTCCAATGGTTGAAATGTGAGTTAAGGTCTTTACATCAGTCAAACCCTGAAAATGAGGGTTTGTAAACAATGCACAGAAAATTTGAAATAACTTAGATATAAAACAAAGAGAATCAATCAAACCAACTTCCAAAGCATTAGATGTCACTATTACAACTTCCAGGAAAATTTTATCATCCAACCACCATCCGTACAGCCGTACAGAGTTCGTTTTTCACCAGAAATGCACTAAAACAGGGTTATTTTTATTTTTTATGAAAGCAAAATGATTACAATACTGGTTCTCTATCTGTCTTCGACCATTTGAAGCCTAAAATAGGCTCTCCAAATGTTGGTTCAACCATCTAGGTGGTTAGAACAGTTTATCCAACAAATGTCAACTTTGCTAAGCAACTTTTAAAGTTGCATTACAACTTTGCAAACAACTTTGCCGAGAAGGTTAAAAATGTGTTGTGAAACTTTAGGAACCTTATTAAAGTTATTTTGGACCTTCAAACTTCTTAACAACATCTAAAAGACACCTAATAAACACTTACTATGCTCATTTCATCCAAGGACTCAAAAGATGCCCAAGGTTTATAAGTCACCAAGGGGTCTTGTGTCCAACAAGTGGATGTTTATAAGGAGATAAAATCAATCCTTAATATTTATTACAAACCAAGAAAACATCTAAAACTCCTATTCTAATTTATTGTCATTCAAAAAGACTCTGATTTGTCATTCAAAAAGACTCTGATTTGTCAATCAAAAGGACCTTTCACCAGTCAATCCTTCAAAGCTCCAAGGTGAAAATCTTATGTTCCAATTGATAGGATTTGACTCCTTGGCTTCATGGAAACTTCCTTCAATCATGGTGTCTTTGGCTTGCATTAGGGATGCCCCTGCATCAAATAGAAATGCATTCAAGTGGCAATTACATAAGGGACAGTACATGCCCATTAAAGTTGGTGTTTTGTTATCCAGCATGACAATGAAGACAACATACTCTGTGTCAATTTTACTGATCAAATTTCCCTCCGCCAGGCAAAGCAACAATCTGGGTATGATAAGGTGAAATTTTGTAGTCCTTTTGGGTATGATAGCAGTTCCAGTTTCCAATAAGATGGTTCATTTTTATAATCTAGCTTCAATTTCTCTTGTGAAAATCTTTTTTTCATTTTATGGGTGGTAAAATATAATTATTATGCTAGAGGTGTGTACTTATGGATGATAATGAAACAAAATGATAAGATTTAAGACTCTTGTTTTTTTTTTAAATAGCAATTTAAGTTTCCTTCTATTATAAATTACTGTTTTTCTATTTTTTAATGTATCTTTCCAGATCTTTTATATCAATTTTATTTATGAAATATAAATATATTAATAATGTTTTAGTGTTTTTAGGATTAGTTTATATCAATTCTATGTATCATCATTCATCATTCAATTGTCAGTATTATTAATTTAGACTGTGCAATTGTAGAACTACTCGAATATGGGTTGGATGGATACTCAAGCAGGGGAACCCTCCTCAAATATCTCAAGCAGTGAACTTGGAAAAATGTGTCCTGAAGGAACCCTTTCCATCAGAGAGATAAAAGTACAAACAAGTAAAAGAAGCAGGCTCTGCAAATATGTTTTTGAGAAGAAAAATGATAGATTATTCGAGTATGGTTCATGAGGTATATCTAAAAAGACATTTTTTTTCTTATTATAATAAAAGAGGAAGTTGTGAATGTCAAAGTTGAGTGAAACAAAAATTATTTTCATCAAATTTTGTTAGGCTTGCTTTTGGGAATAGTTTCTTAGAATATTGCTATTAAGATTTTTATTGTGTAGTTTTTAGATTAGGTTTATAAAATTATATTTCATGAGTAGTGATTCATATTAATCAATTAACGATACTTTTGGAAGGTATTTTCAATGTGTCAAATTTTGATATTTTTACAAGAATTAGATTGTGTAATTTTTTTAATTAAAGTCATTGACTCATATTTCATAAATAATAGTTCTCATGAATCCATCTCTTATAAGATTGAATAGTCTATTTAGGAAGTATTTCTGATAGTATGTCAAATTATGATATTACTATTACCATTAGATTGCATGGCTTTGAAGTCAACCTCGTTGACCCATATTCTTCTCTGTAGATGCTACTATGTGCTAGGGAACTTCTTAGAACTGTTGGTATATTCTTACAACTTGTTACACCTGGGATATTCTTCTCTGTAGATGCTACTATGTGCCGCGGTCCAAACGGGCCCATAAATGTGGTTGAATAGAAATACATTCAAGTTGCAATTACGCAAGGGATAGTCACTGTGAGATGTCCTCATGTGTGACTATCCTTGTCACAAATGAGGACATCTCACAGTGACTGTCCCTTGTGTAATTTCCACTTGAATGAGGACAGTCACTATAAAGACAACATGATAATGTACACATACAATGAGTGTACATTATCATGTTGTCTTTATAGTGGCTTCCCTCATGTTGTATATTCTTCTCTGTAGATGCTACTATGTACTAGGGAACTTCTTAGAACTGTTGGTATATTCTTACAACTTGTTACACCTGGGATATTCTTCTCTGTAGATGCTACTGTGTGCTGTGGTCCAAACGGGCCCATAAATGTGGTTGAATAGCAATACATTCAAGTGGCAATTACACAAGGGATAGTCACTGTGAGATGTCCTCATGTGTGACTGTCCTTGTCACAAATGAGGACATCTCACAGTGACTGTCCCTTGTGTAATTGCCACTTGAATGAGGACAGTCACTGTAAAGACAACATGATAATGTACACAAGTACCGTGAAGGTAGTTGCAAGTTAGGGCTGTTTCATTGCATACTCAAAACAATGAAGATGTTACGGTCCACAAAACGTTTGTGCTTGAAAGATGAACAAATAAAATTAAACTTCTAAATAACCAAAGCCGCTAACAATAAATTCAACACAGATATGTCCTCATTTCTGGGTATTTTAGCTCTGTAACAGCTGAATACCAGATTACATAATAATGACAAAAGAAAAATAAACCCAACATACTCAGAAATTGTAGCTGTGATTTCACGGAGGGAATCTCTCTCGGCACTGTTGAAAATACAAATGACAACGTTTCTCTACATTATCATGTTGCCTTTACAGTGACTGTCCCTTGTGTAATTGCCACTTGAAGGAGGACAGTCACTGTAAAGACAACATGATAATGTACACTTACAGCCCGTGTACATTATCATGTTGTCTTTAGAGTGACTATCCTCATTTGTTGAAGAAGAAAAGCATTAATGTGGCTGAATAGCAATACATTCAAGTGGCAATTACACAAGGGACAGTCACTGTGAGATGTCCTCATTTGTGACTATCCTTACAGTGAGTGTACATTATCATGTTGTCTTTATAGTGACTGTCCTCATTTGTTGAAGGAAAAAAGCATTAATGTGGTTCATTAGCAATGTATTCAAGCGGCAATTACACAAGGGATAGTCACTCTGAGATTTCCTCATTTGTGACTATCCTTACAGTGAGTGTACATTATCATGTTGTCTTTACAGTGACTGTCCTCATTTGTTGAAGGAAAAAAGCATTAATGTGGTTCAATAGCAATGTATTCAAGCGGCAATTACACAAGGGATAATCACTCTGAGATTTCCTCATTTGTGACTATCCTTACAGTGAGTGTACATTATCATGTTGTCTTTACAGTGACTGTCCTCATTTGTTGAAGGAAAAAAACATTAATGTGGTTCAATAGCAATGCATTCAAGTGGCAATTACACAAGGGACAGTACATGCCCATTAAAGTTGGTGTTTTGTTATCCAGCATGACAATGGAGACAACATACTCTGTGTCAATTTTACTGATCAAATTTCCCTCCACCAGGCAAAGCAACAATCTGGGTATGATAAGGTAAAGTTTTTGCAACAATTTCTTGCTGCTGCTAAGGTTACCATTGTTTATGGTTTCTATTATATATTTCTATCTATATTTCTATATGGCCTTTTGTTTAGGATTAAGTAGACGAGGGAAAATATTTCTTTTGTGGATTGTAAACAAAACATTGAATTATTTCAGAGAACAGATCTAAATCTATAAGATGCTATGATGGAGCACATGACCATGTACTTGTGAATATTAGGATCCATGTTAATCAAATGACTGCTTTATGTAAATTACTTTTGAGTAAGTAAAAGGCAATACAATTTTTCGAAGTGTGCAAGGATTTTTATGATATACAGGTGTACGAAGAAATGAATCTGTGTTGTTTTGTATCAATATCAAACATCTCTGATATATTTTCATGTTTTTATAATCTATTTTGCAGATGAAAACTGTCCAACAGATAAAGATTGGGAACTTCTCCCAGCATCTGTACCTGCATCTCTCTTATATACTACAAGTTGCTTGCCATCAAAAATTGTAGTTCCCTCACGTGACATTGATGGTGAAGTGTTCTTTTCAAAACCATCATCTGTGGTTACCAATGCTCCTATTTTAGGCAATAAGTTTGTTGCATTCCATGAGCCATTGGTCAAGTTTCTTCTACGAGCTTTTGATGCCTCAAAATCTAAGCAGCGCCTACGCATGCCTCGTTGTGGTTGATTATCATTCTGTACATGAATTATAATGAGTAATCAGTTTTGGGCCTTGGAATCTTGTATGTAACATGCACAGGCATTTCATGGCTAAATGAATCTATTTTAAAAGCATCAACTTTTCTTACATGATGCTGGATACATAAGTAGAACAAGCGTATATCAAATTGGAAGCAATTAGAACTCCACAATGACATATTATTTAGAGTACTCTTCAGTTTAAGTAATAATGCATATATTGACACTATAAAGACAACATGATAATGTACACTCACTATAAAGACAACATGATAATGTACACTCACTGTAAGGATAGTCACAAATGAGGACATCTCACAGTGACTGTCCCTAGTGTAATTGCCACTTGAATGTATTGCTATTCAGCCACATTAATGCTTTTCTTCTTCAACAAATGAGGATAGTCACTGTAAAGACAACATGATAATGTACACTCACAGTGAGTGTACATTATCATGTTGTCTTTACAGTGACTATCCTCATTTGTTGAAGAAGTGAGTGTACATTATCATGTTGTCTTTACAGTGACTATCCTCATTTGTTGAAGAAGAAAAGCATTAATGTGGCTGAATAGCAATACATTCAAGTGGCAATTACACTAGGGACAGTCACTGTGAGATGTCCTCATTTGTGACTGTCCTTACAGTGAGTGTACATTATCATGTTGTCTTTACAGTGGCTATCCTCATTTGTTGAAAGAAAAAAGCATTAATGTGGTTCATTAGCAATGTATTAAATAATTTTATTTTTTTAATCCACCCACGGGCGTCGCCATTGCGACAGGAGCCCGTCGTAATGCGATGCAGGCACCCATCACAATTGGTTGGGAGGACCGTCACAATTGCGACGGCCCTCTGAAGCCATGTGATGGGGGGGCGACGCCCATGCCGCTAACAAATCTTAGCGACATTGCGACGGGAGGGCGCCGCAATTGCGACGGCTACCCATAGACGTCGCAATTTATGACTAAAAAATAGTGACGTCTATGGGTGTTGCTATTGCAACACATAGCCATCGCAATTGAGACACATAGCCATCGCAAAATGCCCCCAAATGTATTAGTGGCCAATTCATTTGGAAGTGTTGTTTGTAGTTAGTTATAGGGCCAACCTAATTGTGTATTTTATATGAGCATATAAATATAAGCTGCACCCATTGTATTTGGTATGGAAGTTGATAGAGAGTTGTGATAAACAAAGAAAAAGTATGCAAAGAGTCAAGATGTATTAGAGCTTTTATAGAGGTCAAAGCTTCAGCGCATCAAAGGAACTAATCTGACAAGCAGTGTCACAGTGACAGTTCACCTGGCAGATATAGTGTATATCTAAGATTAGAAGGTTGTAGTCTTCACCATCTGAGCAGTGAGCTCTAGGAAAGTGAGTCCACTCCCCTAATAGGGATTATTATAAAAGAATCCTAACAGGGTCCGACCCTTAACAAGGTCTACTATACTTAAAATATTTTAAAGCTACTCGTAATAGGGTAAAGGATCTTCTAACAAGGATCACAAAACTCTAGTGCATAATATTAGTGGGTGTCAATTCCCATTGGGGTTTTTACCTATTTGGGTTTCCCCATAACCATATTGGTGTCATGTGTTGATTTCATGTTTCATATTTATGTGAATGTTTAATTGAGTACTTAAGCATTTAAGTTTAGCATAAAGATTAAAGTGAAAAGTTAAAATATAATAAACACTGATTCACCCCCACCTCTCAGTGTTCCCATTCCTAACAATTATGATCAGAGCTCTGGTCCTCAACATAGAAGTTTAACCACTTGAGGAGATCATGGACAAAGCTGAATTGAAACATTTGAAGAAAAATCTTGAAGCCGCTCTTGAATACCTAGACAAATCTAAAAGAGAAAGTGAACAACTAAAAGAGAAATTCAGTGATGCTCAATTAGTTATCAAAAAGCTAAGAAGGGATCTGAAATAATGCTCTAACAGTGATCTAGGAGTAAAGGTTAAGGAACTAAATGAAGACAATGCATCTATGAAAGAACTACTTGAAGAATTTGATGATAAACTGATCAACAATCAAGAAGTCTACAATGAACAAGTCAAGGAGAACCTTCAACTCAATGAGGAATTAAGGGAAGCCAATTTGGAAATCTTGGAGCTAAGGAATTGCAAAGAAATATTGGAGTCTGAATTGAAAGAAGCAAAGAATCACATTGAAAAATTACACACCAGCTCTAATTTGATAGAATCTCAGTTGCATGCAAGAAGAGCCAAAGGAGACACTAGTTGTATTGGATACAATGAAGCACAAAATTAGATTGAAAATATGCGAGCAAGAAAGGAGACACAAAAAGACTCTACTGATACTGAGAAGACTAAAGATCAAACCAAAGACAATGGTGAACCACCTAAGAATGAGCACAAGCAAATAGAACACACTTGTTTTGCATGTAACAAGCATGGGCACATTGCAAGGAACTATACAGAGGTAGGAAATTTTAATGGTTACTATTATGCATGTAATAAATTTGGTCATAGAGCTGTGAATTGCAAGACTAGTAAGAAGAACTGGATTCAACATGATCAGAGGAATCAGAATCATACCAATGTAAGAAGTTCATAGAATGTTACATGTCAGATATGTAACTAAAATTGTCACTCAGCTAGAACATGTAAAATGGTGACTCATGTCAATGTGCTGAGGAATATAAGACCTCCAATCATTTGTCACTCTTGTAACAAGGCTAGACATATCTCAAGATTTTGTAGATCAAGGATGCAAGGTTAGGAAAGCCCTAAAAAGGCCAAAGAACTAGTATTGAATCTCGAAGGAGAAGTCAATTTTGTGAAAGGCTCAGATGATGCAAGCTTAATTTGGACAGAAGGAAAGAAGGAAAAAGTTGATGAGAATGTATTGGATGCATCCCCAGTGGATGCACCCTCTACATCTAGATGAATGGCCCTCAGGTTCATAGGGGGAGCTAATTTAGCTCTAGACCCTTGCGTGGCTAGTATACTCATCCTCAGAGTATGCACTTGTATAGGATAAAATATGGATGAGGTCCTAGGGCAATGGCTTGCACATAAAAGAGACCCCAAAGCTAATATTTTACACTTGCATTTGAATTGTATTGATATGAAAAGTAAATATAGATGATTAATATTGAAATTAAGAAATAAAGGTACTTACCTCTAAAAAAGAACTAGCTGAAAACCCTGTCAAAAGATCTCAAAAACTATTGATTTCTCCAAGTTTGAACTAAAACTGCAAAATCTACAAAACCTAGAAATCTTTTTCTAAGTTTTGAATCAGGTCAAAATCGAGGTTGGTTCAAAATCAAGGTTGTACCTAACCAAGTCAAGTTTGAGGTTGTACTTGACTAGGTTAGGTTTGAGGTTGTACCTGACTAGGTTAGGTTTGAGGTTGTACCTGACTAGGTCATGATCTACATTTTTATTCTGAAATCTAATTCAAATTTTTTTCACAGATCCCAAAAGTTTTCTGAAAAGGGTATCCAAATCCGCTCTTAGATCCAAAATTCCACACCTGTACCTACAAGAAAAATGGTTTTGTTTGTTGGGGGGAAGGGATTTTCCTCAATCAAACCCCAATTTAGGAATTAACCTTGAAATTGAATTGAAATTACAGTAGTAAACAAAGTAAATGGAATAATTCACCTTGCTTGAGTTGAAACCCTTATGGAGTATTTGAATCCTTGAATCCACAAGAATGGATGAATTTAGAATCAAATGTAGGATGTCTCCAATCAATTGTCTTTAGATCTTCAACACCAATCTTGAATGGATTTTGAATTTGGAAGAGGCTTGAATGGCAATGGAGGAATCTTCAATAAGAGAGCTCCATAGAGCTTGAATCCTTCAATGGATTCTAATGGATCTCCTTGATGAATTGGATGCTTGAATGCTTGAATGCTTGATCTTCTTGCTTGCACTTGAGAGCTTGAAAAATTGTGAGATGAGATGAGATGAGATGTGAAAATGAGAGAGGAAGGCTCCCTTTTATAGTGATCTAGGGCACAAGAGGGGCCTCGTAGAAAACAATAATTAAGGGCCCATGGCACAAAACTCTAGAGAGGTGCACATGGAGAGGAAATTAAATTAAATTCTTGACACAAAACTCTAGGAGGGGACCACCCTTAATATAGAAATAAAATAATTATTTAAGAGCGTTGTTACAAAATTTGAGGTAAGGCCAACTCCAAAGTTAATTTGAGTATTAGGCACAAAACTTGAGAAAGCCTAATCTCCAATAATAAATTAGGATTCTTATACAAATCTTGAGAAAGGTTCACCTCAAATATTAATTTGAGAATTTGACACTCAATCTAAGAAATAATGGCCCTGAAGAGGGAAAATGCAAGATTTTGATGAAATCCTGAAACCGGAAGCAAACCCTAAAGATCTCAAAACCTAAGGTCAAGATCGAGCTCAAACCTAACTAGGTCAGGGTCAAGGTTGATGCTGACCTAGTCAGGATCAAGGTCAACTTTGACCCCATAAGGTCAACTTTGACCTTAGGGTCAAAAACCTTAGGTTCATGGTCCAGAATGCTAGGAAGAAGTGGAAAATGGGGTAGAATAGGGGGAAAAGCTAGATCCAAGTTGAATATCCATTCAAGGCATTCGACATGACCCCAAAACCACTTACTCAGAGGGCTAAACACTCTTACAATGGAAGTGCTTCCATTTTAAGATGATGCAACACCTTTGGACTTAAGCTTTTGGAGTGTATAGGAACCTTTGTGCAAGAGCGCACATACTAATTGTTAGCAGAACTTGAGTTGGAAATTTTGAAGTGACAGCTAGTTTATGTAGCATGCATTAATGGCAGAATTCTCACTTTAAGTACACATAAAGTTGTTTAATTACTCATTGCATTCAAATTCAAAGTGATTGAAGAGTAGAAAGAGCCTTGGAAGTTGTTGTGAAGACTTGGAGATTGAACTATTAGTGTTTCCAATGCATTTGATCAATTGCAGAAACCCTAGCTCATTGCGCCAATTTAGAAGCCTTCATATTATCTCAGAGTTCAATTGGAAAGTGATTAACAAGTAAGTCATGGCCACTCCCATTGTTTATGATGTTGCTAAGAAGAAGAGATATATTTTCAAGAGGCATCCATTTAAATCAACCCTAGATGATTTAGAGGGAGCTTTCTCCCGCATGCCGATGGGTGTCATGCATGTGGAAGACATTAGGGCTTACATTTACTGCAAGAAGGAACCAGTTGGATTGGATAGGTTAAGGGTGCACATGGATACCATGTTGAAATCAGACAAAACATTCTTGGATGAATATGCTAAATGGAATGATCACCCTATTGTTGAGTATGCTATGGCATATGAATTCTATGAGACATAATGGATAAATATTTTATTGAGTAGAATTCATGATGATTTGTTTTGGATTGGTGATGTACTAGTTAGAATCACTAGTGACTTGATATATGAGATGATAGGCCTTTCTAGAATAGGCATCATCCTTCCTGTGGGCAAGGATGTCAGAAAGATGGTTGAAAAAACATGTAAGTCAAGGAGCGATATGTGCGGCATGACAATCGAGCCTATTGAGCAAGCAGAAATCAAACTAATGTCTATGATACTAGGATATAGGTTTCATCACACTAGTAGGGTGAATAGTGTGTCTACGGGAACTATTCTAGTTGCTATCAGACTTGTGAAGGAAGATGGAGAGTTCAACTTGTGTGAGATCTTGCACGCATAGTTGATTGATAACATCAAAGCTATCAAACATGACAAGACAAAGATATTTAGGTTTGGGTCATTAATCATCTACATGTATCTCCATATAGTTGGAAGAGTTTCAAATCTTTATTTGGACAAGACCATTCCAACCATGCCATAGATATCCAACAAAGAATCCACTAAAATCACATTAAGAGATTATATCACATTGGAATTGAAGACCTTTAGAGCTAAGATGTAAATGAGGTACAGGATTCCAGAGAGTATTGTGGAAAAATATAAGGATTCAATTTGTTTTATGGTAGAGATAGACACAAATTGGATGGAATTTGTTAAGCCAAGAACTAAGTGGATTCATCCAATTGGCTATGAGGTAGAGGAAGAGGTCCTTGAAGCTTATGCACATGTACTTATATCAGCTGCCAAAGATCCTAATGAACCTAGATGGGGAACATATGAGGAGAAGACAAGAGAGGTAGATGCAAAGCTAAACAATGTAGCAACAAAAAGAATGGTTGCTAAAGTCACATCAAAAATCTTGAGAATACATGGTGTGTCTCAAGTAGACCTTGATAAAGCAAGGGATGAAAAAATTGCTTTGGAACTAAAGAGCACAGATACAACTAAGGCTGAATCACATGACCCCAAGATGAAGAATATAAAAATTGAAAAAGATGACAATCAAAAGGGTAAAGAAGATGATACTTCTTCTATGCCCAAGGAAACCATTGACCTTACTGCTCCTTCTAAGTATAAGGAAATGCCAAAGAGGAAGAAAGAGGTTGGCACCATTCATCCATCCTTGAGAGTCACAAGGAATAGAAGGAACACCCAAGCACCTCTTGAAGTAAGTCTCAAACCCATTCTCATTGTGCTAAGTGGCAGAATAGTTAATGAGGGAAGAATTGACCAAGTAGGGATATTCTATGACAAGTATAATGAAATAGATAAATCTGAGATTCATGGTATGTTGGTCAAGCACAGGTTAAAGTTCAAGAAAATAGTCTTGGAACTAAAAACCATGATTCCTAACAAAGTATGGAATATCCTTGAATTCCAAAAGAGACAAGCCATTGAGAAAGATCAGCAGATAAGGGAAAAGATTCTTGATGATACCCTTCCTACATGTGAGCTATAAGAGAAGAAATTGCTATTAGATGTGGTGAAACCTCACCTCAGAACAAAGACAAGAACTCTAAACATAATGGATAAGAATTATGAGTTAATTGCAAAGGAAAAAAAGAAAGCCTTTGAGAAGGTATTTATGGATAGAAACATTTATCCACCTACTGTGCCCATAGCTAATATACCCACAATGGTTACCAAAGGGTCAGAGACCATCAAGGAACTATCTACAGGTCCTCAAGATTTAGCACCTATAGTGGAAGTACAAAAAGAGGTAGACAAGTATGCACCCATGAAAGAATCACTCAAGGACAACACCATTATCATAGATAATGTGGAGATAGCCATGGTGGCCATAGATACAAAATTGGACAAGTTTGAGGAAGCTTTTGTGAGCACACAAGAAGCTGAAAATCTATGTAGCAACTCACCTCCCACTCATCAAGAAGAAATACACATTGAAGATATATCTGATGAGAAAGAAGTAGAAAAGAAAGAAGAAGATAAGATGGAAGAAAAAGAACAAGAGAAAAATGAAACTTTTGTTGAAATAGCCAAGGTAAAACTAGAAGTGATGGATAACACTCCCATCACTCCCTCCTCAGCATTGTTGTCAAGTTTGACACCTGACACATCTAGTTTGGATTCTTGGAGAGAAGAAGACCTGATTAAGTTCAAGGTCCTAGCCATGGATAAGGCAAAGGAGAAACAAGTCATGAGAAATCCTCTCCTTGTGGAATCATTGAACATACTGAATAGTTTGTTTCCTGTGGACAAGAAAGTGTCTAAGGTACACTTTGTCGATGATGTGAGTACAGTTATCTCATAGTTCAAATGTAATTTTTCAAGCCTTGAAGAATCTACATCCCAAGTTGTAGAAGAGAGGTATCTGAAGAAGAGATTGAATGAGTTGATAAGCAACTTTTCACTAGATTTGAATTCACTTAGGACATGACAAGCATCCCTAAAAGAATTCATTTATCAAGGGAGAAGAATCATTGCAGACTGCATGGATCAGGATAAGCTTATTGATGCCCATCTTAAGAAAATAAAAGAGGCAGAAGCTATGATTGAGCAAGTGAAGAGTTTAGTGAAAGACAAATCCACTGATGTGAACATGTGCAACAATGTCTACCAAGGTCAATTGAACAAAATTGAGAAGGCAGAGAAAGAGATGGCATAGATAAGGTCTAGATGGACTCAGTTAAGGAATGCTCTTGTGCCCTCACTAGACATCCTCAATCAAAATATAAAGGAGATTGATGCCACCATGATAACCTATGATCAAGGTCTGGACACATATTTGAAGAAGATTATGAAGCTTCAGTATGCTTTATGTGCCCATCTCCAGATAGTTAACTCATTGATAACTTTTTGGAAGAAAGAGATCCAGAACCTTAAGGTAGAATATCTGGATGTTTTCCCTCAGTGAGTATGTGTAGATACTATTTTTTGGTACACCTTTTTCATTAATGTCAAAGGGGGAGTTGTGTATAGAATATGGAATATAATATGTATAGGGAGATATAAGATTATGTATAATAAATTTATAAAAGACAAAAAAATTTGTGTTAAGGGACAGTTAGTAACTTGGCCATATTCCTTTGTTTCCATCAATGACAAAGGGGGAGATTGTTGGAAAGTTCTCTATACTGAGGTATATGACTTGATATATTGTTTTCATTATTGAAAAAAATCATATAGTAGTTTGGAGTCAATGCACTTTATGTAAAGATCATAATTCGGTTAAGTGTTGAAAACTGGATAGTGCATAGAGTTCCTGCAGCTCAGAGAATCAGTGCACATGTGTATGGATGAATTATGGTATGCGCACTAGAAGTTAAGTTGTTAGACTATACTTATGCTTAGTCTATGAGTGCATAAAAAAATATGCAAAGATGAGAAAGTTACAGTCAGTTGAAGTTGCACAGCCAGTATATGCCAACAGAGAACAAAGCATGGAGCTGACAGTTAGTATTTTGGTTTGCGGTTATAATGTAATGTTTTAAAGGCTATGTGTCCATTGTATTTAGGTTTCTGACATAGTTATATGTATAATTGTAAACACGCTTAAGCCAATTCATTTGGAAGCATTGTTTGTAATTATTTATAGGGCCAACCTAATTTTGTATTTTGTATGAGCGTATAAATATAAGGTGCACCCATTGTATTCGGTATGGAAGTTGATAGAGATTTGTGATAAGCAGAGTAGAAGTATGTGAAGAGTCAAGAATATGTGTTAGATATTTTCTAGAGGTCAAAGCTTTAGCACATCAAAGGAACTAATCTGACAAGAAGTGTCACAGTGACAATTCACCTGGTAGATATAGTGTATATATGAGATTAGAAGGTTGTAGCCTTCACCATCTGAGCAGTGAGCTCTAGGACAGTGATTCCACTCCCCTAATAGGGATTATTGTAAAAGAATCCTAATAGGGTTTGACCCTTAACAAGGTCTACTGTACTTAAAGAATTGTAAAGCTACTCCTAATAGGGTAAAGGATCTTGTAACAAGGATCTCAAAACTCTAGTGTAGAATATTAGTGGGTGTCAATTCCCACCAGGGTTTTTACCTATTTGGGTTTCCTCGTAACCATATTGGTGTCATGTGTTGATTTCATGTTTCATATTTATGTGAATGTTTAATTTAGTACTTAAGAATTTAAGTTCAGCATAAAGATTAAAGTGAAAAGTTAAAATATAGTGAACATTGATTCACACCCCCCCCCCCCTCTTAGTGTTCCCATTCCTAACATCATCAATGTAGATACCTTTTCCTTTGGAATGTTGTCTCTTCTTAGAAAAATTTAAGAATGCATTTTGCTCAACTTGTTCTTGGGCTTTAAGAATTGATTTCCATAGGTGGTCACCAATTTCATCTACGTTTTCCATGTTCTCATCTAGTATCATCATAGCTCAGTTCTTTATAGTAAATCTTACTTGATAATTAGCCATGTATTCATTAATTTCTGCTAGGCTTAGATGTGGGGCTGCCTGAACTAGAAATCTTTCTCTCTTTCTCTTCTTAGTGTCTAGTGCATAAGCCCATTTCTGATTTATTCTATCATCCAAATCCTTTGGTAATGATAGTTCAAACTCTAATGGAACTCTTTTAAATATTATCATCATTTGGATAACCACCTTCTCAATCTTTGTCTTATCCTCATTTGACAATTTGTCAAATCTACTAAGTTTCAGATTTGTAAGGTCACCATTCTCAATTATATCTTCAATGACTTCATCTATTGACCTTACCTTGTTACTGACCACTTTGAACTGACTGATGTCATCTTCATTTTCATTATCCTCAAGGTCTTCTTTACCTCTTATCAGTCTTCTTCTTTTCTTCGGTGCCTCAGCTACAACCTTGGTATTTCTCTTGGCACATGTCTTTGTCGGTGTAGCTGCCCTTGGTCTTGTGATTTTCACTAATCCTTTCTTTTGTGGTGGTGAGGCTATAGTTGATGATCTTTTCCTTGTACCTATTTGTGCTGGCAACTACTTTTTCTTTTGAATTTTGGTGGGAGGAACTGGAGTAGGGTCTTTCTCTTCTTCAGACTCAGTTTCCTCACTATCATAAGGTTTGTCAGTCAATAGTAACTAACCTTTGGTTGTTTCTTTAACTGGTGACTCATCAAATGAGTCAGAGACATCTACAAATCTAGTAGTTAGATCTTTCTTCATCTTCTTTTCCTTCCTAGTCATTTTGTTAATGGCCAAACCTATTGTGATTCTAGACTTAGCTTCTTCATAGGTTCCAAACCTAGTGGCCTTGGGGTCTTTTGGTAATACTATCAGTGCTTCAATAAATTTCAATCCAAAATCATACTTCATTTCATATCCCATAGGTGGTAGCCATTTTATTCTAGTTTCAACTGCTTTGATCATGGTATGATCGGTGTCTACTAGAAAACATATATCCGTCTCAAATTTCTTAACTAACTCTCATGGAATTCTACTTCTTTGATTCATCTTGGCCTTAAATTCTTGAAAGTACTCATCAAAATCTTTATTCAAATCATCTCCTAACTTGTTCATCATCTTGATAATATGTATAGTTATCAGTTTATCTATTATCCAATTTACTTTACCGACGCCAGGGAGATACTTTTGTAGATAGAAAAATAAACAAACAAGGAGTGAACCAAACTTACATGTGTTTGACTTCTTTGACCTTATAGTCTTCATGTTTTCCTATAATTAGTTTAGAAGTATCTTTGCAAGATCAATTAGGTGATCTTTCTTCACAATTTTATGTGCCATGTCAACTGCACTACAGGGTACACTGTTTAATCTACTTGACTGAAATATCTTGTACCCGATCACATGTGATGCAAATTTTACTGCTAGGTCTTTAATTGTTGATATCTTTAGTGCTCAATCATCCCATGTAGCTCCAGTGTTCTTCTCAACATCAGGTCAGGAGGAGCTACGAAAAGTCTTTTCCTTGTGAGTTGTAGGGTAGCTAGTAAACCTATTAATCATTTTCTTTGTGACCTCTATTGGTTTATCCAACTAAAATTTTCCATCATGATACTGACTAAATACAATCCTTATCTAGACTATTTTGAATGATTGTAGAAAGTGTATGGTGCATGATAACCCTGATTTCTCAATCTATTCATATTCTAGTTTTAGTTTTCCATCCGTGCCACACAATTGTTGATATGCCACAATAGTCTCAAAATCTCCTACTTCACCAATCTTGCAATGAATAAATGACTGTATGTCTTTTGTTAACAAAACCCTATCTAGGATGCTTGAAAAAGTGCCCATTAAATCCATTTGTGATGCAATCTTGGGGTGTGGTTTGTACTTAGGTTCGTCAAAATTCACTCTAACAATCAGATTTACCTCTTCCTCAACACTGTGTGATTTTCTTGCGGACGATGTAGATGCCATAAATTGATTTAGGGTTTGTAAAGTAGTAGGTTAATAAAGTGTTTGGTAGCAAATGTACTTACTCAGAGTCATCAAAGAGTGATGTCAGTTTGATCTACAATAGCCTTGAATCCTTCTAAAAATCTTTTTAGCTCAAACTCTCTTATGTGGAATCTTTGCTCTTAAAAATCTCAATGTAAAAATGAACTCTGTTTCCCGTGTATTTATAGACTTTTCGATATTCCTGCTAAAACTTTCATGCATTAAATGCTTGACCTACCTTTTGGTTCAAAATAGTTGTTAGTTCGGTAAAGACTGTGGGATGTCAATAGCTTGATTAACACACAATTTCTTCATTGGTTGATACATGCGCTCGGTTAACCTTGAATGGTGATTACCGACGGGTAACCAAATCTTAGTCTTGCTTTTATCGATTATGTAACTTTGCTAGCTCTTAACATATAAACCATAATGCATCTCTTTTCATGAAAATTTTGTATGTGCTCAATATATATAAGGGACTATATGTAAAATGTGATCATTTTGAAATGTTAGTCTCATACATACCTATTTTGACTTAGGTGGAGGTACTGATGTCACCTAATCTAGTGGATGAGTTTTCATCGACAACATTACTTGACTCAGCATTCTCATTAGATTCCTTTCTCCACATAGTGTTCCTTATCTTCATGATATATAAAATAGTGTTTCTACTCTCAAATACATGATTTTCCTCTTGTGCTCGGTCTCTACAGTCCTTGCTTAAATGATTGACTTTATGAAAATGCATACATGTCATTCCAGTGCTTGTCCAGCTTCTTGATTGTGTAGCCAATCTTTTCCTGTTATAATTTACTCCAATGTGCCCATATCTACCACATGCAACACAGTTAGCCCATGTTTTATAATCCCAAACATAAGAATTACCTTGTCTCTTCAGTTGATAAGGCTTACATTGTGTTTTCTACTTAGGAGTTGATACTTGCTTCATTTTAGCCTTACACTCTCATGCAGTGTGTCCATACTTGTTACAAGTAAATCATAACTTCTCAATAGTGGTATTGTTAGCATTCTATTTAGCTCTACATTCATAAGCTTGATGTCCATATTTTCAACAATAGTAATAGTATCCATCAAATTTAGGAATAACAGGAGGTTTAGCTTGTGCTCTGCTTCTACAAACATTGGATGTGTGACCTAGTTTGCCACAGTGATAACATATCAATACTTCAGGTCTTTGATTTTAATTATTGTTGACCTATTCAGCTTGTTGTGATGATTCTCCTTCACCGATATAGCCTAGACCAGCTTTACTCCCAAATCTTCTTTGATTAATCAGAAAGTCATCAATCTTTTTGGAACTGTCCTCAGCCAATTTATTCATTTCATTGTGTTTCTGTTGAGTTTTCACTTCATTTCTTAGCTTCTCATTCTCCTCTCTGAGTATTGCAACATCTTCTAGTCTTCTTGACAATTCTCCATTCACTCGGTTAACCTCTTGATTCATAGTCATCATCTGATTAGATACTTGGAAGTGACAATTGGTGAGTCTCTGTATTTCACTTTCTTTAGCTTGAAGTTGTTCAGTCATTTGTCTTTGATCTTCAATAGCCATATTCCTTTCTTGTTCAGCCTATCTAGCATTGTTCATTATCTCTACCATTCTCACCATCTGAGATTCTTGACCAATTTGAAGTGCTTTCACTTGTTCAAATAGATGTTGATTCTTTTCAGACAAATCAAAGATTATACTTTCAGATCCATCAAAAATGCTTCCAAAACTAGATCTTATATGATCAAACATTTCATCAATTGATTCTTTATGATAACCAATCTCATTTTGTAGAATAGCTAGGTTCTTCCTTTTAACCAATAGTTTCTTCAGTCATTCCTTAGCTTTCTTAAACTGTTCAACAAACATCTGCATATGTATCTTCTGATTCTCAATAGTCTTATCTAGCTTATATCTCTCCATGACTTAGATATTTACCCTTCAGTAGTCAAACTATTCAATAAGAGTACTTGGCTCTGATACCAATTGTTGGAATTAGGAGAGATAGGGTAATGAGAGGGGAGGGGTGAATCAGTGCCCACTAAAACTTTTACTTGTAAACCTTTCAAATCTATACCAATAATAACCTTACAAAATAACTTGTATCTAATTGCATGTATCATTCATCTATTTAACTTGTAAAGTAAACAACATGAAATCAACAATATACCAATCACATAACACAAGTATTTTGGTAACACAGAAACCCTTGTTACAAGGTAAAAACTGTGGTGGGGATGACACCCACAAATTCTTTACTACTGCAAATAGAAAAGGTTTTCATGTTAGGACTACAAGTTTTGATCACTTTTGGTGATCTTACCCTATTAGGAGTAACATATTAGATCATATAGATCTACCTAGTTATAGGATTTTAACAACACTAATGAAGTGTGCACTCAATTAAGAGATTTACATAAGACTGTCAAGTCTACTCTGTTAAGAGATTTATCCAAAAAACTCTATTACAATTGTTAGAAAGCAATAGGCAATTATCTGTTAATTGAAAACTTAATTGTCTAATATAGATCAATAAGTACTAAATATATTTCACCTTTACTGTGATGAATCTCTTCTCTAAACTACTTGGTTAGCCTGTTCTGATTTTGCTTAATTTGATCTCCTTTGTATTCTACTCTGCTTTGTCAACTGATAGTCTTGAACTTAGGCAAGTGCTTCAAGTGCTCCGTAATTCATATATCAGTTCACTTCATAAATGATGCAAACATACATTTATATAGCATACCTTTATGCCTCTTTAACAAAATTAGGTTACAAATCTTAGACAAAAACCTAAGATCTACGGTGTACAAAAATGACCTAGATCAAACTATTACATAAGATATACACTGCATTTAATGAATATCTTGACAATAAATATCCCTCGATCTTGGTAAAACATTTTATGATTTATTGTAACCATTTGCATAGAAGAATGTGCCATTCTTGATTACTATGTCATTTTCCTATGATCTTTAGTAAACACTATATAAACTACTCAGTGTATACTGGTGCTCGGTGTTTACTGATGCTCGGTGTTAGTGTTTGTTGATGCTTGATAAACTGTCTGATGCTTAGTGTATAAGCTTAACCAACTAGTCTATTTTGCTTCTAGTTATCACCTAGCTTAACATAAGTAACCGATTGATATCTTTGATAACCTTTGATACTAATGACAACCTTTAATGCTCAATAGAGATAACAATGCACATTTGAATATTGTCTTGTCTTGATCCTCAGGTGCTATCTTTATCTGGTTATAGCCACTAAACCCATCCATTAGTGAGAATATTGAATGTCCTGGTGGTAAATCCACGATGGCATCTATGCTTGCTAGAGGAAAGTCATCTTTAGGACATGCAAGATTGAGGTCTCAAAAGTCCATGCAAATTCTAATGGATTTGTCTACTTTTGAAACTGGCACAATTTTTGAAATCCATTAGGCATAATCAATGGGCCGGATAAATCCCACCTTTAGCAATTTCTCCAACTCCACTTTTACAAGTAAGGCTATATACGGATGCATCTTTCTTATCTTTTTTTTACTGGTTT
Source organism: Chamaecyparis obtusa (assembly GCA_027943335.1). NCBI lineage: Eukaryota > Viridiplantae > Streptophyta > Pinopsida > Cupressales > Cupressaceae > Chamaecyparis > Chamaecyparis obtusa. The sequence goes on along the minus strand of BSBK01001728.1, from coordinate 3,918,590 downwards.
GGCTCCTTCTTTGATGTTCAAATGATGCATGATCAAGTTTGGATCTAATCCCAGCATATCATCATATGACCATACAAAGTTGATTTATTTTTCCTTGAAGAATTTGATGAATTCTTTTCTCTCTTCATCAGATAAGGATGTCGCTAAGTGTATGATCTTTGGCTCTGGTTTGGATCCAATGTTCACCTTTTATATCGGCTTCATCAAGATGGGAGATCTCTCTTCATAGTGTTTTCGAAGGTGAAAGATAAGAAGCCAAAGCCAAAGGTGAAAGATAAGAAGCTGAAGCTGAAGGTGAAAGATAAGAAGCCGAAGCTGAAGGTGAAGGGGAGAAAATAAGTGGCCTCAAGCCACTCATTGGGCCTCATTTGGAATCTACTATTAAAGACCTAGGGTCTTGTCCTGATTCTAGCTACTCTACCTACTACTTTAATTTACTCAATTAGATCTGTATGATATATAATAGGCTCCTCACTGGGGAAGACCAGAACAAGATCGTTAGGCTATAGGGTAATTTATTACTAATGTAATGATGGCCAGTACATAACTGCTAGGATAGATCCAGGTAGTTTCTCAATCTTATGGGGAGATCAAGAGATGACTTTTAGGTTAGGTCAAGTTCTTCCTATCTTTCCAAATCAAAATATCTAATCAGCATGCTCTAACACTTCTATAAGGTAGGCTGAAGATCTGACCTGCGGGCTTTGATGGGTTTGATCGATCTCCTAAAATAAAAAGATCCATTAGTTAGTATCGGTTTGTCCTCAAGGGTTACCCATTACGTACCTTGTAAGTAACCCTCTTTTCACTATCTGCTATGAAATTCTAGCTGCTAGGGCTCCTCATTAGTGCTCTGACTTAGATTATTCAAATAGCCTTCCTTTCCTTCCGATGTCTGGTAAAGCCTAGGTGATAAGTCTAAATAGGTTTTTTGAAAAGGATTGGTTGGGCCAGGGCTTCACAGAACACAGACAACAAGCTCCTTCTTTTACCAACCCTAACACCTCTAATCAATAAATTTCTCCTGCCAATTGATAGAATACGAATGAAAGCCCTTCCCCTTCCTATAAGGGTAAAGGTTGGCTTTGCTATGTCTGTCTGGCCATATTGGCGTACTTGAGTATGACTCTTAGCAAACTCTTGGGGCAGAATAGAAAGATTACCTTGATGGACTCTGGGATGCACGCAGTGGGGCATAATGTAGCTAGTGGGCCCCACCCCAACTACAAGCTCTTGGAAAGACAAATTGAGAAGCTATCCATCCTTAGAGCACTGCTCATTGGGAAATAAATCCTGATAGCTTGGGTAGGGTTATTGATGCTTAATTTGACGAGAGCTTGTCCTTCAGTTCTTTATTCTAGGGTGCTAGGATGATAGCATATCATTTCCACTTTGGTAAGAACTAACCTGATCATGGTGAGAGAAAGGTTTGATAGGCGTGATATCCCACCCCACATTCTATTCGAAATAACCCCACGAATGAGCCCTACCCTAATATTGGATTTTATTCCCAGGGAACATACTATTTGAAATGGATTGATTTCGATTGATCCTATCCCAAAAAAAGAAATCAATATTATTATAGGATGGATATCTTGCATGTTTCAAAAATAAAATCTATTCATAGCTATGTTGTATATATAGATTTGTATAGCACAATCGATCAATCCATCAATGTGAACAATCATAGGTTGTGTGCGAGACCATCCCATCATAGTAGCTACCTTTTCACTCAAACTAGATATTATGTCAATGCATACATATCCAAACTCCCTTCCTTAGGTGCCTCAATTGGGTTTTCACCTTTGGAAACATTCTTTATTTCTTTCTCTTTTTTATCTAATGCTGCCACCATGTAGTTTTCAACATTAGATTCTTTTCCTTTTTTAATTTTGTTGTTTTTTTCATTTTTAAATGAATTGAGAGTTTGGATACTTCCCTTTGTCACTTTCTCTTGATATTCCATGGTAGAAGAAGGTTCAACTGCATTGAGGTATTGGGACATCATGTTGTCATTCAAAAAGGTTGGAAGGATGGTTAGTTCAATGGAATCCCATTTGATTAATTTCGGGTATATAAGATTTAAGGGATCAATGCTTTGGCTTGATTCAATGAGATTTAGGGATAAGACCTCATTGGAAGGTTCAAAATTGTATCGATCAAATCTATGACATGTGCTTCCTCTAGATGTTTTAAGAACTAGGGTCAAAGTGTTCCTCACTAGACTCCTCTAAGGTTTCTATTGGATAAAAGTCTCGTGGATTAAACCTAACATTAGATTCCTCCATAGTAGGTCTCCATGAGGGTTTGTAGGGTTCTCCTACCTATTTATTTACTTCAATTTCTTGAAGTTGGATATCTTCTAAGACCACTTGATTTGAACTAGAGGCTCAATTTTGATTTGCTTCTACTATTTGTTCTTTTTCTTTGCTAGGAGTGTAAGTATGAATGACATCAACCTCCTTATCATGGCATGACTTACTTGATAATGATTCCCACTCCCAATTGTTAGAATCCTCATCACTATGTGATTCTAATTGCAAAATTTGATCATAGACTTTAGGATAGTTCTATTGGGTATACCCTTGTTCTAAGTACCCTAATCTTGTCTTCTCTTTGCTATCTCTCATTGTTATTTCAATTGGTTCGATGAGTCCTTCATTTCTTTTTCCCAAAGGTCCTTGTCCTTTGTATCCTATCTTCTACATGATTTGAAATCCTTTCCCATATTGATGTGTGGGAATGCTTACATTCTGGATGCATTTTTCATGTGTATTTGTTTCCTCATCCTTATAAAGCCAATTTATGATTTCATTATCATCCTCATCCATGGATGAAGAGGTGTTTTCTCTCACAAAGTGATCATTATATTTATGAGGTAGATTGGGTGGTCTTCCATATGATTTAGGAGATAATGGCAAGTCCATCATGGATACTGAACATTCACCTACTCCTTTTTGCTTGATCTTACATTTTTCATCAAAATTTCTCATCATTTGATCCATTTTATGGTAATGAGCCTCTTTGCTATAGACTTGGATGGATTTGGCTTGATCTTCGTTCAAATTTTCAAAAACATTTTCCTCACTAACGTTCTCTTTTCCCTTAGCTAATGTAGTTGGGTTAGTGGGTCTTTGGATGTCCTCAACAATAATTTCTTCTTCTATCTTTTCCTTTCCTTTTAATAATGGAAAGTCCTTAGAAATTTTCCCTTTCTCTATTTGATTAGGTATAGACCCTTTTCATTATGCGGGACTAGAGAGTCATTGATAGGCTTCATGTTGTTACAATATTGGAAGGATTTGAGTCTCCACTAACCATGATTTCCTGCCCTAGGTAAGGGAATTTTAGAAATTGGTGGTAAGTAGAAGGCACGACCTAAATTTCATGAATCCTCGACCTCCCTAACAAAATATTATAGGTCAACTTTAAATCTAACACTTGGAAGATGGTCTCTTTTTGTAGAGGACCAACTCTTATAGGGAGTACTATGACCCCTTTAGATGCTCTTTCTTCATCATTGTAGGCTTTTATCATTATTTTTTTCTTTGGGTTAATAGCCTCCTTGGAAAATCCTAGGTCTTTTACCAAATTTAGGGTACAAATATTCAAGCCAGCTCCCCCATCGATAAGAACTCTCTTCACTCTATGTTTGTGAATGAGGACCTCTATATGCGAAGGCAAATTCTATGGGTGTTTTAGCGACATATCATCTTTTTTAGAAAAATATAAGCAATGAGGAGTAATGAGATGTCCCACCATATTTTGAAACTTGTCTGCATCTAGGTTTAGAGGAAGATTGGTTTCTACTAAAGCTTTCTCCAGAATTTCCTTGTGAGTAGGTGATAACTTGAGCAATTCTAGGATTGAGATTTGAGTGGGAGTTCATTGTAATTGGTCTACCAAATTATATTTCTTTGATGATGAAGATGTGTTTTGGTTTGGTAGAACATTTCTTGGAGCATTTCTAGGTAGGGTGATTTTAGAAGCTTGCCCCCTAGTGATAATGTTAGATGATGCTTCTCTTGGTTTCTCCTTTACCACGATAACATTTATGGTATTATTCTCTTCACTTAGAGTATTGATAATCTTATCGTAGGTATGAGAAAAGTTCACTTTCTCATTACCTATTTTTATGATTTTGGTTGCTATTAGATGACTCACCCTTTTCATGGTTTAGAAATGGGTTCTTGAAGGCTGTATGATCCTCATTGTTTTGAGGCCCTTCAATTTTGATAGTTCCATCATCTATTAGGTCTTGCACTAAGTATTTTAACTTCATGCATTCATTGGTTTTGTGACCCTTATTATGATGATACTCACAATGATGAGAATCATTCCACCAATTAGGTTTAATTTGAGGCTCATAAGGCCTCAAATCAGGTAAAGTGATAATTTTATTAGCAACCAAGGTTCTTAATGCATTCTCCAAGGGTTCACCTAGAAAGGTGAATTTTCTCTTTTGATACGTACAGAAGAAGGGTTTGGGCTTATTCCTATTAGCGTTATTAAAAGGATTATTATGAGAAGTTTTGTTGGGATTTTTGTAATTTTTATTGGAATTATTGGAGTTAAAAGGAGTTTTATTCATTTGATTTACATTGTATGAAGAATTAGCTCCACTTAATAAATTAAAAGGGGTAGCCTTTAAGTTGTGGGCCTCCACAACTCTATCGTTCACAATATTTTTGTTATTATTATTTAACCATAACTTAGGTTTATCATTGTAATTATTGGCTCCTCTATTATTAATATAATTAGATACACAATGGTTATTGTTGGTATTGGTATTGGATTTATTGTATTTGAACAATTTTATCTCTCCCCTCTTTACCAATACATCTTCAATTTTAATCCCATTCTCGATAAGTTTTTCAAATGTTGGGGGACATTGAAGTTGGAGTCTATAATTCATCTCCATGTTCAAGTTGTTTGTAAATATTTCCATTTTATCCTTCTCGGGGATACTTCATGGATACCTTGCAAAAATGGTACTCCACCTTTGTAGGAATCCTAAAAAGGATTCACCATCTTTTGTTTGGTATCACACAATTTGAGCATTGTGATCTCATGTTCGATATTATAGGAGTAATGGGTTACAAACTTAGAGGCTACCTCCTCAAAAGTCTTTATTCCTTGTGGAAGTTTAGAGAACCATTCCATGGTAGGACCTCCAAAAATTCTTGGAAAAAGTCTCATTAGGAACATAGTGTTGTGCATGAAATCAATTCTTGGAGTGCAAAATTCTCAAAGATGATCTTGTGGATCTATTTTACCCATATATTTAACATATTTAGGAAAAATTGTATTGAAAGGAAAATGTGCCATGACCAAGCTTTTGTTGAAGGGGAAGGGGCACAAGGCCTCAATAGAAAAGGGCTTAGGTTTGGTGACCCTTTTTATTGAATCAATTTGGGCTTGGAACATTTTTAATTGTTGAGTCATAGCATTCATCAGATTCTCTTCTTCTTGGATCTTCTTAAGTTTTTCTACATCATAGTCACATGGGAGCTTTACCCCTGCTTGGGCTAGGTTTAGGAAAAACTTCTCCCTATCTCTATTTATCAATTTATCCATGACCTCAAGAAATTCCATGTCTTGGGCCACAATATTATCTCTTTCTTCAAGTGTTTCCTTAGGAACTTGATTAGCATTATTGATATTATCATTGTTTCCTCCATGATGATAATCATGAAATGTGGAGTTTCGATCCATTATGTCAATTATTTCTTCAAAAAGGTGTCGAAGACTATCCCCTTGGTTGTGTTCATTGAAAGAACTTTTATATTCAAACTCAGGAACTTCTTTGGCAATGCAAGTGTCATCTCCTTGTAAGGATAGCTTGAGTTTGTGGGAACGTGTGGACACCGGCATGCAACAAGGTTTGATTTCAAATTGATCCTTCGATTTGGTAATTGTTGGTTTTAATGAGGAGATTTAAAAATATATAAGATAATCTTTTGAATGGATATCTCTCACATGTTCTATATATTGTCAAACACAACAATCACAAATACACTTGTTTCTTTTTAACCCTTTTCACAATAAATGTTTGAATTTGAAAGAACGTTGTCATGGGTTTTTGTACAAAAAGATACTTCAAGCAATCTACTTAGCTCAAGATTGGTTTGTAAACATGGCTCTATAAGAAGTTTTTTGCTAAGTTAACAAGGTATTTAATCAAGATTCCATTCAAAATGGATGTTAAAATTTCATCCTCCAAAAATTAGGAGGCTTCCCACCACCAGTATGTCAGAGTTTTGCACAATCCTGTAGGACTACTCAAGAAAGTTCATGTACACACTAAATAGTGCACTTCTCTAAGTCATTACTTCCAAGAGAATCCATGAATGGGAAACCTTGAGAAAGTGACATAGAGCTCCCTAGGCATGGAGTCACAAGGATATTGATGGTGCTCTCAACTAGAGCTATTGAAGCATGCAACCTTGCTAGTAAACCACACAATGGGAGATTCAAAGAGACAAGGGAAAGAATGCCAATATCTTCAAGAATCAAGAATGGAAATGCAATGTAACTATGCTAAGAATGAAGATGCAAGCTAAGCTATGAAAGGAAAGTATTACAAGCCTTACTAATTAATCTATTTGAGCTAATCTAGAGCATAAAAGAAACTAGATTAAGCATGCAATGAAAGAAACTAAGCTATGATGCAAGAATGAAAGATAAATGCATTAAGATCTCCAAAAGCTCCAAAGTCTCCAAGAAATCATGCAGCATAAGATTAGTGTATACAAGTAAATGTACCTTCATAGAATTAGGGTTAATCATCAATAATAAGTGAAATAAGAACTAAATACAGCCACAATTGAGAAACTATTTAACAAAATCAATGACTAATTGAGCATCTTATGGCTCTCTAACTAAGATGTTAATGAGTGAGCTCTCAGCAAGCTCTCATTAATGATAGTCCTAGTATGAGAATGATAGAGATAAAACAATATGCTAAAGCTAACAATTATCAAGATAAATGCTAAAATTGCTCTTAAATGCCTTTCTAAACTGAAATTGCAAGAGGTTTGATGCAATTCTCAGATAGGTGGTTGATGATAATGAAGGATTTTAGCCTTCCTTTTATAGATTTTCCCAATGATAGGGGGTGTAGTTTTTTTTAATCATGGTTGAGTTGGGGTTAAGTCTTTGGTTCCACCCTTTGAAGACAAAGAAAAGTTTGTGTCCTCAAAGCTTGGGACAAGTAGACAAGATGGATGGTTAAGATTCTCTCTCACTTTAAGTGATTGAGATTCAATTTGGCTTGATCCATGTGAATGTCTTTCCTCAAATCTCATTGGTTGATTGATTTTCTCTCCTTTTGGTTTGTTGAGAGTAATTGATTTATTTTATCCATGTACCCCTTGAATGGGTTGAATTTAATTTAATCCAAGACTATACAATTAATTGATTTAATTTTATTTTGATTTGATTGCACTTGATTAAAATGCTCTCAATTTTGATGGATCTTGAATTAAGACTTGATTTTTGTTTTGATTGGCTAATTGTGCGTTGTGATTCAATTGATTCAATAATGTCCTTGATTTTATTTGATTTCACTTAATTTTCTTTGAATTATTGTTAAATTGTCTTTGTCCATTTTTAGGTGATTACAAATGCCCCTCTTTGAGTTGACGTGTGAAGCATGTTGATTCAAAGAATACTCTACTCTTGCTCGATAATAGGTCCTGATTAATTGATGGTTGATCTTTGATGTCATTTGATGGTCAATCTTTGATTCTTGATATGAAATTGTTGTAGGTATGATCGATATGAAACTCTCTTGATATGGTTCTCTGATGATCATTCTCGATATGATGATTGATTCAATGATTGATCCTGATATGATACTTGATTTGATATGATGCCCCTTTCATTTGATTATGAAAATTTTTCTAATTATAGCTTTTGATTGATTTGATGATGAGTCCCTGATTTCTATTGATGATGTTAATGATGATATGATTATCTAATGGAATGCCCCCTCAGAAATGAAACATATTGTTGTTTTCGATAGATAGGTTTAAATGATTGATTGATATGTTTTCATTTCTGAAAAATACTTTATGATATGCCACACTTCTCAATTTTCCCCGGTTAATGCAATAGAATAATATAGGTCAAAGTCAATTCTTACCTCAAAATTAGGTCAATTTAGCTTAAATAGGTTGAAAAACCTAGATTTACTATTCATTTTTACTTTTCTCTTTTGTGATTTTTCTCTGGTTCTCTTCTACTTTCCAAGATGGTTGTGCCTATTCTAGAGCATCAATTTGAGCGGTGCCAAAGATATGCAAGGCCACCTGACTATGGACCTCTGATAAATACTTTTCAAACCTTGGTATTGCATTTATTGCTCATTAATTAACATTTATTGCATTTTCCAATTTCATCGTTGCCTTGAAATAGTTAAGTCACACTTAAGAAAATTTCAATGTCCCCTAACACTATTAAGTGTCGCTTCCATAGTTTTTAGTGTTTCTCACGAGTATTTTAATGTCGCTTATCAAATTTTTGTTGTCACCTGTGGTTAAATGGTTCATGCGTAGACTTAAGTTTAAAAAATCAAATTTCATAAGTTTTTACGCCTATGAAACCCTAGCATTTTAATGTCACCTAGGAAGGTTTTACTATCGCTTAAGTCAATTCAGTGTCACCTATGAAAAATTTGACACCTTGTTGGCTTTTAAACTTGTTCCCACATGGTGCCAAGTTTACACTATGATTGACAAACTGGTTAGTCTTCGCTCCAAAGTCTGACAGGGAAAAAGTGCCAATTGATGAGGACCGAGGGCATCCTCCTTCTGCTTTGAGCTCCACATCACTCAAGTGGGTATTGCCTCATCTGCACACTCATGACTCTTCTTGATGATTGAAAGGCCTCCAGATGTATTATTGTGGAATAGTTACCAGACTCCTATAGGTATCCTGTACCCCAATGAAACCAAATCTGATGCAATAACTTGCTTGCATGCAATGAGTCTAAAAACCAAAGACCTACACTAACAGCAAGAAAGGGAAAGAGTGGGACTGAATGTGAATGATTTTAAATAGATTGAAAGGACCCCTGAGATGCCCTAAGTCTCTCATAGACCAGTGCCTTGTCCATTGGGCCATAGAGTCAAATATAGTATTGCAAAGGATAGCTATGAAACAAGAAAACAATATACTCAATGTGTTGATGCCTAACATCAATCACACACCATGACCAAACCTCAACTTAGCACCCACCTGTGTATTCAAGTATGTTATTATCCACTCAAAGGATTTTAACACTCCCCTTAGAACAGACCTATAAATAGATAATACATTAACCAGCATCCACTGGAAGACAAGCATGACATATCTTTGACACCTCAGCTCATACATACATGAATACTAACTCTAAACCAGTTATCCCTGCGAAGACAACTCCACTTGCAAGCACATAGGCAGTGCAAACAGAAAAATCAAACACCCTTAATGTATGATTAATGAATCCAAAATTCAAATGGAGATAGTTTGGTAACAGTAAGAATATATTAAATCCTCACACATAAGACAAATCTGTTACAATATGCACTGTATTCTCTGAACCAACAATGGAAGAAGAACACCCTATATGTAGAGAGAAGGAGAAATCTGTAGGACAGAACCTTTCATGGAACCAGAAAGGAACTCTAAGGTGGAACCCTTACAAAGTCAAAATTTTGACAATTTATACCACTAGCTACCTTGGAAACCCAAAATAGGTTGTAATAAGCTACGAACAGCTAGGGATAAAGTCTCACCCACCTCAACCAACCAGAAATACATCAAAATTTAAAAACTCTTGGAGGGAAAACCAAGCACACGTCTATCAGACCAAGGATGATCTTCACACTTGAGAAGAATCTCTGAGAAGGACAGGAAGATCATAAATTTACCATGCAAAAAAAACTAAATAGACCTAAAAAATGCCTTGAGCAACAAAATTTGTCCTCCCCCACATGGCAAAACATCCTTGCAAACACTCATGGCACCCTGGACCACACTGCAACAGCAAGCACCACCAAACCAATCAAATTTGGCCATGAAAGCATTCGATCCTGGTACTTCCTGTCACAAAACTCTTGACAACTTTGAAATGGTCACATTCATGGCACCGAAAGTAAATCAGTGGTCTACATTCAAATCTCGGCCAACTTTAAGTCAGCACAATAGATCTTCATCCCTTTCCCAGGCATCGTCAAAATTAACCGCAACAGGGATCGGTTACATTTGTGCTTGGTCGCATGATTGCATGGCACCATTTTAACCTTTGCAATCATGCGACCGCGGCCACCAAACCATGCAATGCTAATCACAAACCATCTAAAGTCCTCAGCTAGAACATCAATCTCTCAACCAACAAAAACTGAGCACCTTAACAAGACTGGCACCGTGGACCACCCCTAACTCCAAAATGGTGACGTTCATAGTAGTTGTCACATGATCACATAGCCAAGAGATAGGCTATGAAAACATGCGATAACTCTCCTGCATTGCGACCCTTTACCACATCATAACTCCATAATGCCACTAAGAGTTAACACAAAGAGGTTAGTCACATGGTCACATAGCCCATTTCCTGGCTATGTGATCATGCGACAACCTGCCAACACTACAACCGTTAACCTGCCCTATCACCGCCGCATCACCACTCCCCACCAAAGAAAGATGCGCACCACCGGCAACACAAGACAATGGGCCTACCTTTTTCCATATGTCACAACACTATTCACTGAATACCACCCAATCATACTGATACGGGACCCACCCGCAAATAAGCCTTCAAAATCAAATGGCAGATGCATGATCACATGGGATGGAAAGATTCCATGTGATCACATGACAACCACATGATCAATAATTTTTCCAAATGAACTAGGACCACCTGCCAATGGGACCACCAAACAACTACAAATGAGCCCCAGCACACATGGCACCCTTTTCACATGATCGCATAGCCGAAAAGTGCCCTTGCGAACATGTGACAAGCCACACCCCGTTACCTTGCCGCAACTGCCACCACTAAGGGTTAACACAAAACATCAATCGCATGATCACATAGCCTTGAAAAAGGCTATGTGAACATGTGACTAACCATCAACATTCACCACCGCTGCCTACCCACCGACCAATTAGGAACTGCCACATCATGTAGACCAAACAACTAGGCCCTCCCTTCAAACATTGCAACCCTCACCCCCACTAGTAATCCACCAAGTCACCCTTCTCTCTGGATCTCCTGGGCCCACCAACAAAATGCCACCTCACTATCACAGACATATGTCAACTAGTCACATGATCACATAGCCAGAAACTGGGCTATGTGATCATGCAACAGCCAACCAAAGGCTGCCACATAACCACCTCTGACAAAAAGGTCCACCAGGTAATTTACCTTCATACCACATCAAGGACTCTCATTAAAGCATGGAGATTAAAAATCTTGCATCTTTTCCTCATGGTATGGTGAGGATTTTTGATCCTGCACACTTGTTAACAATCTATTAGAGCCCCCTGAGATGGGCCTATTGGGACATGTGTCAACCGGTCGCATGGTCACATGTCAAAAAATTTTGACATGCGATCATGCAACAACCAATCATTTGAAACCCTTGAAGACTCCGGTCCACAGGATAGGTGGCAATCGGTCGCAACTTTGTGAGAAATAAACCTCATGCAAATTTTCTATGCGAACAAGTGACAACCCATTGATTCTGTCCAAACTTTAACCATGTCAGTCAATGAGAAGAACTGGGTCCCAACAACCAATCGCACTTGCACACCTAGGATCAAGGTTGAAAACACACAATGTTTTCGACATAGCGAAAGACTGAAAACACATAGAGTTTTCAATGCCAGAAGACAAGCATGCAAAAACAAGAAGCACAAGGTCGAAAATAATGAAGGTTTTCACACAGACCGAAAACATCATGGATTTTCAAAAACACTGTGGGTTTTTGACACTGTGGAAGATTCTTGAAATTGTTTCCTGCAGACCTTAGAACTTGAATAACTTTCTGGATTTGCAATTCAGGAGATGTGATATGAAATGGAGCAAGGTGACACAATGAAGAACACAAGGTAGGACACTTCAAGAAAACTTGCAAGGAAATGGGCCATTTTCAAAGAATTTTTGCTATGACTGGAAAATGGACTAATAGTGGCTCTAGTTGGGGACATGTATCTCTTATAGATACAATGAGGACCTCTGATCTCTGGGAAGAAGCAGACCACCCACTGGAAAAACACAGAGACCTCAAAAAACATAGGGAACAGACAAGAAAGGGAAAATATTTATAAAATGTACATCCTTTTTACAAAAACCTGCAGCAACAAACAAGAGTTAGTTCTTGCCTCTATCAAAGATTTGGTTCTCATTTCTTTCTTCATGTGGCACACCAGACACTTTGTTTTCACTTGTTTCACCAAGCATGTCAACATGTCTAATCAGCTTGTCAAGTAGAACAAAATAACTATCTTCACAGTGCCTGTAAAAACTTTTGGCACTCTCTTCATCTTGCTCACTATGAAGATACAATTCAGTATACCCATGAACAACACCATCAGATAAGAACCTATTCTTCTCCACTGATTCATGTATGTCATCAATTGGAAACACAAAGAACTCATATTCTTCCTACTGAAAGGCCTCATCTAGACCCTATCTTTGCATTTCCCTAGGTGCAATCGGTTGGAGCCCAGAAGAATAGTCAGGCTCATATTCATATATATCATTATTATCAAAATCTAAAACTATTCTACAACCTCCTGATGAATAAAATACAACATCATCATTTGAAGCTCCAACACAGATGAAAGAAGAACGTCCTAATTCCAATGAATCTGAAACCTCCACATGTTCCTCAAACAAAGGATTGACAACTTCATGCAATACACCTTGTTGAACATCATGACAAAAAATGGGCTGATAGTCAAATTCTTCATCATATAAAGCATTAGAAAACACTTTAAAATTAGTACCCATCTCAACCTCATGGAGACTCACAGCACATGAAGAAAAATTAGAACCATATGAAGACTCACTGATATCACATTTAATTATTTTTTCTTTATCTTCATACCTTGAGGATGAATCATCCTCAGCATCTTCACTATCCAAAGAATGTTCACTTCCATCATCACTTTCCTCTTCCTATGTTGCATCTGACTCATATGAAGACACCACACCCTCACTGTCTTCATCACTCTCAACATCAACACTTAAGGACATGACCCTAAGTGCATCCTCAAGCCCAAGGCTGTCATCACTAAGTATCCAATCTCTGACACATATATAATACTCCTCCCACAAAGCATCTGACCAACTGGTTGACTCAGGAAAACAAAGCTCTAGGAATAAACCAATGAACTCAGATTTAGGAAACTCAACATCATCCGAAAGCTCATCATATGCACCACAAAATCTATCATAGAACAAAGATATGGATAGATCTTGTTTGCACCCCACCTTCAATCTTATCAATTTTATGCAATCCCTCTGGATGCCTTAGTTTAATAATGCAAGCTCATCCTCAAGCTTACCCATTACAACTTATTAATGCAATACTTCCATAAAATTACAACTGAAAACTTGAAGCATGCAAACCTCTACTCACACCTTATTCCTTTTTATTGTGCTTGACCACTTAATAAGGAAACATTTCAACTCTTGAGAAATACCTGGGAATCTTGTAGCAGAAGACCTTTGGCTGGAAGTAGGGTAGATCTAGAGCTCACCATGTAGCTCCATTAGATTTTGCAAAGTAGAGTCACCACCTCCTTGAAGAGGAAAATTTTCTTGTATTGTATCTCTTCCAATCAACCAAAACTCCACAAGTAACCACACTATTTATCAGAAAATGCACTGATCAAATAGAGAAAAATCAGAGCCGCCACTCACAACTAGGTGAGAAAATTTCAGCAAATGCTTTGTTTTTGTATTTGACTATTTCCAATGGCCACCAGAGATTATGATTTCCTTAACAAGATTTGTTGTTTCTCCCCAGTAGAGTCACCATCTTGTTGGCTTTTAAACTTGTTCCCACATGGTGCTAGGTTTACACTATGATTGACAAATTGGTTAGTCTTCACTCCAAAGTTTGACAGGGAAAAAGTGCCAATTGATGAGGACCGAGGGCATCCTCCTTCTGCTTTGAGCTCCACATCACTCAGGTGGGTATTGCCTCATCTACACACTCATGACTCTTCCTGATGACTAAAAGGCCTCCAGATGTATTATTGTGGAATAGTTACCAGACTCCTATAGGTATCCTGTACCCCAATGAAACCAAATCTGATGCAATAACCTACTTGCATGCAATGAGTCTAAAAACCAGAGAACTACACTAACATCAAGAAAGGGAAAGAGTGGGACTAAATGTGAATGATTTTAAATGGATTGAAAGGACCTCTAAGATGCCCTAAGTCTCTCATAGACCAGTGCCTTATCCATTGGGCCACAAAGTCAAATACAGTATTGCAAGGGATAGCTATGAAACAAGAAAACAATATACTCAATGTGTTGATGCCTAACATCAATCACACACCATGACCAAACCTCAACTTAGCACCCACCTATGTATTCAAGTATGTTATTATCTACTCAAAGGATTTTAACCCTCCCCTTAGAAGAGACCTATAAATAGATAATACATTAACCAGCATCCACTAGAAGACAAGCATGACATATCTTTGACACCTCAGCTCATACATACATGAGCACTAAATCTAAACTAGTTATCCCTACGAAGACAACTCCACTTGCAAGCACATAGGCAGTGCAAACAAAAAAATCAAACACCCTTGATGTATGATTAATGAATCCAGAATTCAAATGGAGATAGTTTGGTAACAGTAAGAATATATTAAATCCTCACACATAAGACAAATCTGTTACAATATGCATTGTATTCTCTGAACCAGCAATGGAAGAAGAACACCCTATATGTAGAGAGAAGGAGAAATTTGTAGGATAGAACCTTTCATGGAACCAGAAAGGAGCTCTAAGCTGGAACCATTACAAAGTCAAAATTTCAACAATTTATACCACTAGCTGCCTTGGAAACCCAAAACAAGTTGCAACAAGCTACAGACAGCTAGGGCTAAATTTTCACCCACCTCAACCAACCAAAAATACATCAAAATTTAAAAAATCTTGGAGGGAAAACCAAGCACACGTCTATTAGACCAAGGATGATCTTCGCACTTGAGAAGAATCTTTGAGAAGGATAGGAAGATCATAAATTTACCATGCAAACCAAACTGACCAGACCTAAAAAATGCCTCGAGCAACAAAATTTGTCCTCCCCCACATGGCAAAACATCCCTACAAACACTCATGGCACCCTGGACCACACTGCAATAGCAAACGCCACTAAACCAATCAAATCTAGCCATGAAAGCATTCAATCCTGGTACTTCCTGTCGCAAAACTCTCTGCAAGTTTGAAATGGTCACATTCATGGTGCCAAAAGTAAATCAGCAGTCTACATTCAAATCTCAGCCAACTTTAAGTCATCACCGTAGATCTTCATCCCTTTCCCAGGCATCGGCAAGATTAACCGCAACAGGAATCAGTTACATTTGTGCTTGATTGCATGATCGCATGGCACCATTTTAACCTTTGTGATCATGCGACCGCAGCCACCAAACTGTGCAATGTCGATCACAAACCCTCTAAAGTCCTTGGCCACAACATCAATCTCTCAACCAACAAAAACCAAGCACCTTAACAAGACTAGCACCGTGGACCACCCCTAACTCCGCAACGGTGACGTTCATAGCAGTTGTTACATGATCACATAGCCAGGAGATAGGCTATGTGAACATGCAACAACTCTCCTACATTGCAACCCTTTACCATGTCATAACTCCACAACACCACTGAGAGTTAACACAAAGAGGTTAGTCGCATGGTCGCAGAGCCCATTTCCTGGCTATGCGATCATGTGACAACCCGCCAACACTGCAATCATTAACCTGCCCTATCACCACCACGTCACCACTCGCCACCAAAGAAAGACACACACCACTAGCAACAAAAGACAACGGGCCCACCTTTTTCCATATGTCACAACACTTTTTGTTGAATACCACACAGTCATACTGATACGGGACCCACCCACAAATAAGCCTTCGAAATCAAATGACAGATGCATGATCGCATGGGCTGCAAAGATTCCATGTGATTACATGACAACCACAGGATCAAGAATCTTTCCAAATGAACTAGGACCACCAAACAACTACAAATGGGCCCTAGCACATGTGGCACCCTTGTCACATGATCGCATAGCCAGAAAGTGGCCCTTGCACACATGTGACAAGCTACACCCCGTTACCTTGCCGCAACTGCCACCATTGAGGGTTAACACAAAATGTTAGTCACATGATTGCATAGCCTTGAAAAAGGCTATGCAAACATGTGACTAACCATCAGCATTCACCATTGCTGCCTACCCACCGACCAATCGGGAACTGCCACATCATGGAGACCAAACAACTGGGCCCTCCCTTCAAACATTGCAACCCTCGCCCCCACTGGTAAACCACCAAGTCACCCTTCTCTTTGGATCTCCCGAGCCCACTGACAAAATGCCACCTTACTACCACTGACACGTGTCAACTAGTTGCATGATCGCATAGCCAAAAATTGGGCTATGTGATCATGCGACAACCAACCAAAGGCCGCCACATAACCACCTCTGACAAATGGGTCCACCAGATAATTTACCTTCTTACCGCATCAATGACTCTTGTTAAATTGTGGAGATTAAAAATCTTGCATCTTTTCCTCACGGTATGGCAAGGATCGTTGATCCTGCACACCCGTTAACAATCTGTTAGAGCCCCCTGAGATGGGCCCACTGGGACATGTGTCAACCGGTTGCATGGTCACATGTCAGAAATTTTTGACATGCGATCATGTGACAACCAATCATTTGAAACCCTTGAAGACTCGGGTTCACAAGACAGGTGGCAATTAGTCGCAACTTCATGAGAAATAAACCTCGTGCAACTTTTCTATGCGAACAAGCGACAGCCCATTGATTATGTCCAAACTTTAACCATGTCGGGCAATGAGAAGAACTAGGTCCCACCAACTGATTTCACTTGTGCACCTAGGATCAAGGTCAAAAATAGACAAAGTTTTTGACACAGCGAAAGACTGAAAACACATAGAGTTTTCGATGCCAGAAGACAAGCGTGCAAAAATAGGAAGCACAAGGTTGAAAATAATGAAGGTTTTCACACAGACCAAAAACATCATGGATTTTCAAAAACACTATGGGTTTTTGACACTTTGGCAGATTCTCGAAATTGTTTCCTGCAGACCTTAGAACTTGAATAACTTTCTGGATTTGCGATTCAGGAGATGTGATCTGAAATGGAGCAAGGTGACACAATGAAGAACACAGGGCAGGACACTTCAAGAAAACTTGCAAGGAAATGGGCCATTTTCAAAGAATTTTTGCTATGACTAGAAAATGGACTAACACACCTGAGACAAAAGTAATGTCACTTGACAAGAATTTTGTGTCACTTAAAGAAATGTCACCTACGATGAATAAAATCACACCTACAACATTTTTCTTAGAATTTTCACTTGTACTTAACTATTTTTTGATTTAATTTTTGAAACATTTTAGTACATCAAGATGATTGATTGGAATGATATGATTAGGTCAGTTACATTTGCACTAAACAATTGATTAGGATATTAGTATAGTAATACCAACGAAGTTGATTTGTTAATCTGTTATGATAGGGTGATGGTTTGATATTTTACTTTCAAGATCTAGAGAGATAAAACAATGATTTTCCTTCCTCAAGATATAGAGTTAGGAGTTTTGATGCCCTCATGATGAGAAAATGGATTTTAGAATAACTTGATCAACTTTAGATGTTCCTTGATATAATATGATGATATGATTCTTTTGTTCTTTTCCAAATAGGTTGACTTCCCTATATTATATATCTAATTAGTTTCGTCATGGGTTATTGACCTCGAGTAGACATTGACTATGGTTGAGTACCATGTTATAGAGCTATGTGGTTTGAGCTTCCTTCTTGATCTTCCTCGGTTCCAGCTGAACCATGGGTTATTGACAGCTGTGTCGGAGTGTTGGCACTCTGACCATAATACTTTCCATCTTCCTCATGGTGAGATGATGATCACGCTTGAGGACGTGTATTGTTTGCTACGGATTCCTTGTCGAGGAGAGATTGTTTATTATGATTCTATGTATGATTCTACCATCTACTGATGAGTGATTGGGAATAATTTGATTGATGATGATATGATCACATGGCCATAGTTTTCTTTTTTCCCTACATTGCATGCAGTTCTTGGTGCATTGATTGGTTGTCTACTTCCTGACCGATGAGGTCATAGTTTTTCCATTGGTTGGGGTAGGATTCTAGAGGATTTACTAGCATAACTTGATGTTTTGATTGGGGTTCTTGTGTGATAGCATAGTTATATCAAGATCTCCATGAGGTAGTGTACAGAGAGAGTTCTTCTTTATCTATCAGTGCTATTATTCTCCAGTTATGGATCTGGGAGCATCTTCTGATTACCAGGCCTATTTCTAATAGGAGACAGTCACGTGGATATCCATATGCTTTTCTATATATTGGTATGGTGATTCAACATCATTTAGGTCATCTAGATTATTGGAGACATCAAATAGATGATCTTGATCAGGTTACATGGTGTCCCGACCTTGATTGTGATCTCTGGTGGGAGGATGATGATGAGTTGCCATATATGTTTACTCCTCATTGGATGATTGACTAATTTGATATTATTATTGAGTGGTTTTGTTTTGGTTGAGTTTCCAAACAGTATGGTAGGATACAAGATATGCCTCTGGGCAATGCATTATATGCATGAGTATAGGTCGAGAGATCTTTATGGGGCCCTTGTATTGATTATCAGTTTGCCTTAGCTTAGATTGTCAATTTTCCTTTCTATAGATGGGAGATGTTGATAGGTATGTATGATGCAAGGATGTCCCATGAGTATCAAGATTGGTGGTCTTGAAATAGGTTTATTCATTTCACAGATCCAGCGGAGCCTATTCTAGTTCAACATGGTGGTGGCGGTGGTGGTGATGATGGGCATGGTGGTGGTAGACATCAGAGATGTTGAGGATGTAGAGCTCCTCTATTTGTTGTAGGTAGAGGATTGGTGAGGGATGGACATGGTTAGGATAGAGCTAGAGATAGATAGGTTGATGCAATCCAAATAGTTCATCCTAGAGCAGCAATTAGGTAGGATAGAGTTCATTGACATCAGAGAGCTTAGAGATGGGCTCATGTTGAGGCTGCTAGATAGGTTCTTGGGGGTTTAGATCCTTTGGTGCAGTTACAGAGAGTTGGTCTCACATAACAAGATGATGATGCTTAGCAGGTTCAGGGTCAGCAGGTTCTAGCACAACAGATGCCTCCACCAGCTCAGCAGCCAGAGGATCATAGACAGGATGCACAGGATGTTCCCACTATTGGTTCTTTAGCCCGAGATATGTAGTCTATGAGGACAAAGATGTCTTCTATTGTGGGGTGTTTAGATTAGGTTGCTACCTTGATGCAACAATTTATTTCAGTAGTGGTTGTTCAGAGACCTAGCAAAGCAAGCACTTCTTAGGCTCCTCCTCCATAGAATGATAGAGATCTAGGTGGTTCTGGTGCTGCGAGATTGTGATTGATTGATGACAGATTTGTTTATCATTGATGTCCTCTATTGCACATTTATGTTATTGATCAGAACCTTTGATGTACCACTTTCATGATATTATATTTGGATATACTTTGATGTATTGGATCCTTTGAGAAACATTCTTTTTATGATATATGATGATCTATTCCTTCATCTCTTATTGATGAGTTAATTTATGAGATTATCTTATATGCAGCTATATGATGTTTATGATGCATTTAATTTTATGCGATGGATGCAATGTATATTATTTTTATGATATAGATAGATGGATGTGTTGATGTATGAATATTATGAGATGTTTTCTATTTTTCAATGTATGGATGCAAATTATTTTATGGTCATAGGGATATGGATGATCCTATTTTTTTTTATTTTCAAATGTATGCAATTTTATCCATAACTATATGTATGCAAATGATGTATGAGTTATGGTTCTTTTCATTTTCTGTCTATTTATGTATAATGACTAATGATTAATGTTATGCATGAATGCAAAAGATAATCTCACTTTCATTTTTTTGAAGCTAGAATCATGATTTTTGAATTGAATCCTACCCATTTCATTTTTCCCCTTGTAATTTAAGCTAAGAAAGGCAAAAAAATATATACAATGCACTTCATCTAACATGTATGTAGCTAACTATCAATATTCAAGATTTAGAGCTTATAATCATCATTGAGCATTTCTGGATCCCATTTTTTAGTACAATCATCACTAGTTCAACTATGATGATATTATAGATCTCTATAATTTTGTTGACTATTAGTGTCTTACACTTAGTCATATATATAGGCAAGGATGGTCGGTCATCACTGCGATTGAGTCATTCTGTAAAGGCTGAGTTTTGTATTGTATACTTACTGAGCAGTAGTACTGTCGAGTAAAGTCACAGTCACAATATGTTTGTAATATGCCAAGTATAGTTATTGTTGAGCTACATATATCAATGATGCTGAGTACAATAGATATCGAGTACAATAGATGTCAAGGATAGTTGATGTTGAGTGCCAGGGATAACTTTTGCCGAGTTAGCCAGAATTGGCATACAAGTCTAGAATGGCACAATGATCGAGGTAAACCATTTTTGGTGATAATTATATTTTGTATGTTGTCTATTGAGGTAATTAGAGAGGTGGTTACACATCCATATTGCTATCATTGATCCCTATGTATAACCTTTAGCCAATTAGAAAATTGTATAGTATAGGTGGCAATAGGAATATATCTGGACCGTAGATCTTGTAACGGTAAAACATTTTTGCTACTATATAAAGGAAGATCTAGGATAGAGATGGGTGTGAATCAGAGAGTAAATTAGAGACATTGAGATCGAATGAATACTATGTGTATGAGGAAATAATCAGGAGAAGTATTCAAACAAAGTTCAATGACCAAGCAAAGCAGTGAAAGGACAGAGTCAAGGAAGATCAGATAGAAGAGATCACAATCATATAGTAAAGAGAAGATCTGTTATCAACATATTAGTGCAAACCAAAGGATCATATACTGAGACATTTTAACTAGTGTATCAGGGTAAATCTCTTAACCAAGTAGTCTTAGCAGACTTTTGTAAATCTCTTTACCGAGTGCTTACTTTATTGTAAGTTTGTAAATCCTTTAACAAGGTAGACTAAATAAGTCTGTTAGCTTTTAACAGAGCAGACCTTTCATAGGGTAGATCATGATATGATCAAATTTTGTAAGCCCTAATAGGCAATATTTATTATCTGTAGTAGTGAAGATTTGTGGGTGTCTTCCCCACCCCATTTTTACCTTTCAAGGGTTTTTGGGTTACCAAATCTATTGTGTTATGTGTGATTTCATGTATGCTATTTGACATGATATATTACTTAGATTGTTCAAGTTTTGTTTACATGATGCATAAAGTTCTAACATTTTAAAGAGATAGAAGTTAGTAAGTTCTAATTCACCCCCCACTCTCAGTACTACTTTCCCATTTGTATATTGGTATCAGAGCAAAAGGTTTTCTCATAGGAAAGTCTAACCACTTGAGGAAAAGATCTTAAGATGGAAGTTTACAAACTGGGAAAAGTTATAGAGAATCAAAAGATTGAAGTTCAGCTAGTATTACAATAGCTGGAAGTAGCCAGAGGGGAACTAAAGAAATCCTTGAGCAAAAGAAGAGAAATTACTATTCAACAAAGTGAGCCACTATACAAGGAAGAAGACACCACTAGACTATTTGATACTAGTAATTCAATAAAAAATGACAAAGCCATGAAAGAATTGCTAGAGAAAAATATCATACTGAATGATGAAATCAGGACTCTAAAAAGAGAATAGGAAATTCAATCTGTCAGACTCTATGAAGTAGTGGAGTAGAAAAAGAAAGCTAAAGATGATAAAGCAATGGCTAAAGAAGACAAAAGACAAATTGCAATAAGGCTAGATGAAAGAACAAGTGATATACAAAGGTTGACTAATAATCAACTAGATATGGTAAATCAACTATTGCTAGCCAACCAAGAATTGGGTAGGAAAGACTTGGAGAACAATCAACTAAAACATGAAAATGATCAGCTGAAACATGAGTTGAGAACTGAGAAAGAAATCAATGAAAGGATGAACAAACCTAATGAAGCTACAAAGTATTTTGAAGAACTGTTAAGGTCAACTAGGAGATCTGGTGATAGATCTGGACTTGGACTGAATGATCAATCATCTACTGAAGAAGGAGAGTCATCAAAAGATGGAGAACAGAAGATTGCTAAACCAAAGAACAAAAAACCCACATGTCATCACTGTGGGAAGCCAGGACATACAACCAACATATATGCAGAAGCAAACATGGTAAGAATAATTGCAAACTTAATTTTAATGGACAATGCTTTAACTGCAAGAAGCATGGACATCAAGCACATAAATGTAGATCTAAAGCTACCATTTCATCCACCTCACCCAAGTTTCAAGGAAGTTGTTTCAATTGTCAGAAGTATGGGCACAAAGCTTACAAATGCTGATCTAGACCAAGGTGGTCAACTAATGAGAAAACAAAGCTAGTCACATAGCGTAAGAGTTACAATTGGGATTACAACACTTGGTACAATTGCCATTATTGTGATAAGTATGGACATATTGGAGAAAATTGCATGAAGACTCATTTTAGAGGCAAATCTAAAAGCTAGATGAATGGAAGCATGGTCTGTTGTAAATGTAATAAGGTTGGTCATTTAAAGAGAGATTGTAGATCACCAATGCTGAGCAATGTTAACAACCAGAATGAGAACATCCGTGAAAAAATGAGGAACCAAATGGAAAAGTCATGGAGGAAGAAAGAAGAAGGAACAACAAGTGAAGCAAGCACATATGAGGTCACCCAATCTGATGGATCAGGTGATCACACTTCTTCCAACTAAGCATGAAAGGTATGTCTAGAATTGATTCTTTCAAAGCCTTACTTTACATCAGTTCCTAACATAGAATTGAGAAAAAGTCCATATCTACATAGATTAAGATGCATTAGGACATATCTGAGAAAAAATAGAAAATTTCATTTTGATGTCAAGCATCAGTGTCATGATCAAGCTAACAATGTTTGTCGAGCACCTGTTATTGCCATGCCAAGTTGTATCACAACAGTTACATCGACCAAGCTTGTGTCTAACTAAGTTTAACATAAGTTTTCCGAGATAGTTGTATTTCACCTAAAATCTGTACGAAGCATTTATGAGGCCCTAATCCATTTTTTTTGGATTCTATAAAGCGGAAAGTTGTCATTAATTTTATTTCACCAGGCTATTCGAGATTTTAGAGTGATTCAAAATTTGTGCAACCCAGATCAAGAAAAGAGATTCTAAATCTTCTCAGCATGTCGTCAGCAAAATTCATCTACAAGGTTAATTGACAAAAAGGTACTTTACCGAGCAACCATTTTCTTTTCAAAAATTACAATTTGAAATGGCATCGTCTTCATTCGCACCAGTCAGGAAATAGGGAATGGAATTTTTCAATGTACAACTTGTAAGGAATGAAGTCTACAAACTGAGGGTATTCAAGGCAATATCCAAAAGTGTGATCAAAGGAGATTTGAACGGAGCCCTATCTGCGACCCCAAAAAATGTGTTAATGATGAACAATGTTAGGTCCTACTATATGTGTAAAATTGGAGAAATTGATGATTACAAGATCAGGGAAGCATATGATAAATTGTGTATCAACGGAGTGCTGAAGCCGAAGCACAAGGTCATTACCAACCAAGGGTTAGTACATGCCCTAAATTTCCCACAAAATTTTAAGCTAGAATGGATAAAGACTATGTTAGGTCAAGTGCACGACATGCAATTATGGTTGGAAGATGGACTGGTGAAGATTATGAAGGAAATGATACATGATGTCACTGGTTACCCTACCATTGATAGAAAGAGAATGATGAAATGTGCAGGAAAAGAGGATATTCAAGAAAACACACAGGCAGTCTAGAACAAATGCGAAATGACAATTTCCACCATCACTGATCTAGAAATTGACTTCACTATTAGATTTATCTCGCATAAGTTTTACCAATCCAGTTAGTTGGACAACATCCCCTGTATGGCAGTGGACCAAGCTTGGAAGATAATAAAGAAAGGGCACACATATGACCTTGTCGAGCTCCAACTGACTCAACTTGCCAAGAACTTGAACTCCATCAGGATGGCAAAGAAATCTATGTGTAATTTTGGTTCCTTGTTGATCTGTATATTCTTTTATGTTAAAAAGTGTTTTCCTACACATGGTGATGTGAAATGGGATAAGAAGAAACCCATTACTATTCAGATTAATGATTTCATAAATGAGAGTGGTGATGATTTTGAAGGGATAATGGACAATTATTTCATTGAGTTTAAGAAGAAGATGAGAAATAGGACTAGAGTCCCTA
Source organism: Chamaecyparis obtusa (assembly GCA_027943335.1). Taxonomy (NCBI): domain Eukaryota; kingdom Viridiplantae; phylum Streptophyta; class Pinopsida; order Cupressales; family Cupressaceae; genus Chamaecyparis; species Chamaecyparis obtusa. The sequence goes on along the minus strand of BSBK01001728.1, from coordinate 3,893,969 downwards.
TGTCTCTGATTGAGAAATATAGTAAAGACATATGTTTTCTAGTAGACACAGACTTTACCTATGCACAGGCAGTCCTACCTAGGGTTTCATGGTTGATGCCACTACCCTATGAACTCAATATTGATGAAGCTACTCCTACAATCACAGCCCTCTTAGCTGAGGAAATTGATAACAAGGCTCCTTACTTTGGTACATTTGAAGAGGCCAAATCCAAGATCTCTTTGGGATTATTAGATGCCACCACTGAGAGAAGAAGAAAGAAAATAGTAAAGAATCTGGAGGAGTATGTAAAAGAATCTGGCAATGATGCACCATTGGAGTTAACCCAAGGGTTAGGAGAAGATGAGAAGAGTGCAACAAGTGGCAATGAGATAGAAGAAGAAGAAGAGAAGAAACCAATAATTGCTGAGTCCCCACCTAAAAGAAGAGTGTTGAAAAAAAAAGTGTTTGAGACACCATCACTTAGACCTCAGCCAAAAAGGACTACTACTAGGACTCCTAAGATGCCTCCTGCATCTACAAAGTGAAAATATACTCAATCCAAGATAGTGTCGACCAAGGTTATGTAGAAGCCAAGAAGGAAACTTGTTCTACCAAAAGATGATGAAACAACAGAAAGTGATGAAGCAATAAAAGGGAAGGCAACACAACAGGGTTCACATCAACTCACTGTTGATGAATTATGTAGTAAGATTACTAGCATAGTTGCAGTTGATGAAGTGAAGAGATTAAAGTTTGGACTTCTATGTAGTGGAGATAAAGAGAAAGTTGAGGATGCTATTCTTGAAATGTTATGCACTTTCAAGATGCTACCGATTGAAATTGAAAATAGGATTCCAAAGGAATTGTGCAACAGAGTCACATAGAAGTGGGAGTATGCTTTACAAACTAAGAAGGAAATAAGAGAGAGTACACTAGCACAAGTTGAATCCACTCTCACTCCTACAAATATCAAAAAGACAATTAACGATTATAGAGGAAAATTTGATCCTAAGCTTAGAGCCTATCTTATTCTTCAACAAAAGGTTGAAGATGTTGTGCTGGAAAGTTTAAAAATTTTGAAAATAGTGTTTGGACTATTGGTTGATAAAGATGAAGGACAGGTTGCTAGCACTTCATAGGCCACAAAACCTGAAGCAAAACACAATAAAATGGAGACTGATACTCCTAAGGAAATGAAATCTTAGGATACTTTTGAAGTCCATATTATTGATATACCAAAGGAGAACCCCATTAAGACCTCATTCCTAACTGAGGATGATCTAAAGAACATAGCAGCAACTAAAACATCTCTGCCAGGTAGTAACACTATACTATTGCAAGTCATGGATTATCCCACCATCTCAAGTGCACAATTTGCTAATGGAAATCCTACTATACCTAAAGTTGTTACTATTGATGAGTTAGTTGGTACAAGTCTTACCGAGGAATCAATCAAGTTGATACCATTAACTCACTCTACCGAAGAAGAAGTTAAAGTAGAAGATAACATTCAGAGTCCTCCTAAGGAAGAACATAGCACAGAAGGACATGGAACAAAGCTAGATGAACAAGTTGTTTGACCTCTTGCTGAGGAAAAGGAGAAAGAAGAAGGAAACAATAGAGTAAAATTCATTAAAGAACAAGCGTCAAAGGAACAAGAGGCCATCAAAGCTCTTGTACAACTACCACATGGAAGCACCCCACCGAGAGCACCAAAGGACAAAGATGAGGTAACAATTGATGAAGAAATTGTTATTCCTAAATGGGATACTAATAACCTTACTTTCGAGAAGCTACAGATAATGAAAGATTTGTTGACAAGGAAAAGTAGACAAGTAGAACTCTGAAGGGAGCATCAGCAAAAATAGGTTCTTCATGAAATAAAGGACATATTTAATGAAGTTTATGACTTATCTGATGTAAATAGTTTCATTCCTATATTAGAATTAATAGAAATAGGAAATACTGAGAGGGGAGGGTGAATCAGTATTTCACAAACTTTTTTTTTGCCCACTTATGGATATAACAGATTACTTTAGTGCATACAAAGATTATCAAGCTAATTAACAAACATAGCAGTAAATAGAAAGAACTCATAACACATCATATGTTCTCAAGGAAACCCTGGCCAAGGGAAAACCCTGGTGGGGATGGTACCCACAAAGATCACTAATCAAAAGTATCCTATTAGGGATATTAGACCCTGTTAGGAGTCAATTTACAATATATAGTAGATCTATCCTGGTTAAAGGACTTTAGGCCTTGTTAGAAGCCTTAACCCTATTAGGAGTTAGATTACAAAACCTGATCACCAGCTGAGCTCACTGCCCAAATAGGTAATACAAAAATGTTTCTGACTATAATATGGTACTGCTTACAACTTCGTATCAATAGCCTTTTCTGCTATCACAATAAACAACTATCGCAAGTTATCTTTTCTTTCTTTTTACATATCACTTCTATATTTCATTACATTTCAAGTATACCTAATATATGAGTTATTAAAGCTAATAACTTTACATGGTCGGCATCCAAAATATTTATCCAAGAGTAAACATCTAGGATGTCATCCCTTCATAATGTTAAGTCATTATTTTGACAAGCAAAAATAATCCCTTAACTCTTTTGCTAAAACTATCTCCAAAACTGTTATGTCTGCAAAATTGTCTTCAGTAAACTTTGAATAACTTTGTCCGTACTACTCCAAAATTTATGTGCACTGAGATGGGGTATCCTCATACTCTATAGAAGCTTTAGTTAACTGTGAAAAAAAAAATATTGCTCCAGTGGATGTCGCCAACTAAATCTTCATCAGGTGCTCTGTCAGGATCACTGTATTCAAACTTAGACAATTTCTTCCTTCAATTTTGCATACTTGCATTCCAGATTCTGCGCTCTCAATAGAGATCATATGTTGCCATAATGACAACATCTATGCATCCATGTTGGCCAAATTTCCAACAAGAACAACTTGTACATATTGTTCAAAAAGTAAATAATGACCTGAGTTGTGCAAGTGATAAGCTATTCGAATGGTCAGAATGTAGATTTGAGACAAAAATGCTGGATAAGATATCTACCGAGATAGCAATCAAACAAGTTGATTTGTCAACTTTGGTTAAGGAGAGTGAGAGATTAGTTGTGGATGGACAGTCTCTACTGGCCAAGATATGCAATGTTGAACTATTCATAGATGAGAACCAACGCTTGCTTGAAACTCTCAAGCAAGAGATCAAAGTTTCCAGTCAGTCCCTGACTTTGGATGCCAGCACTAGTGCCAGACATTATGTTAAGGTAATGTAGACATAGGGTAAGTTAGCTGAGCTGATGGAAAATGATGGCAAGATTTTCTCTTGCCTACTTTCTATTCAAACTATTCCTACACCACATCTGGAAGCTATACAGAGAAAATTAGCCAAGGCTAAAACATTGATCTAGAGTGACTCACAATTGTCTATAGCCAAAGGTCTCATCAGTCTGGCCTCTAATTTAGAAATACAAAATGAAGTGTTAAATCTCACTTCAACTACATGGACAGATGCATTATACATGATCACGGTGCTTCACAGACCTTTTCTGGAGAAAATTTGTAACTTACCTACTGATGAGGAAATTAGTCATGTCAAAAACAAGGGGGAATTATCATGACATGAGTGTGAACAGGGACAGGTAACACAATTTTGAAAATGTATATATATCTTAGGGGGAGTTTTAGGCTATACAAACATATTTTTGTAATTGTATATATGAATGTCATGACAAAGTGTTTTTTGCCACTAATGTCAAAGGGGGAGATTGTAGATCTCTATAATTTTGTTGACTATTAGTGTCTTACACTTAGTCATATATCTAGGCAAGGATGGTCGGTCATCATTGCGACCGAGTCATTCTGTAATGGCTGAGTTTTGTATCGTATACTTACTGAGCAGTAGTACTATTGAGTAAAGTCACCATCATAATATGTTTGTAATATGTTGAGTATAGTTATTGCTGAGCTACATATATCAATGATGCCGAGTACAATAGATGCCAAGCACAGTTGATGCCGAGTGCCAGGGATAACTTTTGCCAAGTTATCCAGAATTTGCATACAAGTCTGGAATGGTACAATGATCGAAGTAAACCATTTTTGGTGATAATTATATTTTGTATGTTGTCTATTGAGGTAATCACAGAGGTGGTTATGCATCCATATTGCTATCATTGATCCCTATGTATAACCTTTAGCCAATTAGAAAATTGTATAGTATAGGTGGCAATAGGAATATATTTGGACCGTAGATCTTGGAATGGTAAAATATTTTTGCTACTATATAAAGGAAGATCTAGGACAGAGATGGGTGTGAATCAGAGAGTAAATTAGAGACATTGAGATCGAATGAATACTATGAGTATGAGGAAATAATCAGAAGTATTCAAACAAAGTTCAGTGACCGAGCAAAGCAGTGAAAGGATAGAGTCAAGGAAGATCAGATAGAAGAGATCATAATCATACAGTAAAGAGAAGATATGTTATCAACATATCAGTGCAAACTGAAGGATCATATACTGAGACATTTTAACCAATGTATTAGGGTAAATCTCTTAACCAAGTAGTCTTAGCAGACTTTTGTAAATCTCTTTACCAAGTGCTTACTTTATTGTAAGTTTGTAAATCCTTTAACAAGGTAGACTAAATAAGTCTCTTAGCTTTTAACAGAGGAGACCTTTCACAGGATAGATCATGATATGATCAAATTTTGTAAGCCCTAATAGGCAAACTTTATTATCTATAGTAGTGAAGATTTGTGGGTGTCATCCCCACCCCAGTTTTACCTTTCAAGGGTTTCTGGATTACCAAATCTATTGTGTTATGTGTGATTTCATGTATGCTGTTTGACATGATATATTACTTAGATTGTTCAAGTTTTGTTTACATGATGCATAAAGTTCTAACAGTTTAAAGAGATAGAAGTTAGTAAGTTCTAATTCACCCCCCCCTCTCAGTACTACTTTCCCATTTGTATTTCCAACAGATATGAATACTTTTGCCTTTTTCTTTTGCTTTCCCATCAGTCTCTTCAATATGACTGTCACTGATTGAAGCCAATCATGAGAGTGCGAATACCAATTTTGGTAGATTCTATGTTGCAAGTGGATGTTGGTATTATGATATTAAAGATCAAAATGGCCAAGGTATCCGTTTGCGTAAACAAGCAGAAATCTCCATTTTATTCTATGTACAAGTCCTCGATTATTCTTTGATGATCACATCTTTAGACAAATAATACATGATTTAAAATTTTGATTTTAAGATAGTCATTTAGAAATCAAGAAAATATCATCCTTTCATTATAGCTTGTCTAGTCTAAAACTTTCATCAATTCGCTAGAAAGGAATGATTTCATCAATTGAGTCAACACTTAGAAAAAATTTTGCCATGTTTTTCAAATCCATAGTTCAAGTGTAGTTCCATCCATTTCATACTTTTAATCCTGATAAAGAGTAAGGTCATTTAAATTCTTGGATCAAATTTTCATTTTAGGCTCACATTGGATTGGGACATAGATTTGATTAAGTGTTCCTCTTTTGAGTGTGATGAATTGATTCTCTGATTGAATAAAGCTTGTTGATGAATCCTTTCTCCTTGAGAGTAGATTGCCCCTAGTTTGATATTGATTTCATTTATGGGACTTAGGACAATTTTTCAATTGGGTGACCAAAATCTTAAGGTACTTGCAAATGCAACTGTGGGGTTTTATTATGCAATATATACAAATGCTGGTGAATGCAATATTAACAAGGTGACCTTCTAAGTATGCAACTGACTTGGACTTTCAATGGTGCCCATTTACCAGGTTTTCACTGATTCAATGGATCAAGCTCTTTTTTCTATTTTTAAAGATTTTCTCTTTTTTTTCTACCAAGGTGTCTATTTGCTAGGTTTTCACCAAGGCACTTTTCTTCTTTTTTGATTTTTTTGTATTTTTCTTTTTTTTCAATTTTATTTTTTTTTATTATCAAGGTGCCTATTTGCTAGGTTTTCACCAAGACAACATATTTTTGAGGATCATATTTGAATGTTTTTCCTTTCTTCATGCTCAATTTTCCACTATTTTTTATCTTTTGTGTTTTTCCAAATGTTTTTGATATTTTAATCTTTTCCAATGTTTTTGGTATTTTCAACTTTTCCAATGTTTTTGGTATTTTCAACTTTTCCATTGTTTTTGGTATTTTCAAGATCTCTTTTGAACTATGTACAATAAATATGATGCTCTCCATCTGATACTCTTTATACTCTTTCGTCTACCTTAGGTATAGAACCTTTTGAGATGTATGCTATTTATAGGTTCTTGTAACTCTTCACCATCACAATCTGATAACTTTTATGTGCCGGTCCCAAAAATCTTCAACAATGAGAAATGGTCCTAACCAGTTTGCTTCCCACTTTCCTTTTTTCTCTCTTTCTACTTGGTTCTTTGGATTTTCACGCAACACTAGATCACCTATTTGGAATGTCCTTGGTTTGATGTGTTTATTGTAAAACCTTGACATTCTATTCTGGTACACCTTTAAGCGATCAAAAGCTTCTTTCTATTTTTCATCCAAGAGTTCTAGTTCTTGTAGCCTAGTAACCCTATAGTCTTCCTTGTTTATCAATCCCTGCATAGATATCCTCAAGGATGGAAGTTCTACCTCCAAAGGCAAAATTGCTTCTATTCCAAAGACTAAGGAGAAGGGTGTAGCCCCTATTGGCATCCTTATGCTTGTCCTATAAGCCCACAAGGTTGGGTTTATCTTGATATGCCAATCTCTACCAAAATTATCCACTGTTCTCTTCAAGATTTTCAATATATTTTTGTTTGTTGCTTCAGCTTGTCTATTACCTTGAGGGTAATAGATTGAAGATGAATGATGTATCATGTGAAATTTGGTACACAATTCTGTTATGTCTTTGTTCTTGAAATGCCTTGCATTATCCATTATAATGGCATGAGGTACACCATATCTACAAATTATATGATTTAGGATAAACAAGGATATTTGTTTGCCTATTGAAGTTGATAGGGGTACAACTTCCACCCACTTAGTAAAGTATTATGTGGCCATTATGATGAATTTATGCCCATTCAAAGATGGTGGATGAATCATTCCTATTAGATCTAGACCCCACTGATAGAATGGCCAAGGTGTTGTCATAGGATGAAGTTCTTGCACCAGCGCATGTATCAATTTTTTGTGGAATTGACACTTCTTACAAGTTTTTGCAAAGTTACAAGAATCTTTTTCCATGGTAGGCCAAAAATATCCTATCCTAAGAAGTTTCTTAGCTAAAGATAATCCATTTGAGAGTGATCCAAAAATTCCTTCATGAATTTATTGTAAGGCTAAGTTTGATTCTTCCTCTTCTAAACACCTAAGGAGCATTCCGTCAAGACTTTTCTGATACAATGTTTCGGCAATTATAGTATATTTGGTGGCTTTTCTAATGAAGCTTTTCTTTTGGTTTCTAGTTTGATTGATAGGAAGGGTTTGGTCTTTCAAATAGGTGTAAATGGGTCCATACCAAGGTGAGTCAGTTGTGGTAAGTAGGAAAATGGTATAAGGATGGGTTGGATCATATGCGGGTTGAATCACTTCTTCTACCAAGAACTTGTATCTATCACTCTGATTAGGCATCTACAAAAGTGATGCTAAGGTAGCCATGGCATCTGCTACTTTGTTCTTTTCTCTCAGCACTTGTTCAAATGTGATGATTATGAAATACTTCTTGAGATTATCCACCATGATTTTATAAGGTACTAATTTGTCATCTTTCATCTGATATTCTTCATTGACTTGATTTATGACTAATTGTGAATCTCCATATACCTTTAATTATGTTACTTTCCATTCTAATGCCAACTTGATTCCAATAACCAAGGCTTCATATTCTACTATATTGTTTGTACATGGGAATAGAAATTTGTATAACTTAGTGATTGTGGAGCCTTGAGGAGTTATTAGAAGTATGCGTGCTCCTAACCCATGGTGAGTGTAGGAACCATCAAAATAAAGCTGCCATGTTTTTTCCTCAACATTTACAATCTCTGCATTTGGGAATTCAACTTGTATAGGATAATCATCATGAAGTGGTGCTTCTGCTAATTGGTTTGCAATGACTTTCCCTTTAATTTCTTTTCTGTCAACATATTCTATATCAAATTAACTTAGGATCATCACCCACTTTGCTAATCTTCCATTTAATGTTGTTTTGCTTAGTAGATACTTCAAAGGGTCAATTTTGGCAATGAGCCTTATCTTGTGGGCTAGTATATAATGGCATAATTTTTGGGAAGCAAAAACTATAGCCAAGCATGCCCTTTCCATGAAGGTATAGTTCAACTCATAATTGACTGAGGTTCTACTAATGTAGTAGATTGCCTTCTCTTTTCCATTCTCATCCTCTTGTGCTAGAAGTGCCCCCAATGAATTCTCTGTTGTTGAAATGTACAAGATTAAGGGCTTTCCTTTGATAGGTGGCATCAATATTGGTGGGTTCATGAGGTATTTCTTTAGTATATTGAAGGCTTCTTCACATTTTTCATCCCACTTGAAGATTGTATCTTTATGCAAGAGTTGGGTGAAATTATGGCATTTTTCTACCAATTGACAGATGAATCTCCTAATGGATTGTATCCTTCCTTGTAAAGATCTCATCTGACTAATGGTTTTAGGTGCTTCCATTTCCATTATGGCCTTCACTTTAGCGGGATCAACCTCTATCACTTTGGCAGATACAATGTAACCTAGAAGTTTACCAGATTGAACTCCAAAAGCACATTTCTTAGGATTAAGCCTTACTTTGAACTCCTCTAACCTTTCAAAAAAATTTGCCAAGATAGGTAGATGTTCTTTTCTTGAATGTGACTTTGCTAGTATGTTGTCCACATAATCCTCCATGAACTTATGCATCATAGCATGGAATATTGTAGTCATTGCTCTTTGATATGTTGCTCTAGCATTTTTTAAGCCAAAAGGCATGACATTCCAACAAAATATAGCCCATGCACATGTAAAGGTAGTTTTATCTTGGTCTTCGGGTGCTATCTTGATCTAATTATGGCCACTAAATCCATCCATGAGTGAAAACATGGAGTGTCTCATTGTTAGGTCTACAATGGCATTAATGCTCGGAAGTGAGAAATCATCTCTAGGACATGCCAAATTTAAGTCCATGAAATCTGTGCATATTCTGATGGACTTATCCACTTTTGATACCAGCACTATATTGGAGATCCATTGTGCATAATCAATGTCTCTTATAAACCCCACCTTTAATAGCTTCTCTAATTCCACTTTGACAAGTAGGGCTATATGAGGGTGCATTTTCCTTAGTTTTTGCTTGACCGGTTTGGCTCCTTCCTTTATATTGAGATGATGCATTATCAAATTTGAGTCTAAACCTAGCATGTCATCATAATACCATGTGAAGTTAACTTGCTTCTCCTTGAAGAACTTGATAAACTCTATTCTTTCTTCACTTGATAGGGATGATGCTAAGTGGATGAACTTTGGCTCTATTTCTAATCCAATGTTTATCTTTTCTATTGGCCTGATTAGAATTGGAGACCTTTCTTCATAGTGATCTAGTAGAACATCCAAACTCCCTTCTATAGGTGCCTCATTTGGGTTTTCACCTTTAGAAACATCCTTTATTTCTTTTTTTCTTTCTTTTGGATCTAATGTTGCCACAAAGTGGTTTTCAACACTCGATTCTTTTCCTTTTCTATTTTTTTTTATTTTTTCATTTTTTCTTGGATTAAGATTTTGGATGGTCCCTTTGATCATTTCTTCTTGATAGTCCTTGGTAAAAGAAGGTTCAACCACATTGAGGTATTGGGATAGCATGTTGTCATTCAAGAAAGTCAGTAAGGTATCGAGTTCAATGGTATCCCATTCAATTAGGTCTAGCCAAATGAGAGTTAAAGGGTCAACACATGGGTTTGTCATGATTGGGCTTAAAGTGTATATCTCATTGTTTTAGGGTTCATAAATTGTATCAAGAAGATCTCGGACATGTGCTTCCTCTAAATTCTCTAAAGAAGAAGGATCAAAATCCTCCTCACTAGACTCCACTATGGTTTCTATTGGATAAAACTCATGGGGATTAAACCTAGCATTTGATTCTTCCATATTAGGTCTCCATGAAGGAACATATGGCTCACCTACCCATTGATTTATTTCTATTTCTATGATTGGCACATTATTTGGACCCTCTTGACTAGAACTAGATGCTTGGTTTGAAGTTGATTCCACCATTAGTCCTTTATTTTTAGTAGAAGCATAGGTATGAATGACATCAATACCCTTGTCTTGGCATGACTCCTCTGATAGGGTCTCTGATTCCCATTCATTAGAATCCTCATCACTATGAGATTCTAATTGGAGTATTTGATCATATACTTTGGGATAATGTTTTTGTGTATATCCTTCTTCAAGATATCCTAAATCTATTTTCACCTTGGAATCTCGCCATGTAGATTCTAGGGGTTCAATTAGCCCTTCATTTCTTGTGCCTAAAGGTCCTTGACCTTTGTACCCATCTTTGCATGATTGGAAAACCTTTACCATATTGATGAGTAGGGATGATTATATTTTGAATGTGCTTGACGTGAAAACTTGATTCTTCACCCTTGTATAACCAATTTAGAATTTCATTATCCTCTTCACTCATGGTGGATGATGTACTTTCCCTTACAAATTTTTCATTATATTTATGAGGTAGACTTGGAGGTTTTCCAAAGGAATTTTGTGATAAGGGTAGGTCCATCATGGATAAGGAGTATTTGCCTACTCCTTGTTGTTTAATTTTGTATTGCTTATCAAAGTTTTTCATCATTTTATCCATCTTTTGATAATGGGCTTCTTTAGTATATCTTTGGACATCTTTGATAGAGTCTTCTTTTGTTTCTTCCATAATATCATCCTCATTAACCTTCTCTTTTCCTTTAGTCAATGTAGTTTGGTTAATGAGTTTTGGAGTTTCTTTAACAACAATTTCTTCTTCTATCTTCTCTTTTCCTTTCAACAAAGGGATGTCTTTAGAACTTTGGCCTTGTTCCATTTGATTGGGTATAGACCCTTCAGTATTGTGTGGAACCAATGAGTCATTTATAGGTTTGATGTTATTACAATATTGGAATGGATTGAGGTCTCCACTTATCATTATTTCTTTCCCTTGATATGGGAATTTTAGGCATTGATGATAAGTTGAAGGAATAGCCTACATTTCATGGATCCATGGCCTTCCTAAAAAAATATTATAAGTTAATTTTAGGTCCAATACTTGGCATATGGTCTCTTTTTGCATAGGACCAACTCTTATGGGCAAGACTATGACTCCTCTTGATGCTCTTTCTTCATCATCGTAGGCTTTTATGGTTATCTTTTTCTTTGGGTCAATAGCCTCCTCAGAAAGTACTAAGGCCTTTACCAAGCTAAGGGTACAAATATTTAGGCCATCACCTCCATCTATAAGGACTCTTTTCACCCTATGCTTGTGGATCAACACTTCTATGTATAAGGGCGGATTTTGGGGATGATTAAGAGACATATCATCTTGTTCAAAGAATGATAGGCAATGAGGTGAAATTAAATGCCCCACCATGTTTTGGAACTTGTCTACCTCCAAATTTAGAGGCACATTTGTTTCCAACAAGGATTTTTCTAAGATATCCTTATGGATTGGTGATAGTTTGAGCAGCTCAAGAATAGAGATTTGAGTGGGAGTTCTTTGCAATTGGTCAACCAAGTTTTTTTTCTTTGATGATGATGTGGAAGCTTGGTTTGACACCACAATTTTTGGAGAATTATTAGGTATAAAATTTTTTGAGGCTTGCCCCCTAGTGATCACATTTTCTGATGCTTCTCTTGACTTGCCTTTTTCTATGACAACATTTATGCTTTGATCTTCTTCACTTATGGTATTTATTGTGTTATCATAAGTGTGAGAAAATTTCACTTTCTCATTACCCTTTTTATGATTTTGATTTGATGACTCACCCTTTTCATGATTCAAAAAGGGATTCTTGTAGGCTATGTGATCCTTATTGTTTTGAGGCCCTTCAATTTAAATGGTGTCATTATTAATTAAATCTTGTACTAAGTACTTCAATTTCATGCACTCGTTGGTTGGATGACCTCTTTTTTTATGGTATTCACAATGATGAGATGCATTCCACCAATGAGGTTTGACTTCAGGTTCATAATTTGATCATTGGGTAATGTGATAACTTGATTGGCCAACAAGGTTCTTAGTACATTCTCCAAAGGTTCACCCAAGTGGGTAAATTTCATTTTATTATAGTTGGACTTTGATTTTGACTTATCCCAAGTCTTATTGTTGGAAGTGTTAGAATTATTGCTATTATAATTATTGGGATTATATGGAGCTTTATTTGCTTGATTAACATTGTTTGAAGAATTCACTCCATAGGGTAGAATAAAAGGGGTAGACTTCAAGTTGTGTGACTCCAAAACCCCATCATTCACAATATTTTTATTGTTATTTTCATTCCATGATTTCGATTTATCATTGTGATTATTGGACCCTTGATTAAAATATTTAGGAACATAATTATTGTTATTGCTGTTGTTATTGTTGTTATTGGATTTATTGTCTTTAAATAATTTAATCTCACCTCTTTTGACCAAAACATCTTCAATATTAACTCCATTTTCAATAAGTTTTTCAAATGTGGGAGGACATTGAAGTTGTAATCGATAGTTCATTTCAGTAGTCAAGTTATTGGTGAAGATCTCCATCTTCTCTTTCTCCGGGATACTTCATGGGTACCTTGCAAAAATGGTCCTCCACCTTTGTAGGAATCCTAAGAAGGACTCCCCATCTTTTTGTTTGGTATTGCATAACTTGAGCATCATGATCTCATGCTCAATGTTGTAAGAGTAATCGGTTATGAACTTGGAGGCTAACTCCTCAAAAGACTTTATTTCGGGAGTTAGTTTTGAAAACCACTCCATTGTGGGACCTCCTAAGCTTCTAGGAAAGAGTCTCATTAGATAAGTATCATTATGCATAAAATCTATACTTAGGGCACAAAATTCCCTTAAATGGTCCTATGGGTCTATTTTACCCATGTATTTATCATATTTAGGAAAGATGGTATTGAAAGGAAAAGATACCATTGCTAAGATTTTGTCGAAAGGAAAAGGACACAAAGCTTCTATGGAAAAGGCCTTAGATTCAACTACCTCCTTCATGGTATTGATTTGTTCTTGAAAGGCCTTAGTCTTTCTAGTCATGATGTTCATAGGATCATCTTGGTGTTGGTCTTTCCTAAGTTGGTCAATATCAAAGTCGTAAGGCAGCTTTACCCCCTTTTGTGCTAGGCTTAGGAAGAAGTTATCCCTATCCTTGTCTATTAATTTTTCCATAACCTCTAGGAAATCATTATCTTGGGCAGCTTTCTCAACCCTTTCCTCAAGTGTCTCCTTAGGATCATAGTTGGCATGGTTGATATTGTGATGGGCTGAATTCATATCACCCATCTCTTCAACTTTGTGTTCAAATATGTTCATGAAAATTTCTTCTTGGTTAGGATCTTTGAACACACTTTGGTACTCCACTTCTTGCCTTGGGTTTGCAAATATAGTGATGTCTCCTGGTAATGATCCCTTATATGTTTGTGACTGCATGGAAAATGACATCCAACAAGGGTTCATTTTTGGAATTGATCCTTGATATGAGAGTTGTTGATTTTATTATTGAGGAGATTTAAAAATATAAGATGCTTGTCAATGGATATCTCTCACTTGTTTATGTATTTCAAACACAACAACCACACATTCACTTGTTTCTTTTACCCACTTAAACACAAAATGTTTGATTTGTAGAATGTTGTCATGGGTTTTTCACAAGAAAACACTTCAAGCACCTACCTAGCACAAGATTTGGTTCGTAAACATGGCTCTAGAAGGTGGTCTTTGCTACTTTATCAAGGTTTTAGTATATATTCCATTCAAATAGACTTCAATCTCTCATCCTCCAAATATGTTAGGAGGCTTCCCACATGCACCAAAGTACAATTTTGTGCAATCCATGAGGACTACTAGAGGAAGGTTGAAAAATTAAAATCCATTTGTCATGTACCCCATTAAGGATACATGCATTTCATTTTAGAGTGGGTTGGATTCCTATGGAAAAAGAGAGCGTATCCCACTTTGGGTTGTGCCTCTCACTGGCCTCGTTAAGGAAAACTTGGGAGGCAAGCCCACTATTTCTCTAGCATATATATGAAAAACAAGAAATGAACTTAGGCAGACAAGTTTGGGAGTTTGATTCACTCAAAGAGTGAAGAGCATATCCCTATTGTCTTTCTTTGTTCCACACACTTAGACACACATTTGTTTTTTCCCAATCTCTTGAATCAAAAGAATGCCACAATTTAATCAAATGCAAGCTTGAATAGAGAAATACCTTTTTCTTGTAGCTAACCGAAGTTAGGGGCATTTTTAAGGGATTTCATTATTTTCATCTCACCTTGGCAATAGCTCCTTCCAAGTGTGTTTGTCCTCCAACAAGTTAGTCAACACTAACAATCACAATGAGGGGAAACCAAAATCAAATTTGACAAAGAAAAGATTTATGTAATGAATTTTAAGTACTTTAATTGCAAATTTTTAAACAAAAATTTGAACTAAGGACTAAAGATCCAATTAAAGGAGACAAATTTCTATTTGTAAGCTTCAATCACAACAAGGTATTTTTGATATACTTGATTGTCCTCCTCTTTTGTTAATTCAAGAATGACCTTGATATGTGCTATGTTTTCCTTCTTTATCTTCTTAGCTAGTGCCTTCCCTTCTTTGCTAAACCTAGTTTTTGGCTTCTGCACTTTTTGATGCCTATTCATTTACAGTCAAAATGTACAAATAGAAATTTAGATGACAAAATTAATCAATCTAAAATAAAATTAAGATAGAAAATTGAAAGTGACATTGTCCAGCAAATAGGTGATATTAAACTATTTACAGGCATAAGTTAACTATTAGCAAGCGACACTGAAAAGTGCAACAGGCAACACAGAAACTTTAACAAGCGTAAACAATTTACTGATAAGCACAAACATTATTTAAAGATGCATGAACTAAATAAGTCTAAGCGACACTTTAAGAATAACAAGCGTAAGAGAATGATACTAGGCATGACTTGTTATCCAAAATGCTTTGCAAAGCTCGGTCACAGGTGACAATGGATTATCGGTAGAAGACACTTCTTAACTAGCAGGTGTGACTTCTTTAGGCAAAGGCAATATGAATTTATCATGTAGGCATGATTTCTTTAATTACAGGCAACAATGAAGAATGTAAGATAGAATATAAAATGTTAACCAAGTGCAAATGTTCAACAAATAAGCATTAATACAAAGCTGGTAGGCATCATCCGAATGATTGTAGGCATGACCGAATTGACTGTAGGCATGATTTAACCTATTTCCTGCAAAAATTCCATGGAAAATAGAAGATACAAGCATACAAAAGATTATCCAAATGATAAAAATGAGAACATGAGGCTTAGAGCCCAATGGTGGGCACCATTTTGTATACAAGTAAATGTACCTTCATAGAATTAGGGTTAATCATCAATAATAAGTGAAATAAGAACTAAATACAACCACAATTGAGAAACTATTTAACAAAATTAATGACTAATTGAGCATCCTATGGCTCTCTAACTAAGATGTTAATGAGTGAGCTCTTAGCAAGCTCTCATTAATGGCAGTCCTAGTATGAGAATGATAGAGATAAAACAATATGCTAAAGCTAAAAATTATCAAGATAAATGCTAAAATTGCTCTTAAATGCCTTTCTAAACTGAAATTGCAAGAGGTTTGATGCAATTCTCAGATAGGTGGTTGATGATAATGAAGGATTTTAGCCTTCCTTTTATAGACTTTCCCAATGGCAGGGGGTGTAGTTGTTTTTAATCATGGTTGAGTTGGGGTTAAGTCTTTGGTTCCACCCTTTGAAGACAAAGAAAAGTTTGTGTCCTCAAAGCTTGGGACAAGTAGACAAGATGGATGGTTAAGATTCTCTCTCACTTTAAGTGATTGAGATTCAATTTGGCTTGATCCATGTGAATGTCTTTCCTCAAATCTCATTGGTTGATTGATTTTCTCTCCTTTTGGTTTGTTGAGAGTAATTGATTTTTATTAATTGATTTAATTGATTTATTTTATCCATGCACCCCTTGAATGGGTTGAATTTAATTTAATCCAAGACTATACAATTAATTGATTTAATTATATTTTGATTTGATTGCACTTGATTGAAATGCTCTCAATTTTGATCGATCTCGAATCAAGACTTGATTTTCATTTTGATTGGCTAATTGTGCATTGTGATTCAATTGATTCAATTATGTCCTTGATTTTCTTTGATTTCACTTAATTTTCTTTGAATTATTGTTAAATTGTCTTTGTCCATTTTTAGGTGATTACAATTAGTATTCAAAATTGGGATCCTAGAATGAGAAGAGAGCTCTCCTTTTAAAGGAATTGAAAAGGAATGGACCATGGAGATTAAGAGGCAAAAGATTTAATCAAGGGTGGAGCTTGAAAGAGGAGAAATCCATGTGCACAAATATCCTCCAATGGGAAAATAAGAGTTGAATTTTGTGTCCATATGTGATAAAAAGACATTTTCTTCTTTTTATAAAATAAGAATAATGATTTATTTGTGCAACTTAGGATAAGAGGTAAGTGGGGGATTTTTATTTAATAAAAGGGGAGAGAATTCCTTTTAATTAAATAAAGACTTAGGATAAAATGGTTAATCCATAGAATATAATCAAAAATAAGATTTGATCAAGGAAATTAATATAATTGAAAAATGTTGATTTTTGAAAATATTGATTTAGGGATTTGATAAATTGTTGAATGGGGGCCCAAAGTCTAGGCGACCATTTTAGGGTGCATACATTTGCCCCTCTTTAACTAATGTGAGATCGATTTGGGATCACATGTGGTCAAAGAATGGAATTGAAATGTGAGATTGATTTGGGATCACAAAACAACCCAAATGTGTGTTCGATGGATGGGAACACATCAGGACAAAGATAAGCATAAGCTGACAAAGATAAGTTGAAAGACAAGACCAACATACCTGTAAATAGGAAATTATCAAGTCTCAAATAAGAGATAAGAATCTCAAGAAAGGTTTGATTGATAAGCTGAATCAAGGATTGAAGCTAATAGGTATTTCCCCCTTGGAATCAGAATCAAAATCAGGTAGAGGAGAAACAACAAATTGATAAACTTGATCAAATCACTAGAAATCATAATCAAAGGTGAAAGATGATAGAATAACCATCAAGCAGTGAGGATATGCCCTAGTTTGACTAGGTTTGACTAAGAAATATATAGGATAAAGATGAAGTCAAACCTCAGAGAGATGAATCAAATGAAGATGAATGAAAGACTAGAAGGTTGAAAGAGATGGGGATGAACAAATGAAGGTGCCCCAAAGAAGATCGAAGGATCAGGCCTCAAATGGTTAGCCAACTGCGTAGAAGAAAGGGAAAGTTTTGAAATTCAATTTTGACTATCAAGATGAACTCAGATTTTGATTTCGGTCCCGAAAATGGATCTAGGATGTCAACATTAGCCAGGAGTGCAATTTGTTGCAAAATTCTGAGATGTTTCAAAAATTGGTCAAAAAGTTAAAATGCTATAAAAGGGGGTAAAAAAGGTCATTTTCAAAATCATTTGTCTTATTGTGATTTGAGAAGTTTTAGAGCTCAGAGAGAGAAAATGGCCCAACAAGAAATGATTTTGGTACACAAACATCGATTCAAGCATGATTGGTTGCACAATCAGCCTCCTCAGTATGGTGCCCCGGTAAGTTTTTAGAAAAACTCACCCTTGGAGTCATTTATGAGCATTTATTGCATTTTAAAACACATTTTTAATTATTTTAAAAAAATTTCAAATTTCACTCGTGTGAAAGTTCATACGATACTTATAAAGTATCACACTCCTTTGATAGTATTTATCGTGCAATAGTTCACGGGTCCACAAAGTATCACATAGGTATTTAGTCCAGTGTCACATGATACCGGATGAAATATCGCATGATCTTGTGTGAACTATCATAGAGAAAAATAGTATCGCACTGCTTTTAAAGAAAGTATCGCATGATACTTTAGCAAAAAAATAGTATCGCACTAGTGGAAAAATATGACATGTTAATTTTTTGAGCAATATGACATGGGGCCAGACAATGTTTGCATTTAAGATTCTTTTTAATGATTTTATACATCCATCATGATATGTTCTGACATCTGGTTTGGGGTTATAGCTTGCAGGAGAACTTCCCAGTGCTCCTCATTAGAGCACCAAGAGTGACCAGGCTATGGTGCGTCAGAGATCTTGATACACCTGGATGAGATGACTTGATCGCTATGGGATTTGACTTCTTACTAGATATGCCCCATATTTAGGTAGATCATGGGTTGCTAATAGTGCTAGCTAAGAGGTGGCATAGTGAGCACAACACATTTCACTTGCCTACTGGAGAGACAACCATCACTCTAGAGGACATCTATTGGATCCTCTGAGTATCCAACCATGGCGATCCTATGAGTATAATCATGTTTATAGATATTCATAGATGTAAAGTTTTCATATGATAGAAATTGACATGATTGTTTGTTTCCATAGGTATACTATGATCAGGATTTGACCAAGGGATGGCATGTCATGCAGGACATGTTCCAGGCTGTCACTTTTATTGATAGAAACCTCAGCTAGGATCGGTTGATAGAGGAGTTTGGTCAGGATTTCTTAGTTCCATGCATAGTGTGCTCGATAGTAGCATAGACACTCATCACAAACAAGAGCTAGAGAGGGTTCCCATTGGGCTGGGGCACATTGGTTGTAGACTTGATAGCACACCCATGGTGGATGGCATGGGGTCCAACCATCCTAACAGACATGTACCATGAGCTCCATGAGATCGTCTATAGGGAGAGCAGAATATGGACATGTGGTGTAGTCTTAGCATAGGTATGGGCATGGGAGCACATCATCATTGTGGACCCACATGTGCAGCCTAGGGAGCGGAGATGCCCCTATATCTATAGGTACATAGGATTCATCAACCATCCACATAGTAGAGATTTGAAATATTACCAAAGGCTACTGGATGAGCTCACATAATTTTAATGGAGATCATACAGGGCCTGTGAGCTATGGAGTGATTGAGAGCAAGAGATGGGATACATGCTATGTAGCCAGCCACTAGTAGGGCAGCACTCTGAGATAGTTGAGCGCTTTGTGATCTCTCAAGTCTGGAGATAGTTTGGGTAGTAGTAGAGGGTGCCTACAGAGACCACTACATATGCTCAGGTCAGGGATGAGGAGGGACAGGGATGGTTGTCCATGCTAGAATACCAACAGGCAGTACAGGAGATTGTAGGGATACACAAGGAGCCATGGGATTACCTTCCTGATATGGCAGATGTAGGTGCAAATGCAACCTATAGGGTAGAGCAGTGGAGGCATCCATTTCCATGATTCATACTTCCTGATGCATAGTTGGTAGCGTAGGGTGGTGATGGAGATGACAAAGATGGGGGAGATAGGGGAGATGGAGGGAGAGCTAGGGAGAAAGGATACAGGTCTCAATCCAGTGGCTGGAAATGGTCATGAAGATAGGATTCTGAGGATGAGGGAGATGATGTGGTGAGATTAGTTCACTGATGGGTGGATGTTGGACAGGATTAGCCTGCAGGGGAGGAGGAGAGGATCTCAGGGAGAGGATTTAGACTTTGGAGATAGAGATGCAGTAGCTAAGGATTAATATTGTTGTGAGAGATCATAAGTTGATGGATCTATGAGCTGAGATCAAGCAACAGGAGAGGGAAGCATAGGCCAATGTAGCAAAGATCTGGAGGGAGGTAGCACAAGTTGCTTATTATCATGGTCTCTACATATAGGCTGTACCGAAGGGATAGAGAGAGCCACTCTACTCTGAGAGGGTGGGGAGATCTGACATGGTACTAGATGGAGTGGAAGTACCACCTCTACCACCACCACATGATGGGGAGAGTCAGACTTAGGTCTAGGGTGTTAGATATATAGAGACATATCCTAGGACATTATCCAAATTTTGGATCCCACATTGTATTTGTATCATGACATTCATATATATGAGATTTACTAGATTTATGATATATCTTGTGTATTTGTCCCACTTGTGATGGATGTTTCAGTTTTATATTGTCTTGTGATATTGCTCAAAATATATGATGTATATGCTCATGTATAATCTCTCTCATAAATGTATGTTTAGTTATCATGTTTATGATATAGACTCATGTTTCTAAAAATGATCTCTATAGCATATAGATATGATCATAATATTAACCCCTTGTGATGACAGGAAAAGGATGTGATGTAAAAGACTAGGAGCAAAAAACATGATCGAGGAGAAATGAAAGGTGAGTGTAGTTGACCGACAAGTCCACAAAAGATGAAAGGAGAGCTCTCTCCATATGCAAGATGCAAAACTAATTGAACATGAACCTAACAATGCAAGCTACTATGAAAAGTGGTTTACTTGCAAGGTCACAAAACTTTTAGACTCTAATATTCATCATCGAGCATTATTGGTAGTGTTACAAGATCATATAATGCACACTAGTATGACTATGTGAATCTAAATATGATCTATATCAAATAGATATGTGGGAATCCCACCTAGGAACCAAAGACATATAGGTCAAGATGACTAGTGTAGTGAGATTGCCTAAGTTTAATATGGAAAGATTATACTCGCATCAAGACACAAGAAAAGTAAAGATGACTATAAGTATGCA
Organism: Chamaecyparis obtusa; assembly: GCA_027943335.1. NCBI lineage: Eukaryota > Viridiplantae > Streptophyta > Pinopsida > Cupressales > Cupressaceae > Chamaecyparis > Chamaecyparis obtusa. Next base: position 3,873,127 of record BSBK01001728.1, on the reverse strand, counting down.
CTTGTGAAAATAGTCAAGGATAATACCTTGTCGACCCCAATGTCAAGTGGAACTAGCATAAATGCTAATGATAGTTAGGACCAACAAAGTGTACCCACAAGCAGAAAAAGAAATAAAACATGTCCTCATGCCCCCAGTCTTCTAGCTCGGCATCATTGAAAACTATTAGGAAGAGAACACTCATCAAAGAAATCATCATACACATAACACAAAGAAATAAAGTTAAACAAGTCTCAGTGAGTTGAGTGCTTAAGTGCGTGTGTGTAGGTCATAGAGTCAAACTTTGAGTATCACATCTGCTAGTGAGAAATATCATATCATGCTAGAATGCAGGGATGATATTTGATAAGTGTTGAGAAACATTTGACGCTAGGGTAGTGTTGAAAAACACAGATGGGGTGGTGTTGAAAAACACTATTTTCAAGATGTCCTAAAGACCAACACATCCTAGAGACTAAAGCTAACACAATTATGCCCCCTAGACAAAGACAAAGACCAATTCCAAACTAAGGCAACAAGGTCAAGGCATGATGGAGAAAGGCTAAGTGTCGAGGATGCATGCTAAGAAACAAGGGTGCAAAAGCCTCAAGAAGCACCTATTTCCAGGTTTTCACCACTTGGAGATTTTTTGATTTTTTCAATTTTTTGTTTTTTTTCTACCAAGGCGCCTGTTTCCAAGTTTCCACCAAGGCACTTTTTCTATTTTTAAAATTTTTTTTGCATTTTAAAATTTTTTTGTATCTTTTAGGACTTTATATGCTTCTTAGGATTTTTCAGCATCATATATGAATTTTTTTGGAATTTTTTTAGAATCAATAAATATGTACAAAGGATTCCCCTAGACAGAATAAGCATCATGGATAGAACTTCTTGAGGTGCAAGACATTGATAGGATTAGGGAGTTGTTCCCCCTCTTCAGTAGATAACAAGTAAGAACCTATCCCAAAAGCACTGGTAATGATGTATGGTCCAAGCTAATCAAGTTTGAATTTCCCCTTTTTCTCTCTATGTTGTTGGTTCTTAGGGTTCTCGTAAGACAAGATCTCCCACTTGAAATTCTCTAGGGAAAACCTTCTTGTTGAGCATTTTGGACATACACTTTTGGTAGACCCTCATGTGGTCAAATGATGCTTTACACTTCTCATCAAGAAGTTCTAGCTCTTGAAGTCTCATGGTGCGGTAATCTTCATCTGTCACTAGACCTTTAAGGGAAACTCTGAGTGAAGGAATCTCCACCTCTAAAGGTAACACTGCTTCAACACCATAGGTAAGGGAAAAATGAGTAGCCCCAGTTGGAGTACGAATACTCATTCTATAGGCCCATAAGGCTGGACTAATTTTTCAATGCCAATCTCTACCATTCATGTGAATTGTTCTATGGAGAATTTTAAGAATGGTTTTATTCGAAGCCTCTACTTGTCCATTTCCTTGTGGGAAGTAAATGGAGGACCAATGTTGTTTTATCTTGTTCTTGCAGAGATGTTTAAGGTCCTTGTTTTTAAACTGACCTCCATTGTCAATTATTATTTTAGAAGGCACTCCATACCGATAGATGATATGGTTCAAAATAAATAGAGAAACTATCTTGCCTAAGGCAACAGAAAGTGGGATAGCTTCTACCCATTTGGTAAAGTAATCAATAGCAATGATGATGAATTTTTGTCCACCTGATGAGTTAGGATGAATTTTCCCAACAAGGTTAAAGGCCCAGCACTGAAATGGCCAATGAGATATAGACGGAATAAGCTCCCTGCCTGGAGCATGTATCAGGTTACTCTATCTCTAACACTTTTCACATGATTTAGCAAAATCTACTGCATCTATCTGCATGGTAGGCCAATAGTACCCAACCCTAAGAAAATTTTGGGCCATGGCAAGACCATTGGAATGTCCTCCACAAATGCCCTCATGAATGTCAACTAACGCTTGGTCAGACTCATCCTTTTCCAAGCACCTAAGAAGTGTCCCATCTAAATCCCTCCTATACAGATCACCAGAGATAAGGGTGTGGTGAGAGGCATTTTGGGTTAAGTTTCTTCATTCAGAATGGTTGAAGGTTTCAGGGATAATTCCATCATGGAGGTATGAGTAAATGGCACCATAGCGGGATGACTCATGGCCAACAAGGGCACAAACAACTTGGATTTCTTGGGAGTCATAGATAGGATAGCGTAGCTCTTCCACCAGGAATTCAAATCTAGACTCATGCTATTCTAGCTGAAGAAGTGAAGCCAATGTAGCCATAGCATCAACTACTTTATTCTCTACTCTAGGGATTTGTTGAAATGTAACAAATGTGAAATATCATGATAATGAATCAACCATTTTCTTGTAGGGTACCAATTTTTTATCCTTTGTTTGGTATTCTTCATTAACTTGGTTGACTATTAATTGTGAATCCCCATAGATATGCAGCTCTTTGATCCTCCATTCTATAGCCATTTTTAATCCATTTGTCAAGGCCTCATATTCAGCAATGTTATTTGTGCATGGGAACAATAGTTTGTAGGACCTAGGGATTGTGTACCCATGGAGAGAAACAAATAACACTCCTACTCCTGAACCATTCTACATGAAAGAGCCATCAAAGAACATCTTCCATGTTCTTGTAGTCATGTACATTATGTGCTCATTTGGAAATTCAACTTGAATAGGTGCTTTATCTTGATTTGGGAAATCAGCCAATTGGTCAGCTATGGCTTGTCCTTTTATAGCTTTACGCTCAACATACTCTATGTCAAATTCTGATAAGATCATCATCCACTTAGCAAGTCTACCTATGACAGCAGCCTTACCAAGCAAATATTTGAGAGGAGAAATCTTTGCAATGAGGTGTATTGTATGCGTAAGCATGTAATGTCACAACTTTTGGGAAGAAAACACCACTACAAGGCAAGATTTTTCAATACTAGTGTAATTAACCTCATATGACACAAGAGTAAGACTGATGTAATATATAGCTCTTTCTTTTCTAGTGTCATCAAGTTGAGATAATAATGCCCCTAGGGAAGATTATGTCACTTAAACATACAATATGAGTGGTTTTCCTAGGATAGGAGGCATTAATATTGGAGGATTGGCCAAAATCTGTTTGATTTGGTCCATACTTTTCTGACAATCCTCATTTCAGACACATTTAATCCCTTTGTGTAAAGTTTTATTAAAGGGCTAAGCTCTATCTGCTAGTTGTGAAATGAACCTCCTAATTGATTGAAGACATCCCTGAAGACTTCTCATTTGGCTGATGTTTTTGGGAGGTGGCATATCCAAGATTGCTTGAACTTTCTCTGGGTCCACCTCTATTCCTTTGGTTGAAATAATAAACCCTAGAAGTTTTCTAGAAGTGAGCCCAAATGCACACTTCTTGGGATTTAATCTTAGTTGAAACTATTCCATACGATCTAGAATGACTTCTAAATCTCCTAGGTGTGTATCTCTTTTTTTAGATTTTTCCAAGGTGTCATCCACATAATCTTCCATATTCTTATGCATCATGGCATGGAAGATAGTAGTCATAGCTCTTTGGTAAGTCGCTCCTACATTCTTTAACCCAAATGGCATAGTGTTCCAGCAATAGGTTCCCCATGCGCAAGTGCATGCAGTCTTTTCCTAGTCTTCAGGAGCTATCTTGATTTGATTATACCCAGAAAAATCATCCATCAATGAATAGATCTGATAACCCACGGTCATGTCCACTATCATGTCTATGTTTGGAAGTGGAAAATCATCCTTTGGGCATGCTTTATTAAGATCTCTAAAATCTATGCAGACATGAATGGACTTGTCATGTTTTGAAACTAGTACAATATTTGATATCCATTTGGCATAATGAATGGCTCTTATAAATCCTACACTAAGGATTTTTTCTAGTTCTACTTTGACAAGAAGAGCTATGTGAGGATACATTTTCCTTAATTTTTTTTTTACTAGTTTTATTCTTGGAGCTATGGACAAGTGATGCATAATGAGACTAGTGTCTAATCCTGGCATGTTTGAGTAAGTCCAAGAAAAATTAATCTTCTTACTCTGTAGGAACTTGGTATACGCTTCTTTTTCTTGTGTTGATAGAAATTGATCCAAATGCACTATTTGTGGAGCCTCTTCTGTACCCAAATTAACTGGCTCTGTAAGCTCAACAAGCACTAAAGATCTGTCCTAAAAGTAACTTGGGAGATGATCAAGTACCTCATCCTTAGGTGCATCAAAGAGGTTTTCACCCTTGAATATGTCCTTTATTTTTACTTTTTTATGTTTTGACACAGCCACATAGTGGTTTTCACCATCATAACTATTATTCTTTTTTTCTTTTCTTTTCATTTTGTGACTAAGGTACTTGATATCTAGTTCTATCATGCTTGTAGTTGGTTTTCTAGTGGAAGAGACTATGGGCTCAAGGGCATTTAGGTAACATGTTATCTCATAGTCATTCTGGAAGGTTAAGAGCTAAGCATCCTGATAGCATTGAGACCAATCAATTAGGTGAGGATTGGAAAGGGGTAGGTCAATGATGGGTTCAATATTGTGGATTCGAATGGTATCATCTATGGTGATTGTAGAGTTAGGGTCTGTGAAGTATCCCTCTAAGGTACCCAAATCAGGATTTATCCTACCAAATGAAGCATCGTCGACTAAAGCAACTTGCAGATTCGAATCCACTAATCCTATACTAGAATTGTTAGCTACCTCAGGTTGGGAACCATATGTATGGACAAAATCAATGTCCATGTCAATTGTAGAAGCATCAGAGAGAGATTCCCACTCATACTCATGTGAGTTTGTATCTGAATCCCAGCTGGGATGTTTACACCAAGCATATTTTTGAGGCCTTGAGGTAGAGGCTTTAATGTCACCAAGGGTAACACTTTCTTGAGTGCCATTCATGTATTGATGTTCTTGAATAGGATCCTCAACATGATCTTCAACATCGGATTCATCTTGTTCTAGGCCTGAAACTATTGTATGGGCAGCTGAATTGTCTGAATCTCCCCAAAGGAGATTGGTGGAAGAGACCCAATCTTCACACCTATCTTGTTGATTTTTCAAATTGGGTATGTAGTTTGATTCATCGTCACTATCTGTTGTAGCAAGGATAAGAGCATTTTTCTTGTCATGATTTTCAAAACCTAGGCCAACCATTTTTTTAGACCTGCATCCAAAAAGAGCATGATCGAGTGGTTCAGCCTTAGCATCTAATCTATGACTAAGAGGACCATATCTTGGGTAGCCCATATTTTCATGTTTGATTCTTTTGAGCCTCTCATTTACATATCGTGAGGTTTTTTTAATTGGAGAGTTGGGCCTTGAATGTTTGAACAATTCGTTAGTAAATGCTACATTCACATGAGCATCACCAAATTTGTTGTTTTGGTCTTTATGTTATGACTGTGCATCTTGGTGAGCTTGTCCATAATGTCTTTCAGCTCTTTCATGGGCATCTAAATATCTTGAGTTAATAGGGGGTGATTCAAGTTGATTTTCATCACCAAATAGCATGTTATCCCTATGTCTTTGGAAAATGTCATCAAGATTTTGATCCATCGCTTCTCCCTCCTTTCTAGTCATGGTGTAGCTCATGTCCATATCTGATTGAGAAGGTGCTAAAGAGGTTCTCAACTCACTTAGATTTCTCTTTGGGTCAAACCAAGCTTTGGACTCACTCCTAGGTGATTGATCAAAGATAGGTTCCTTTCCCTTTCACTTTTGATGAGTTTGGACTAAGGGTAACTATTCAAAGACAACTTGAGGTTGTTTTCCTTGACTAACTTGGTACCTTGTCGTAACCAACATGAAATAAAAAGACCCTTGGTGATAAGATGACCTTAAGAAACATCAATACCAAACTAGGATAATAAAAATGTTCAATTGTCCAAAAAGAGATGGTATGATAGAAAGCTACAAAAGGTGTAAACCAACACTGCCACAAAGGTTTATAATAAAAGGATGAGTATCCTAACACATATGGACCAGGAGGATGGATTTAACCAAATATATTTGAAATTGCAATTGAATTTTTATGGAAGCAAATTTGGACAAAAGAGTACTAAAACTCTCCAAGTGTGTTTATCAAAGAATCTAAAGGTGTACTTTTTCAACAAGGATGATTCCTAACTTATCAATGACAAGCAAGAGTAATTTTTAAAATCAAAGGAATACTAATTCAAGGGGTCTAAATATAGGAACCTGAGGTACAAATAGGCTTCCAATGGTAGAGTAAGTCACCTACTAAAATTTGGTCGACTAAGGAAAGACTGAAAATGGCATGAACTAGGCAGATAGCAAAAAGACTTTGTGCGACAGTTTCTAGGCAAACAATATGATAGAATCTAACCAAGTGATATTTTGTACAAAGTAGTGCGATAGTTTCCAGGCAGCCCATGCGATAAAATCCAGGCAAGCAGTGTAATAGTTTTCTAGCAAAAAACTATCACATGATAAATCTTAGTACAGTGTGTGATGAAGTTTTAGGATCGTACGAATCTTGACCAGTGAGTGTCTAAATTTTAGTTTTAAGGGCAATTCAGTCAAAGTTTTAATCTGATGGTTGGAATTTCTAATTTCAAGCACAGTACTAGCAGTAATCAGACAAGTTTTCAAATAGTAGGTGATCAAACATGTCATAAAACACTTGCACAAGGGAAAAAGCAACCTTGCCAAGACAAGCAATTGTGATATCAAAGAAATAAAATCCTATGAATGCTATCGTGATGTTTGATATTTGAGGATGTTTACATGAGTAGATCATAATGAGAACACTTCAAGCACTTACTAGCCTAAAAAGACAATGGCTCAATACTTAACAACTTGGCCCACACTTGATCCTCCATTGCCTCACACAAAGTGGTTTTCCACAATAGATATTGGCTTTATCGTGGAAGTGCCAATGACACAACCAAAGGAACATAGATGGTGAGTAATCTTGGGGTGATCTGGGTTAGTCCACTAGGATCAATCCTTGCACCAAGAAGCTAAGTGAAAAAATAGGGTGGCTTCTATCTATGGTTCTTAGTAAGGGCTTCTATTTGTAATACCCCTCTTGCTCTCCAAAGGGACTCCTTACCTTGTGACAAGTAACGGACCTCATAGCCACAAGAGTACCTTAAGCATTCTTGCTCAACATTTTCCTCATGGTTACAATCCCACAAGCACTTACATCAAGCAAATACAAGTACTACGTCTACCAAGGTTTTGTGTCCTTGATAGCCTTGATTTTATAGTGGATTGGAATAGCTGGCGAAAAGCTTGTCCCCACTTGGGTCATTCCTCTTGATTTCTCAAGAGAAGGCCCGCTAAAGGATTCTAAAACTAAACAAAGAGTGGATCAACATTTGAGTTTCAAGATTTTTTTTTCACCTCAAAGGTGAAGAGCATATTTTCCTAGCTCAAAAATTTCTCTCAAACACACCAAGAAAAGGTTCAATTACCCTCTTGCTTTCAAAATCCAAAGATGGGTCAAGATTTATGTTTCACCACAAGGGTGAAGAGCATACTCTCCTACCACCAAAAGATTCCTTCAACAAGATATTAAGTGTCTATGAAAAGAAGCAACTAGTATATGCCGCACTCAAAATGAAAGCAATTAAACAAGCACTTAATTGATTTTTATGCTTTGGGCAGCCCTACAAAAACCATTAGTAGCCCTTGTGCATTTGGAGCTTTGACATGCATTCTTTTAAGAAAATATTTCAAGCAATGAGAGCACCTACAAGCAAAACTTGTTAGCCCTACAAGGGTTAGCACATCAAAACCAATTAAAATATGTAAATCCAACTCTGTTCTACCACAGCAAATTAGAAATCCAAATCAAATCAATCAGATCTTGCAAAGAAATGTCCAAAATTACTCACTGCCAGGCCTGAGTGATAGTTCTATCAAAGAAAGAATCATACGATACTTCACTATATACTGCTGCGATACTTCCTCTCTATGTGATATTTCATGCTACCTGCATGTGACAGAGAATAATATGGCAGTGTGAAAGAATTTGCAAGGGTGCGCGATACTTTAACTGGTAAAGTATCACATTGATATACAAGAAACTATCATACGACACTAGAAGACTGTCACACGATAATTCTATCAGAAAAATAGAGAGCCAAAATAGCAAGCTAAAATGATGACAAAAAATTAATGAAAATGCATAAAAAGAAGGACAAAACAAGAGTGTTCTGCCCCACGATAGGTGCCAAAAATGTACACACTAAATGGTGCACTTCTCTAAGTCATTACTTCCAAGAGAATCCATGAATGGGAAACCTTGAGAAAGTGACCTAGAGCTCCCTAGGCATGGAGTCACAAAGATGTTGATGGTGCTCTCAACTAGAGCTGTTGAAGCATGCAACCTTGCTAGTAAACCACACAATGGGAGATTCAAAGAGACAAGGGCAAGAATGTCAATATCTTCAAGAATCAAGAATGGAAATGCAATGTAACTATGCTAAGAATGAAGATGCAAGCTAAGCTATGAAAGGAAAGTATTACAAGCCTTACTAATTAATCTATGTGAGCTAATCTAGAGCATAAAAGAAACTAGATTAAGCATGCAATGAAAGAAACTAAGCTATGATGCAAGAATGAAAGCTAAATGCATGAAGATTTCCAAAAGCTCCAAAGTCTCCAAGAAATCCTACAACATAAGATTAGTATTCAAAATTGGGATCCTAAAATGAGAAGAGAGCTCTCCTTTTAAAGGAATTGAAAAGGAATGGACCATGGAGATTAAGAGGCAAAAGATTTAATCAAGGGTGGAGCTTGAAAAAGGAGAAATCCATGTGCACAAATATCCTCCAATGAGAAAATAAGAGTTGACTTTTGTGTCCATATGAGACAAAAAGACCTTTTCTTCTTTTTATAAAATAAGAATAATGCTTTATTTGTGCAACTTAGTATAAGAGGTAAGTGGGAGCTTTTTATTTAATAAAAGGGGAGGGAATTCCTTTTAATTAAATAAAGAATTAGGATAAAATGGTTAATCCATAGAATATAATCAAAAATAGGATTTGATCAAGGAAATTAATATAATTGAAAAATGTTGATTTTTGAAAATATTGATTCAAGGACTTGATAAATTGTTGAATGCGGGTCCAAAGTCTAGGCGACCATTTTAGGGTGCATATAGTTCAAAATTTTAACACTCTTTTGTCACACACCCCATTAAGGATGTATGCATTTCATTTTATAGTGGGTTGGATGATCGCGTAAAAGGCAATTGTATCTCACTTTGGGTTGTCCCTCTCACCATCCCTCTTAAGGAAAATCTTAGGAGGCGAGCCCAACTATGTATATAGCAAGTTCATTTGAAAGAAATAAAGTGGAATAAAGAGATAGGTTTTGGGAGTTTGATTCACCAAAAGGTGAAGAGCATGTCCCTAGCTACTTCTCAATTCCCAAACACATTTAACAAGTTTCAATTACCAACCCACTAACTAATGGGATTAGAGTATTGCTACTCTCTTCCACAAACAAGGGGTTTCAAATTTTAGTGTTTGATTTACTTAGCCTTTCTTTTAATCAAGTGATTTTGACACTTTTGGCATTCTGATTCACTTAAAAAGTGAAGAGCATAGGCCTAATATCAAAATCTCTCAAACAATAATAGGTTGCTTTTAATTACTAGATTTTTTAAATGACAAAGCTGCAATTTAAGAAAAAAAATGACTAAGTTCTAGGATTACCTCGTTTCGATGCTAGCAAAGGCTAGGGGCATTTTTTATGATTTTTCTCAATTTTATACTTACCTAGTGGCGATCGTTCCTTTCCACTTGCTTTTCCTCCAACAAGTTAGTCAACACAACTAGCCAAAGTGAAGAAAACAAGGATAAATTTGAATTTTAAGCCCTATTTATCAAACTTTGAGAAAAAGTGATTAAGAAAAATAAATCCAACTAAGTGATAAAAACTTTGATTTATATGATTCTACAATGTTCATATACCTTGCTTTCTTGCTGTGAATCCTCTAGAACCAGCTTGATATGTGCAATATTATCCTTTTTTATCTTCCTTACCAAAGCCTTTCCCTCATGATTAAATCTACTCTTTGGTTTTTTAATTCTTTTTTGATCAGTCATCTAGCAGAGACATAGAAATCATTTTCTAACAGTCAGATTATGGAAATTTGTAATTTAATCAAAAGCACTGCAAAAATTATTGTTCATGCTATTTAAACTCTCAAACGTGTAGTGGATCAGCTTAAAAATGCTACTTAAACTTTTAAAAGTGCTAAAATAGAGTGTAAACGGACTACAGAATTAAGCAAAGGCATCAGAAAAAGATTCAACGCACTGGAGGAATATGCAAACGCGTTGGCTAGTCAGGGAATAAGCGCTGAAAGAATATGAGACAAAAGATAGAATGGATCAAAAGTGTTATTTCTCTATGCAAAGGTGCAACAATTTTCCATCAACGTGATGTTATAGTGCTCAAAAGTGTTGTTTAAATGCTCAAACGTGTTATTTAAATGCTCCAAAGCATTGTTTCACTTGCAAAAAAGAGAGTTTAACGTGCAAAAACTTGAAAATATTGAATTTTCTAGATTTTTAGAAAATGAGACCTAATGCCCCATGGTGGGTGCCATTTTGTGTACTAGAAAGAGTACCTTCATAGGTTAGTATTGACAATAAATGAATAAAATAACTAAATAACCATAAAGGAAGAGCTATTTTAACAATTAAAGAATAATTAAGAACTCTATGGCTCTCTATTTAAGGATGCTATCAATAAGCTCTCAGCAAGCTCTCAATAGTGATAGGCCTAAAATGAGAAATGATTATGATAAAGTAAAAGCTAACAATTAATTCAAATTGAAATGCTAAATTTCTCCTAAACTGCCTTTCTAGCTCTAATTTGCAAGAGGTTTGATGCTATTCTCAGATTCGTGGATGATTTGTGATTGAATTTTTCCCTACTGTTATAGATTTAGGAAAGGGTAGGGGATGTAGTTGAGTTGATCATGATTAGGCTTGAGTTGAGTCCTTGGATCCACCTTTGGAGACAATTTAAATATTGTGTCCTCAAAGCTTGGGACAAGAAGACAAAATGAGTGGACAAGATGCTCTTTTGGAATGAGTGATTGAGATTCAATTTAGGCTTGATTCTTGTGAGTCTAATCCTCAATTCCTATTGGTTGATTGATTTTTATCTTATTTGGTGGTTGAGAGAAAATAGGAATTAATCAATTGATGTTAATTAATTTGTTTAGCCATGTGTACCCCTTGAATGGCTTGATTTTGATTTAAATTGAACTATGTAATTAATTGGATTAATTACACAATTAATTGATTTATCATGTTTTAATTGATTTAAATTGATTTAATAGCTTTTGATTTTCAATTGATTTTGGATTAAGGTTTAATTTCAATTTATCGTTGATTTGATCTTGATTTGATTTAATTGAAGTGAATTGCCTTGATTTGCCTTGATTTCTCATTAAAGTGATCTTGTCCATTTTTTGGTGATTACACATACCAGTAGGGAACTGTATTTAAATGATTTATTTTTGTCTTTCTATATTCTCTCCATATTTTCCAGAAAGTGACTTCTAACCTTCTCGCATAAGTCATACATAGAATTATCTTTCACTATCCAATAACTGGCGTAGATAGCACCACCGGGCATACTATTAACTCTGTTTGATTGATATACCCTATAACCTATTACCATAAATGCAAACCAAACTTCTCTATCTTTAATGTCATTTATATTCATAGCCCTGTCATCTTGTCTAGATTTGGTTAACTCAGTAACTAAATGTATCGCGACTATTCCCAATGTGTATTCTAGTCCTTTTTCTCAAAAAAATAATTACTTTATGAATCATTATCTTCAAAATCTTATGAGGCTTGTCCAACCAAATAAACTAATCATACACTCTAATTAATACATAGTGAATCCAATTAGGATGGAATTTAGTGGGAATTTCTACCGAATACATCAAACCTTTCGCTTGTGTATATTTATGCTAAAATATCAATACACCATTGGTACACATATTCTCATATTCTTTGTTGATAGCTCCAGCTCCCAGTTCTTCAATCTTTCCATGAACATACACTTGAACATCCTCAATAAATAGCAGGGGCGGAGGAATTGTAGATAGGGCACCAAACATGTTAATCTCTGTTACTTTGATCGGACGAAGCTAGTACATAGGTTGAGGCTTATCAACAATGCTCATCAATACAAGGGTATTAAATTTCCTTTCCATTTCAACTGATTGCAATAATACAAAAATTCAATTGTGAACCATATAAATAACACACAAAGTATCAGTTAAGGCTCTCAAAAATCTGACAAAAAATTAGGCTCAAATGATCAAATTAATGTAAATAGATAACAAGTGTATTCACTTTCCTCTATTAATTATCATTGAGATATAATCGTTATGTTTTTCTAACGGTAAAACTTTTTTTTTTCAATCGTATGAATAATGTCATATCACTAATTAATTCATATTCACCAATAGGTACTTAAATGGTCATAACTAATATCAAATGGTAAAATACATATATCAATAAAATTAAATATACTATCACATAGTCACTGTCAACTTCAAAAATATTTATGAAAACAAAAATCATAGAGTCTTGCACTATAATACGCATTTATATATTACCACTCTTAGATCTAGAGGATTAGTAAAGGATTTTTCATTAAGTACTCCCCTAAGAAAATAATATACTTAGTTTGAAGAAGAATCCTCTGCAACAAAGGATGGTGACTTCTCTTTAGATAATTTTACCTCTTCCTATTTTACTTCCCTCTTCTCTTCAACTTTCCTCCAGATCTTCTTCATTTCTTGACCAACTTCCTCTATATTAATAATCTTCTTACCTTTTCTATCTTTTGACCGTTAGGATAATTGGTTCCTGAACTGACAATCTTTTGCAATGTGACCAATCCTATGGAAAAACAAAAAATCTATACTATTTGACCTCCAAGGTCCATCATTGCCTCTTTGATTTCTCATTCTACGATTCATTGCTAAATGACCATAATTACCACATACAAAACATGTTGCATCAAATTGTCTTTCCCTTCCATTAGGGCTTACAAGTTTTTTTTGGAGACCTAGGAGTGTAAACATTAGACCTACAATTCTTTTCTTTACGTCCATATTTATTACAAGAAAAATAGTATCCATTAAATCTATCACCATTGGATCTATTACCATATCTAGTACACGATCTGGATCTAGAGTCATAATTAGAAGTATGACCACACTTGTGAAAATTGTAGCAATAACCATCAAAAGTATAAGAATTGTTCACCAATTTGATCCTACACACATTTGTAGTATGACCAGGCTTTCCATAGTTATCACAGGTAGGTTTGTTAGGTTTCTTACCTAAATTTCTTGGATCTGTCTTTTGATTTTGTGGCTTCCTAGGTTTAGATTTTGATGACTCGCCAGTTTCAAATGTTCATTGACTAGTGTAACCAAGACCAATTGGATCTATGTATCTCCTTTGTCTCTTCAATTGTTTATCAATCTTTTGCATTCTTTCATTGTATTATTTAAATTTTTCATTTTCTTATTTCTCAAATTTTAATTCATTCTTCAATTTCTCATTCTCTTCTTTGAGTCTTTCATTCTCACTTATAACATATAGATTTTCTTCAGCTATATCCTACATTTGGTTTCTATACAAAGTATATTATTGTCTCACTTTATAGTGTTCTTCATCTCATTCTCTTAGGGTATCCTCAAAAAATTTCTTAGCATCTTCTGTAGTCTTCCTTGCACTTTTTGTTGTTCTCTTTCTTTCAAGATCTTCACACATCCTGACATATTGAATTTCAAGCTCTTTTTAGATTTACCACCTCTTCTTTAATTCCTTTATTCTTTTCCATCAAATCTTCAATTGCTTCTTCAAAATCTTCAGATATACTACCTTCAGATAGTTTCTCACTAGAATCCTAACTCTCATTCATCTATTCAGTAAGTTTTCTCCTTATAGAAAGTGACTTCTTTAGTTTCTCCTTAAGCTCATTGATCATCTTGTGTGTACTCTAAAGTTCCATTTCATGCTTGAAATTATCCATACTTGTATATATTTCCCTCAAGATGTTAGACTTATCAACAAGAGGACCAGTTCTCTGATACCAATTGTTAGAATTCTTATGCATTGAGAGGGGGGGGTGAATTAGTGCAACCCTATTATAAACTAACTCAACCACCAATCTAAATAAATTTAATAATAATTTGTAAATCCCAAAGCATATAATTGAAGTAAACAAGTAAATGTAAAAAAATTCAGACATCCACAAAATCATCACACTGATACTCCTAAGAGTTATTTTTTGTCATTAGCTATGAGGAAGTCATATTGTTTGTCAAATTCATTCGGTAATAAAGGAAAGACAAGTCAGTAAAGTAGAGAAAGATATTCGGTAAATGAAATAAGAAGATAGGGAATTTGGTTAAAGGGCAAGAAAGCATACCAAAAGAATTTTTAAGTACATTGAATCTGGACACAGAAAAAAAAATGGTTTACTAATATTGAGGAGATCATAGATAAGAACTGTTAGAAATAGGAAATACTGAGAGGGGGGGTGAATCAGTATTTCACAAACTTTTTCTTTTTCCCACTTATGGATATAACAGATTACTTTAGTGCATACAAAGATTATCAAGCTGATTAACAAACATAGTAGTAAATAGGAAGAACTCATAACACATGATATGTTCTTGAGGAAACCCTGGCCAAGGGAAAACCCCGATGGGGATGGTACCCACAAAGATCACTAATCAAAAGTATCTTGTTAGGGATATTGGACCCTGTTAGGAGTCAATTTACAATATATAGTAGATCTATCCTGGTTAAAGGACTTTAGGCCTTGTTAGAAGCCTTAACCCTGTTAGGAGTTAGATTACAAAACCTGATCACTAGCTGAGCTCACTACCCAAATAGGTAATACAAAATGTTTCTGACTGTAATATGGTACTGCTTACAACTTCGCATCAATAGCCTTTGCTGCTATCACAATATACAACTATCGCAAGTTATCTTTTCTTTCTTTTTACATATCACATCTATTCTGTCATTACATTTCAAGTATGCCTAATATATGAGTTATTAGAGCTAATAACTTTACATGGTCAGCTTCCAAAATCTTTATTCAAGATTAAACATCTAGGATGTCATCCCTTCATAATGTTAATTCATTATTTTGACAAGCAAAAATAATCCCTTAACTCTTTCACTAATACTGTCTCCAAAACTACTCTGACTGCAAAAACTATCTTCGGTAAACTTCGAATAACTTTGTCTGTACTGCTCCAAAATTTATGTGCACTGAGATGGGGTATCCTCATACTCTGTAGAAGCTTCAATTAACTACACAAACAAAAATATTTCTCTAGTGGACATCGCCAACTAAATCTTCATCGGGTGCTCTGTCAGGATCACTGTATCCATACTTAGACAATTTCTTCCTTCAACTTGCCATACTTGCATTCTAGATTTTGCGCTCTTAATAAAGATCATATGTTACCATAATGACAACATCTATGCATCCACATTAGCCAAATTGCCAACAAGAACATTGGATACTGGAACATGATGATTACACATGATTACAAGGTGAGATATTCTAATGAGAATAAAGTATGGAATATTCATTGGAAGGATAACCAATGCTAGCACCGCTTCAAGAGATGATTTCGGAACATCTAGCACCGCTTCTATAATTGTATATTAATGGATCAAAGTATGAAGATTAGAATGCATGAATGGTAGTTATATGAATGAAAGAGGAGATTGAATGTATGAAGGAGATTATTGAGAAGGTGATGAGAAGTGAAGTCATTGAGTAATAGAGTACTGAAGAATATATAGAAATTGTGATTTACCGAGTACTGAATTGGAAGTGTAAAGGTACATAGTATGAGGTAATGAGTTAATGATAATATAGAGTCTGATTAGAATATGTTTGATGTAAGTTTGGTAGACATATTTAGTGTTTTTGATTAAAGAGTAATCAGAGTTGTAAAGTCTCTTAACCAAGCAGATCCTAGCAGATCTTATTTGTAAATCCTTTTAAGTAGGTGCAGTTCTTAGATTAGAATTGTAAAATCCTTACATAAGGTAGACTTAGTAGTTTTAAGAATCTTAACTGGGTTGATACTCTTAATAGTTTAAGATATCAAAAATAGCTAATATTGTATCTCTAACCGATAAAACTTTATTCTACAGTAGTGAAGTCTTGTGGGTGTCATCCCCACCACATTTTTATCCTCTAACAGGGATTTCTTCTATACCAGATATTTGTGTTATGTGTTGATGATTATATATTTTATATATTTTGTGTGACACATGCAAATGTTAAGGAATCAGTAAATGGTTAAGAAGGAAAATTCAATTAGATTAAAAGTTCTTTAAAGTACTAATTCACCCCTCCCCTCTACATGCTTACCTTTCCACACCTAATCCAATAATTGGTATCAGAGCTCAGTCTCTTATTAAGAAGTTTAATCACTTGAGAGGAAATATCTAGAAAGATGGAAAGCTACAAGTATGAAATGGTGATTGATAATATGGAAATGGAACTCAAAATAGATAATAAGTAGATTGAAGACTTGACCAAAAAATTGAAACATTCAATCAAAAAGAGGAAAGAGCTTGCACATCAGTTGAAAGATACTCAAGATCAGGTTGAGGAACTTGAATATGTTAGGAATAAGGTGTCTCAACCTTGGATAATTCCTATTCTTATTATTTTTTTTGTAAAATGTATTTCTTGCAAATAATGTAATTAAGTGTGAGTGTACATGTCTAGTTGGCATGTTGATGTGTCACTCCACTTGATGTGTCGACATCTTGAATTGTGTGTAAGGAGATCATGGCTAAAATGGTTATGAGGGATTCCTATGACATGTAAGAGCTATGTCTAGAAGTTTCAATGATAGGTGAAGACATGTGGCAACTGATAAAGTTGAGTATTGTACACTCTTCCCCAATCATAAAACCCTAATACAGTTACCTTTGGAAGTTGCCCTAAAAAGGGAAGCACAAGATATAAGCATTTTTTAGGGTTGCGAAGATAGGTGAATTTTGTGTATTGTTGAAACATTTTTTGGCTTCCATGATTTGTCTTCAATAGTTGGAAAATCTTCTGAAAGAACATGCATTGCAAGTGTATTGTAAACTATAATAGTTTTGATTAATACACTGTGCAGGTTTTGGAGTGCTGGGGTTTTACCAAAAGGTTTCCCCAAGGTAAATAATTGTGTCATTCTCTATTTTCTATATGCATGGTATATGGATGCAATATCATTGTTAAAGTAGTTAACGAATCTGAAATTGTTAGGATTTAAAAGAATTTGCACAATACTTTCCTTTAGAGATTAGTGTAGGAAGCTATTTTCGCACCTGAGTTTCCTTACAGAATAAAAGTTAGAGGGAAGCATGTCTGATGAATCTGATGCTATCATATTAGAATTGTCTGAAAAGAACAAAAACATAGTTGATCAAGTGAAAACATTGAAAAGAGAACAAGAACAATAGTAAGGATGTGTAAAATCGTGGAACAAAAGGGAAAAGATGAGGATGAAAAAAGAATAGCTGAAGAAGAGATAAGGAAAATGAATACAAGACTGGATGAGAAATATGGGAAAATAATTAGGTTGATACAAACTCACTACAAATCAATAGACCAACTTGTTATTAAAAACCAAGATTTTGCAAGGAAAGTTGGAGAAATTGTAGAACTGAGAATAGAAAATGAAAATCTGAAAAATAATTTGAAATATAAGAGAGATGCTAATGAAGTCCTAAAAAGAAATGAAGAAGCATTGAATATTTTGGATGAACAACTAAGAAATCAAAGATAACCAAGAGACACTACTGGAGTCGGTTACAATGTAAACAATACTATCGAGAAGGGTGATTCATCCAAACAAGAAGTGTGAGGCCTCACCCCGACCCATCATAGCATTTTTTATCCATTCGCATTTTGACACTTTATGATTTGATACTTATTTATACTTTTGATCATTCTGATAGAGACTCATGATATTATGTTCTATGATGATGATTACATTATGTGGACTATATTTTGATGTGGATTAGAACCTAGAATATATGGTTGATTTTGGTTATACATGTTTAGATATGTGATTTGATGAGAATGATTTAATCATGAATAGATTTCATTATCTATGGTCTACATTAAGAAGATGTATGGATAGTATGTCATGATGATTTATGAAGATGCTATGTTTAAACATTACTGAATGGAAATTGTAATTAGGAATTGAATTATGCATATTGATTAATGTTGCTTATTATGAGTTGTATATGTATATTTACATGTGATTTTATTATCTTGGACTAATGATGCTCGAGTTTAGTGTGCACGAAAGGAAACCATGGAATTTTTTGGAGAATTAGAGCTAAACACATGTCAATTGAGTAAGCCAAGGTTTGATCCAATAAGGGATTGAAACATCATTGTAATGTGATGCTTGTGGTAAACATAATTTGAATGTGTGTTAATAGTTAGATTCATGTTGTTAATTGGACATGTCATTGTGAATGTGATGTATATTTTTTTAGTGTCACTTGACACTTGTATTGTTCATGTGGATGGTGACATGTCAATTAGGGTTTGGGCAAGAATAACCTAACCTTATAGGGTATTATATTAGTCCCACTTGCATGTAGATGTCTTGTAGGAATCACATCAAGTTGGAACTCAAATTTGAACTCTAGGGGTACTTTAGAGGGGTCAAAAGTGACCCTAGGGTGCATTTTTTGCCAAAATTAGCTAACCCTAGGGGTACCATGAGTTGGGGGCTAGTTTTTACCTATGGGAAAGCCTAGATCACCATTATAGCCCTCCAAAAAGCCTACTTTTCAAAAGTGGTGAAAATGGAGATGGCCACATGCATCTAACTTGTCCCACACTCCTTACTAAACTCACAATTAAGAGGGGGGGATAAGAGGTAAGACCAAAGGACTAGAGGGCATGTCTAATTAATTGCTAGGTCTTGAGTACACTTTTGGATGTCTTTTTAGAGGGTTTGGAGAGACTTAGTGGGTGTTCACCCCCTCTCTAATTTTAGAGACACTTAGGGTTGGAGAAAGGGAAAAAAAAGACAAGGAAAAAGGATAAGGAGCTCTTCTCAACTTCATTCTTGCCATTTTGCTTGGACCAAGGTTGGTGAGTTCTTGCCATGGAGAAATGCTCTTGCATTTTAGCTTTGGATATTGTTGTTTTGGATGAACATGTAAATCTTATATGGTGTTCATATATGTAAATCTTGTTATTGTTGTTCTGGGTTGAGATGCTTTTGGATTTTGAATCATTCTTGTTTCTTTGTTTTTGGGATTGTTGTTCATGGGAGTTGAAGGCATCACTCACCCTTTGGGAAGGGAAGTAATAACCTTGGGTGAAGGGGTTAGTTGGGCTCTCCATTGCAGTGAGGGTCTCTTCTCTTGGAGAAGAGGGAAAATTTCATGGGGTATGGGCTCCATGAAGCCATGCTGTAAATCTTGTATTTGAGAATGAATATGAAAAAAAAAATTGTATATGGAAGGAATGTCAATATAGCCTTGGAAAGGCATGGAAGACTCTTGTTTGGAATTTGTATTGGTATGGCATTCTCCTCCTTGGAAAATCCCACCTTCACCCTATTTCAATGGATTATAGAAATCCATTTGTGAAGCCTTGATTTGGAGTTAAATGTTGTTTTGTTCATATATGTATTTGTAAGCATTGTGTAGTGCATGTAACCATTTAGTCTTGATTCTCCAATCTCGGGGTGGTCTCCTTGAGACCTTGGATGGGAGGTGAGCTCTCCATTGTTTTCACCCTTCTTTTTGCAAGATTACGAAGCTATGTTCATGTGAGAAAAGCTCTTGGAGAAACTTTCATTTGATGTCATTGGAAGCAAGAATACATTTTGATAATCTTGTCATGTAAAGGAGTTAACACTCCAAGCCTTGTAGTTGTAACAAGTATAGGATGTATCTAAGTCATGAAAGCAATGTCTTGTTTACCTTTTGAAATAGGGTTATGTTCTTTCAAAATATTGTATGATGTTCAAAGTTAAATGCAAGTGTATTCATGTTGAATTCAATGGATGAAATATTATAGCTTTATTGCATGAAGTTTCATTTGTATGAATGTAGAAGTAGTTTTAAAATGGAACTAGTTGATTAATATATGTGTAGGAAGAGTTTCAAGATGATGGTTATTACTAATGGAAATATGCAACAAGTTAGCTTGATAACTTAATAGGTTTGTGAAGAAAAATTAAAAAAATAAACTATGTAGTGCTAGTCAAAGATTTATTTAAAATATTGCATTGTGAAAATGAATTAAGCATGTAAATCCCTTGAAAAGTTAGTATATTGCAAAACAAAAATTTACAAG
This sequence comes from Chamaecyparis obtusa, assembly GCA_027943335.1. Taxonomy (NCBI): domain Eukaryota; kingdom Viridiplantae; phylum Streptophyta; class Pinopsida; order Cupressales; family Cupressaceae; genus Chamaecyparis; species Chamaecyparis obtusa. The sequence continues at coordinate 3,852,754 of BSBK01001728.1, read as the reverse complement.
GAAAAACCAAACAATAGAAGAAAGAAAAAAAAAAATTTGACTATGTGTATGACACAAAAAAAAACTCAAATTGAGACCTATAGGTCTCTGGAAAATGTATGGGAAAAAATCTCATACATTTTCCAAATCCACTGTCAATTAAATATATTATTATCCCACCACTTGCATTAAACAAATCTTATTGCAAAAGGCTATATTATTTTGCCACTTGGAGATGGTTATTCAGTTGGTGGAACCCACTTGGGTCGCCACCCCAAAAGGGACCCAAAAAGGGTCCCCACAAAAAGAATGCATTTGTTTTAAATATATTAAAAAAAAATTATATAAAAATTTATATAAAAAAAGCTAAACCTTTTACCTTTTTGAAAGAGACTTCTTTTAAAAAAAAGAGTTTCAAAAAAAAATTATTAACCAAATGGTGGGGGGGGGACATGATCTGCACTCCCCAAGGGACATGAACCACCGCGTGCTGCCGTGTCAGGCCCTGCCATGGTAGGGTACTGACCTGCCATGACAGGTGGTACACCTGTCGTGATAGGAAGTACCTATCGTGGCAGGGTACCCTGCCACGGTAGGCGGGACCCATTGCATCCCAGTCCCAATGGGACTTTAAAACAAAACAAAAATTGTTGCATGTTTAAATTTTTTTTAATTATTTTATTTTATTATTATTTAATTACTATTTCATTTAATTAGATTTATTGACATTATTTAATTATCACATTTTTTTTAATAGATGATTTTAGTTAGTTAATTTAATTATAAATTATTAATGCGTTAATAAATTGACTTAGTTGAATTGTTAAAATTTGACTTATTGCATTTAATTAAAATAATGGAGGTTATTTTAAAATATTCAAAAAAAAATTTTATAAATGATTTTAGTTAGCTTGATTTATTTATAAGTTTGTTAATGCGCTGATAAATTGTCTTAGATGAACAATTCAAACTCAATTTATTACATTTATTTAAATTAGTGAAGGTTATTTTAAATGTTTAGAATTTTAGTATTACCATTTTAATAAGCCTAAATTTTATTAAATACCCTCAGACAAATGTAGTTTGTATGGTCATAGCCTCGGAAATGTTTAAGGTGTAACTTCTCCCATTCCTTTAAGAGACTTAGTTATTAAATAATTAATTTCGGTTAAATTATTAGAAGAACTCAATAGTAATCTTGTGAATTATCGCCTAACTAACATAGTCTTACCTAGCACTTCAAGGTTTTGGGGGAATGAATGTTTGGTGGGATGGACAACAAGAAATGGATATACTAGAATCCTAAATAAGAAGATGGTGTAATATTAAAATCTATGCGATAAGGAATCTTAAATAAGAGGATTATAATGAGCTTTATCTAACAGAAATAATTTGCATATGTATTCTAATTTCTTGACATTTGTATTTGGACCTAGTTGAAAATATTTAAACATATTTTCATACTAACTTAGTAAACCTATGTAACCTCCCTTTCTAGTCCGTTATCTACCTCTCTGTTAAAAAAAAATTGGTTACATTTTTGTTTGGTTTATTTTGGGCATGACATTTGGTATCAGAGCCAAGTTTCAACATTGGAACCTAAACCCATTACATTTCAACTCATCTAACTTAAACTTTTATATAGCATGCCCATTGTCACACGAGCTAGCTGATGAGGCAGGGGTCTTAGAACTTCACATGTTGGTGCAAAATAAGGGGGTGGACCACCTCCACCTCCTCCACTACCTACTCCACCTCAGAACCCTAACCAGGATATTTTAGATGTCCTCCAAAATCTGATTAGGGTGATTCAGTAGAGACTACCACCCATAGTTCAGCAGCTCGAGCAATAGATTCCTCGAAGGGAAGCACAGATCCCTAGAAATGATAGAGAAGTTGGTAGAGAGAGGAGTAGGAGTCCTCCACCCAGGCTTGTTGAGGGTCATGGTGATCATGAGGGTGAGTCAATTCATCAGTTAGAGGTACCACCTGAGCATGAGATATGAGTTAGAGAGAGACCCCCTAGAGATGTTGGAGATGAGATCCAAGAGTTATTATGACTCCAGCCACCCTTGTTTTTGGGATCCAGTGATGGGTCAGTAGCAGAGGCTTGGTTATAGATTCTACAGTGATGCTTGGGATTGTACCCTTATGGGAGTAATCTAAAGGTGCAACTTGCAGTCCATCTTCTACTGGAGAAAACCTCCACTTGGTGGGAGTAGGAGTCCACTGGAGGAGTGGATATTGACACACTTACTTGGGAGTCTTTTATTGCTCATTTCTGAGAAAGATACCTCTTTGATCATTTCAGACAGAGATAGATAGAGGAGTTCCATGATCTCTATTAGAGAGGTCTCACAGTGACCCAATATGAGAGTAAGTTTCTCGAGCTCCTTCCATACATAGATTATATGAAGGATGAGAAACTATGTATTCATCATTTGATTAAGGGACTTAATATGTCTCTTTAGGGTATAGTACATGTAGCTTTTCCTACCACATTCAAAGAGATAATTGAGATGACACTTGTAGCTGAGGATATTTGTACTAGATAGGAGTCTCGAGATCAGTCTCAGCACTGAAACCCCTCATCCAAGTAGTCAGGACAGCAGAGACCCCCTTGGAAAGGGAAACAAAATCACTCAGCAGGATCCTTTAAGGGTCAACAGTCTCAACAGTAGGGATCTTAGTAGGATTCTAGTCAGAGACCTTCATAGGGTTATCAGGGCTCTAAGCCAAAACAATGGAAGTCTCAGGGCCCTAAATAGCATTAGAGGACACAGATCCCTTAGGCATAGTCAACTAGGACTTAATAGTCCTCTAGGGGTAGATACAATGGTTCCAATAGGACCAAAGGATCACAATAGCCTAGGACATAGGAAGTGCAGATTCAGACCTGAGGGCCATGTTACACTTGCGGTGGTATGGGTCATATAGTGAGAGAGTGCCCACAAGGGCAGTCAGCTGGTGATCAAAGAGGGGCTACCTCAAAGCCTACAATTGGAGATATGGGTAGGTCCCATAGATTATTTATAGCGGTTGATAACCATGAGGCCGAACACCAAGCCATGGTCATAGAGGCCATAGGTATGATTCAGGGTTTAGTATCTATCTTTTTTGATTTAGGAGACACAGACTCCTTTATATCTCCACATGTAGTGGAGTGTTGTGGGTTGGTGGCAATTAGATAGGATGTCGATTGGGAGGTCGAGTTAGCCTTAGGAGCTAGGGTGTCTGTTAGTACCTTAGTTCACAGTTGCTAGATTCATATTGGAGAGTTAATCATGATGTCTGATCTCCGTATTATCCCTCTAGGTTTTTATGATGTAGTCCTTAGCATGGATTGGATATATACCCATAGCACCAAGATGGATTATCGACAGAAGAGGGTTGAGTGTGTTGATGATCATGGTACTTCTATGGTGATATTTAGGCTATAGAGACCCATATCCCCTCACATGATTTTCTCTATATAGCTTAAGTGGTGCGTGCAGAAGGGATATCAATTATTCACCATCACCATTAGTGATAGAGAGGAGGATTCAGAGGGGGAACCGTCACATGATGATTATCCTATTCTTAAGGATTTTGCATATGTATTCCCTTCTGAGCTACCTGGTATGCCCCCACCTAGGGCAATTGATTTTCATATAGACCTTGTGCCAGGATCCAAGCCCCTATCTAGAGAACCTTATAGAATGACCACACATGAGCTCAATGAACTCAAGATTTAGTTAGAAGAGATCTTGGAGATAGGGCATATTTGACCTTGTGTATCACCTTGGGGTGCACCGATGATTTTCGTAAAGAAGAAGGATGGATCAGTTAGATTGTGTATTGATTATTGGTAGTTGAATAAAGTAACAATTAAGAACTGATACCCACTCCCCAGGATCGATGATTTGTTTGATCAGTTGCAGGGTGCCCAAGTATTCTCAAAGATAGATCTAAAGTTAGGGTACCATCAGTTGTAGATTATGGAGAGTGATATCCACAAGACTACTTTCCATATGAGGTATGGTCACTATGAGTTCATGGTGGTACCATTTGGCCTCATGAATGCTCCAGATGTGTTCATGAGCCTCATGAATGGAGTATTTTGTACATTCTTGGATAAGTTTGTAGTAGTGTTCATTAATGAAATTTTGATATATTCTCGCGATGAAGAGGAGCATGAGGAGCATCTCAGATAGGTTTTGCAGCACTTGAGAGATAATTAGTTATATGGCAGCTTATCAAAGAGGGTTTTCTTTAGACCCAAGGTGCATTATCTTGGTCATGTTATATCCATTGATGGGATCTCTATGGACCCATCAAAGATTAGAGCCATTATGGATTTTCCAGCACCCACCAGTGTCACCAAGGTCAGAATTTTTATGGGCCTAGTAGGTTATTATAGTTGCTTTGTGGCAGGATTTTCTAGAGTAGCCATCACTTCCCTTCAGACAAAGGGGGAGAAGTATGAGTGGACAGAGAAGTGTGAGAGAGCTTTCTAGGAGCTCAAGAGATCTCTCACTAGTGCACTGATCTTAGCAGTGCCACATCCTTTGGCAAACATTTTTATATGCACCAATGCTTCATTGGATGGTTTGGGAGTAGTCCTTATGTAGGATAGTCATCCTATATCTTTCAGGTCTAGGAAGATAAAGACTCATGAGCTTAATTACCCTACTCATGACCTAGAGCTCATAGCGGTGGTTCATGCCTTAGTGAGGTGGTGACACTTTCTTCTAGGTCACCGATTTGAGCTTCATTCAGATCACCAGAGCATACAGTATATCTTTATGTAGCCTAATCTTAATGATAGGTAGAGATCATGGATGGAGTTCTTATGTGAGTATGATTTTGATGTTTATTACATCAATGGGAAAGAGAATGTAGTTGCAAATGCCTTGAGTAGGAGATGGCATGAGCTCTTGTCTATGACTTCTATTATAGATCTGAGAGAGCACATTTTACATCACTTACCAGAGGATGGATTGTATGTGGAGGTTTTTCAGCTTATCTATTCTCAAAAACCTCTTGAGGGGAGGTTTGAAAATTATTCACTAGAGTTTGATGGCCTACTACGGCATAGGTGATGCATCTATGTACTTTCTACAGGTGACTTATGATAGTTTATTATGTTTGAGGCTCATAGAGCACCTTATGCAGCTCATCCAAGAGTTAAGAAGTTGCATGCCGATTTGAGATAGTTGTATCATTGGCCATGCATGAGATTGTAGATTTCCATCATATTTGCTAGATTCCTAGAGTGTCAAAGGGTGAAGGCAAAGCACAGTCATCTAGGTGGGCTCCTGCAACCACATGAGATACTAGAGTGGAAGTGGGATACTATATCCATGGATTTTATTGTTGGTCTCCCTATGTCCTCTTGTCATCATGATGTCATTATGGTGATAGTAGACACATTAAACAAGGTCACCCACTTCTCACCCATTTGTACCACATTCATAGTGCCAATAGTGGCATAGGTTTTCTTGCGAGATATTGTCAAATTTAATGGCATTCCTCGTAAGATCATCTCAAATAGAGATTCACTTTTTACATCCTTCTTTTGGAGAGAGCTTCAGGGAGCATTACACACTACACTCAACTTTAGCACAACATACCACCCTCAGACACATGGATAGATAGAGAGGGTTAATCAAGTTTTAGAGGACATTTTGCGTATGTATGTGATGGACCATCAGGTCAAGTGGGAGGAGTACCTTCATCTAGTCAATTTTTCCTATAATAATGAGCATCATTCCTCTATAGGTATGCTTCCATATTAGGCCTTGTATGGTAGACCATGCAGGACACCATTGAGTTGGGACAGGATCAAGGATAGAGTATCTATTGGACCTCAGTTGGTCAAGGAGATGGAGCAGTAGGTGGTTTTGATTAGAAAATGTCTTAGAGAGGCTCGGGATAGACAGAACAAGTATGCATATGCGAAGAGGGTTGATCAAGAGTATATGGTCAGAGATAGGGTTTTCTTGAGAGTGCATTCACATAAGAGTCCAATCCATTTTGGAAAGGGCTCTAAGTTAGCACCTCACTTTGTTGGACCTTTTGAGATCTTTGAGAGGAAAGGGCCAGTTTCTTATCATCTAGCATTGCCACCCAGCCTATCACACATCCACAATGTGTTTCATGTATCTATGTTATAGAAGTATATTTATGATGAGTCTCACATTATAGATTGGGATGCCTTGCAAGTCGATTTGGATGGATAGTTATCCTTGGAGCCCATTCGCATTTTAGCCTAATGGACCCTTGTACTTCGAAGCAAAGAGCTGGACCAGGTTAGGGTCCAGTGGGATTATTATGATGAGGTCATAGCTTCATGGGAGGATGCAGCATAGATGAGATCACATTACCAATAAATTTTTTATGAACTCTAGGAGGAAGTTCATGCCTAGAGGGAGAGGATGTGAGGCCTCACCTCGACCCATCATAGCATTTTTTATCCATTCACATTTTGACACTTTATGATTTGATACTTTGTTATACTTTTGATCATTCTGACAAAGACTCATGATATTATGTTCTATGATGATGATTACATTATGCAGACTATATTTTGATGTGGATTAGAACCTAGAACATATGGTTGATTTTGGTTATACATGCTTAGATATGTGATTTGATGAGAAAGATTTGATCATGAATAGATTTGATTATTTATGCTCTACGTTAGGAATAAGTAGGGATAGTATGTCATAATGATTTATGAAGATACTATGTTTAAACATTACTGAATGGAAATTGTAATTAGGAATTGAATTCTACATATTGATTAATGTTGCTTATTATGATTTGTATATGTATCTTTACATGTGATTTTATTATCTTGGACTACTGATGCTCAAGTTTAGTGTGCAAGAAAGGAAACCATGGAATTTTTTGGAGAATCAGGGCTAAACAAATGTGAATTGAGTAAGCCAAGGTTTGATCCAATAAGGGATTGAAACCTCATTGTAATGTGATCCTTGTGGTAAATGTAATTTGAATGTGTGTTAATAGTTAGATTCATGTTGTTAATTGGACATGTCATTGTGAATGTGATGTATATTTTTTTGGTGTCACTCGACACCTGTATTGTCCATGTGGATGGTGACATGTTAGTTAGGGTTTGGGCAAGAATCACCTAACCTTATAGGGTATTATATTAGTCCCACTTGCATGTAGATGTCTTGTAGAGATCACATCAAGTTGGAACTCGGATTTGAACTTTAGGGGTACTTTAGAGGGGTCAAAAGTGACCCTATGGTGCATTTTTGGAAAAAATTACCTAACCCTAGGGGCGTACCATGAGTTGGGGGCTAATTTTTACCTATGGGAAAGCCTAGATCACCATTATGGCCCTCCAAAAAGCCTACTTTTCAAAAGTGGTGAAAATGGAGATGGCCACATGCATCTAACTTGTCGCACACTCCTTACTAAACTCACAATTAAGAGGGGGGACAAGAGGTGAGACCAAAGGACTAGAGGGCATGTCTTATTAATTTCTAGGTCTTGAGTACACTTTAAAGGTCTTTTTAGAGGGTTTGGATAGACTTAGTGGGTGTTCATCCACTCTCTAATTTTAGAGACACTTAAGGTTGGAGAAAGGGGAAAAAAAGACAAGGAAAAAGGATAAGGAGCTCTTCTCAACTTCATTTTTGCCATTTTGCTTGGACCAAGGTTGGTGAATTCTTGCCATGGAGAATGCTCTTGCATTTTAGCTTTGAATATTATTGTTTTGGATGAACATGTAAATCTTGTATGGTTCTCATATATGTAAATCTTGTTATTGTTGTGTTGGGTAGGGATGCTTTTGGATTTTGAATCATTCTTGTTTCTTTGTTTTTGGGAGTGTTGTTCATGGGAGTTGAAGGCATCATTAACCCTTTGGGAAGGGAAGTAGTGGCCTTGGGTGAAGGGGTTAGTTGGGCTCTACATTGTAGTGAGAGCCTCTTCTCTTGGATAAGAGGGAAAATTTCATGGGGTATGGGCTCCATGAAGCCATGTTGTAAATCTTGTATTTGAGAATGGATATGGGAAAAAAATTTGTATATTGAATGAATGTCAATATAGCCTTGGAAAGGAATGAAAGAGTCTTGTTTGGAATTTGTATTGGTATGGCATTCTCCTTGTTGGAAAAGCCCACCTTCACCCTATTTCAATGGATTATAGAAATCCATTTGTGAAGCCTTGGTTGGGAGTTAAATGTTGTTTTGTTCATATATGTATTTGTGAGCATTGTGTAGTGCATGTAAACATTTAGTCTTGATTCTCCAAGCTCAGGGGTGATCTCCTTGAGACCTTGGATGGGAGGTGAGCTCTCCATGGTTTTCCCCCTTCATGTGAGAAAATCTCTTGCAGAAACTTTCATTAGATGTCATTGGAAGCAAGAATACATTTTGATAATGTTGTCATGTAAAGGAGTTAACACTCCAAGCCTTGTAGTTGTAACAAGTATAGGATGTATCTAAATCATGAAAGCAATGTCTTGTTTACCTTTTGAAATAGGGTTATGTTCTTTCAAAATATTGTATGATGTTTAAAGTTAAATGCAAGTGTATTCATGTTGAATTCAATGGATGAAATATTATAGCTTTATTGCATGAAGTTTCATTTGTATGAATGTAGAAGTAGTTTTCAAATGGAACTAGTTGATTAATATATGTGTAGAAAGAGTTTCAAGTTGATCGTTATTATTAATGGAAATATGCAACAAGTTAACTTGATAACTTAATAGGTTTGTGAAGAAAAAGAAAAAGAAAAAAAACTATGTAATGCTAGTCAAAGATTTATTTAAAATATTGCATTGTGAAAATGAATTAAGCATGTAAATCCCTTGAAAAGTTAGTATATTGCAAAACAAAAATTTACAAGGAAAAACCAAACAATAGAAGAAAGAAAAAATAAAAATTGACTAAGTGTATGACACAAAAAAAACCTCAAATTGAGACCTACAGGTCTCTAGAAAATGTATGGGAAAAAAATCCTATACATTTTCCAAATCCACAGTCAATTAAATATATTATTAGCCCACCACTTGCATTAAACAAATCTTATTGGAAAAGGCTATATTATTTTACCACTTGGAGATGGTTGTTTAGTTGGTGGGACCCACCTGGGTCGCCACCCCAAAAGGGACCCAAAAAGGGTCCCCTAAAAAAGGATGCATTTGTTTTAAGTAAATAAATTTTTTTTTAAAATTAAATCAAAATTAATGTAAAAAAAGCTAAACCTTTTACCTTTTTGCAAGAGACTTCTTTTTAAAAAAAGAGTTTCAAAAAAAATATATTAACCAAATGGGGGGGGACGTGGTCCCCACTCCCCATGGGACACGAACCCCCGTGCGCTGTTGTCTCAGGCCGTGCCATGGTAGGGTACAGACCTGCCACAATAGGCGGTACACCTACTGTGACAGGCAATACCTACCGTGGCAGGGTACCCTGCCACGTCAGGCGAGACCCACCGCATCTCAGTCCCAATGGGACTTTAAAACAAAAAACTTTTGTTGTGTGTTTAATTTTTTATAATTATTTTATTTTATTATTATTTAATTACTATTTTGTTTAATCAGATTTATTGACATTATTTAATTATCACATTTTTTTAATAAATGATTTTAGTTAGTTAATTTAATTATAAGTTATTAATGCATTAATAAATTGACTTAGTTGAATTGTTAACTTATTGCATTTAATTAAAATAATGGAGGTTATTTTAAAATATTTAGAATATTTTTTTTATAAATGATTTTAGTTAGCTCGATTTATTTATAAGTATGTTAATGTGATGATAAATTGTCTTAGTTGAACAATTCAAACTCAATTTATTACATTTATTGAAATCAGTAAAGGTTATTTTAAATGTTTATAATTTTAGTATTACCATTTTAGTAAGCCTAAATTTTATTAAATGCCCTCAGACAAATGTAGTTTGTATGATCATAGCCTAGGAAATGTTTAAGTTGAAACTTCTCACATTCCTTTAAGAGACTTAGTTATTAAATAATTAATTCTGATTAAATTATTAGAAGAACTCAATAGTAATCTTGTGAATTATTACCTAACTAACATAGTCTGACCTAGCACTTCGAGGTTTTGGGAGAATGAATGTTTGATGGGATGGACAACAAGAAATGGATATACTAGAATCCTAAATAAGAATATGGTGTAATATTAAAATCTATGCAATAAGGAATCTTAAATAAGAGGATTATAATGAGCTTTATCTAACAAAAATAATTTGCATATGAAATCAAGTTGTACTATTCTAAGCTGGAAATTCATTGGGTCAAACATGCTACGTAGACAAATCATCTCCTTATAGGAGTGGCATTTGTGTATTCCAATTTCTTGACATTTGTATTTGGAACTAGTTGAAAACATTTAAACTTGTATTCATACTAACTTAGTAGACCTATGTAACCTCCCTTTCTAGTCTATTATCTACCTCTCTTTAAAAAAAAATTGGTTGCATTTTTGTTTGGTTTATTTTGGGCATGACAAGAAGCCAACTGAGATAAAGCTTCTATCCCACTTAAGTCAAACAAGCCTACATGTTATCATTGTGGGATACTAGGACACACAATAAATGTCCGCAAGAGAAAAAGAGATAATCCACCAAATAATCCTAGTTTTAATGGTCATTGTTACAACTGCAATAAGTATGGTCATAAGGCATTTGAATGTAGAGAAAGATTTATTAACAATCCAAGGAAGACAATATTTGAAGGTTATAAGTGTAACAACTACAAGAGATATGGTCATAAATCTGGAGGATACATGTTACTAAGGAAAAATGAGAAATGGGTCCCTAACCAACAGAATATTGTCAACAATCGACAGGGACCTACTATATCATAGGATTATAGTACAAGAATCATTTGTACTACATGAAGAAGATTTGGTCACATTGCTATAAAATGGTTTAGGATGCATGGTATGAACAACGTAAAATCATGGAGAAATATTAGAATGGCCTATTTTCATTGTCACAGAGTCAGTCGCCTAGCCAAGGACTGCGGGTACCAAAATAAGGATTCAATTGGGGAACAACCTAGTGAAAAGACTCAAGTTAATATTGATGAAATTAAAGAGCAGATGAATAAGATTTGGATAAGGAAGTCACAAGATGATGGAATATAATTATGAACATCTGATGGTACCACATCCTCTGGATCGGGTGCACCTATATTCACTTAATCAATCAAAGGTATGTATAGGAGCTGATAACTTGAAGTTTATCTTAAATTAGTTCCTACATTTAGTACAGATATCCATATCAACATACTAATATGCATTTGGATATAACTTATGAATTTATCATTTCATATGTTGATCGGTAAAGTGTTTGAGCTATTTTGTTGCATTCGGTGAAGCAAAGTGTAGTTTTCTTAACGATAAAATGAAGTTAGGTAAGAAGTATGAAATGTAAATTATAGCCATTAGAAGCCCAAACCTAAGGAAAAACTATAAATAGAGGGCATGTTATTTCATTTTTACCTTACAATTTTGCAAGAACTTTGAAGCATTGATAGAGATGAGATCACAGAGTGATTTCAAGCATCCTGAGAATCTACAAAGATCATTAGAGGTATTTTCAAGCATTTAACAAGATGAGTTCATAGATTTTAATTACTATTCAATTGGAACTCTAGTATTTGTTGAACTATTTCAAGATCAAATATGGCACCCAAGATGCAAAAACTAGTTATAGTCAAGAAGATTGACCCTGTAAATTTGAAGTATAAGCTTCATCCCACTGTTACTGCAGAACTTGAATATGTTTAGGCCTTATCCTTGATCCCATCAAGGGTTATATTTATTGAAAATGTTCATGCCTTCATCCACTGTAAAATTGAAGGCATATGTCAAGGAGAAATTGACTCATCATACAAGAAATTATATGTAAATGGAAATTTAAAGAGAGAACATGCACATTTGTAGACTAAGGGTTTGGTCCATACTATGCATGTACCGATGGTGTTTAAGCATGAATGGATAAGGATTGTGTTAAGTAGAGTTCATGATCAGTTTATGTGGCTTGATGGGCCAGTGAAAATCACAAAAGATGTCTTGCACATAGTAACAAGATTTCTAGTTGGTGATAGACTGAGGGCTTATAAACAAACTAATAAGAATAATTTATGTGAGCTTAACAAAGCTAAATGGGATGGAAGAGGACTCAATTTATCTATAGTAGAAGACCTTGAATTGAATTTTGCATCCAATATCATATCATATCAGATATTTCAATCATCTCAAGTAGATAGTGTACCCTATGGAGCAGTAGATATAGCCTACAAAATTTTCAAAAAGGACATGAAGATAGATTTGTGTGAGATACTGTTGAAAAAGTTGGATGACAACATGAAAACCATTAGGAAAGAAAAGACAAATACATTGAAGTTCATACCACTGTTGCTATGTATTTTCTTTTACTTCCAAAATTCCTTTCCTATAGTCGGTGAAGTTACTTGGAAAGTAGATAAACCCATTTTTTATCAAATAAATGAGTTTATTCAAGGCATGGGTGATAATTATAATGTAATCATGGATGACTACTTTAGTAAATTTCAATCTATATTGCACAAGAGATTCAGAATTCCACCTCATTTAGTGGAAGAGTACAAATATGAACTATGTTTTGAAGTTGATACTGATATTTGCATTATAAGGGTTGTGGACCTAGAACCGAGTGGTTACCACCTATGGGTTATGAGATGAACATAGATGCTGCAATAATTCAAATCAAAGGATTATTTGAGAAACCAGTTGACAGAAGTTTAACTCAGTATGAAACATATGAGGAGGTTAAGGAGAAAATAAGGGTAGGTATATTAATACCTAAGGCAATCAAGAAGATAATTAATATGATAAATATATTATCTAAGAGTCTATGCATTTCTGATGTTGAAGTTGAAGAATTTGATGAGCCTTCAGAGATCAAGGGGAAGAAGATTAGAGAAAAGAAAGATATTCCTAGCCCATCTAGTGTAAGACCATCTACAAGGTCTACCTCTACACCGAGAGCAAAGAAGAAAGCAGAAATAGAACCTATAAAAACAAAAATCTATGTTAGAGAAAAAAAGGCTACTGGAAAGCCAAGAAGAAAGTTGAAGTTGAAAAAGGAGAGTGACACAGAATCTTATGACTTAACATAGTTTAAGGTTGCACCAAGTAAAAAGGTGAAAAGTCTTGATGATTTTATCAAGATATTAGAAAGATATGGTGGACATCTAGTCATGAAAAAATCTAAATATGACACAAGGAATCATGAGGAGAAGATTAAGATTGAAGAGGTGGTCATTATTATATTTCATAAGTTTAGAACAACACCTATTGAAGTGGTACAAAATATTGAAGGAGAACTTTATTAGAAAATAGATGCAAGATGGAAGTATGTTCTTGCTGTCAAGAAAGAAATGAGAAAAAGGTCCCTTGCAATCATTGTCCCAGACCTAAAAAAGAGAGGAATAAAAGATACCCTAAAATAATATTCAAAAAGATTTCTAGTAAAGGGAAGGGCATTGAGCATTATGGTTGGTAAATTGGAAGAAGTCCAAAAAGACACTGATGATCTTTGGAGAAAGATTTTCTCTATGGATCAACTAACTATTGAAGGAGTCAAAGAATAAGAGGATAAATCCAAACCTATTGAATTAATAAAAAAATAAAGAAGAAGTCATTATTAAAGATATAACTAAGCAAGATCCAGATGAAACAGTAAAATTTGATGAAGATGTCATGGAAATTGAGGCCATAGAAATAAAATTTATGGATGTAGATGATTATTCCAAGGAAAGATTATTGGAAGAAGATCCTCTCATTGTTCACATACTAGATTTTCCTAAGATAGAGATGAAAGGAGATGCACCTACTGAAGTTGATGTCCCTATTGAGCAAACACAAGATACTGAAACAAAGGAAACTGAGAAGACAATGAAGATTGAATCTGCACAAGGTTAGAATAAAGAATCGGTAACCCCTATCAATACCACAGGAAAACAACATGAATAAGGAAAAGATAAATAAAAGGTTGAAGAGAAGAAAGAAGAAAAACATGAGAAGAAGGAAGAAAAGAAACAAGAAGATAAAACTAAGGAAACATCTACTCAATCAGATGCAAAGAAGGCATCTACTTCTAAGTGCAAATCAAAGAAGAGAAATTCTGAGAAATAGGTTGATATAAATGAATTCATTGTAATACCTAAGGTTGATTACTTAACCATGAGCCCTAAGGAACTCTCTAAGCTTAGAGATTTTTTGAAAAGAAAAGATACACAAGATAAGCTCATATTAAAGAAGTAGAAAAAAAAAAAATTGGAGCAAGTAAAAGGTATTTTCAATGAGATTATACCTAAGGAAATAATAAATGAAAAAGGAGATATCTATAGTCAGTTGAGAGAAATTTTCAATCAGATCAACCAGGAAAGAACAGATACTACCGAATATATGTTGAAAGTTCATAAGAAAGAGATAGAGACAAAGGTGATTGAAGAAGTTCTTCAATCAATTTCTTTAGATAAGGTAACTCTTTATGAGTTGATAAATGAATTAGAAAATGAGTTATAACCAATTGTTTTGCTATTTCAAAAAAATTGTTTGATTTCCAATTTCACAAAGGAGATAAGAGAAAAAGATAATAATGTGGAAAAAGAGCTCACTAAGTAGTTATCTAAAATTTCCACTAAGCCTAAGTCAATAGAAAAATGCTATGAGAGGCTGAAGCACTTGATGAGAGTTCAATTTGGGTTAAGGAAGGAGGATAATTAGATCAAGATGGGTCTACTTGAACTCCAAACAGTTTTGATCCCACACATAGAATCACTGTAGAGACAAATTCAAAACGCAAAAGATTTTGTTAGCACACCGGATGTAAGTGCTATGGACAATATGGTAAGCCTAACTACAGAATTAAGAGAGAAAATTATAGTGCTATAGAAACTTAAGGACACATGGAAGACATCACTCAAGTATGCACATGATAAGTAAAAAATGATTTTTTATAAGATCTCCATAGCAGAACAAAAGTAAGTTATTATTTTATCATTTTTGCTAAAAAAGGGGGAATATATATATATAATTTTTAGGGGGAAAGACTAAGTATGTAGAAAAGGGGAATATTAGGTATGTCAAAAGGGGAAAGCATATAGTAAGGGAAAAACCATGTATATAGTATGGATATGTACCAGAGATATTACTTCAGGGGGAGTAATATGTTTACCAAGGAAGAAGAATGGACAAAGAAAAATTTTGAATTTTGTTGATGACTTCGAGGTTCTTGAAAAATATACAAAACTAATGGAAAAGGGGGAGATTGGTACTCCTAAGAGTTATTTTTTTGTCATTAGTTATGAGGAATTCATATTGTTTGTCAAAGTCATTCGGTAATAAAGGAAAGACAAGTCGGTAAAGAAGAGAAAGTTATTCAATAAAATAAATAAGAAGACATGGAATTTTTGTAAATGGAAAGAAAGCATAGGCACCGAGCACCAAGAACCAAGTTGTACCAAGAATTGAACTGAGAAGAGAAGATAGTTACCGAGTTAAGGAAAATGTATTACCAAACAAAGCAGGCCGACACCAGAAGAATTTTTAAGTACATTGAATCTGGACACCAAACATAAAATAGTTTACTAATCTCAAGGAGATCATATGGCATAACATTGGAGACTGGAACATTATGATTACACATGATTACAAGGTGAGATCTTCCAATGAGAATAGAGTATGGAATATGGATTGGAAGGATAACCAATGCTAGCACTACTTGAAGAGATGATTCTAGAATATATAGCACCGCTTCTAGAATTGTATATAAATAAATCAGAGTATGAAGATTAGAATGCATGAATGGTGGTTATATGAATTCAAGAGGAGATTGCATGTATGCAGTAGATTGCTGAGAAGGTTATAAGTAGTGAAGTCACCAAGTAACATAGAAGTGAAGAACATATAGAAATTGTGATCTACCGAGTACTAAATTAAAAGTGTAAAAGGTACACAGTATGAGGTAATGAGTTAATGAGCACATAGAGTCTAATTAGCACATGTTTGATGCAAGTTTGATAGACATATTTAGTGTTATTGGTTAAAGAGTAATAAAAGTTGTAAAGTCTCTTAACTGAGTATTTCCTAACATATCTTATTTGTAAATCCTTTAACTAGGTGCAGTTCTTAGATTAGAATTGTAAAATCCTTACACAAGGTAGACTTAGTAGTTTGAAGACTCTTAACCGGGTTAATACTCTTAACAGGGTAAGCTATCATAAATAGATAAAATTGTATCTCTAACTGAGAAAACTTTATTTTTTAGTAGTGAAGTCTTGTGGGTGTCATCCCCAGCACAATTTTTATCCTCTAACAAGGATTTTTATGATACCAAATATTTGTGTTATGTTTTGATTATTATATCTTTTATATGTTTCATGTGATGCATGCAAATGTTAAGGAATCAATAAATGGTTAAGAAGGAAAGTTCAATTAGATTAAAAGTGTTTTAAAGTTTTGATTCACCCCTCACCTCTTAGTACTTACCTTCCACACCTAATCCAACACACACATGACAAAATGATTTTTGCATGAAAACCCTTTGTTAGAGGGAAAAACCATAGTGGGGATGACACTCACAAGCTCACTACTACAATAAAATGATTTTTCCCTATTAGGAGCTTATAATTACCCTTTTTGAGGGTTCACCCTATAAGGATTTATTAATACCTTTTTAGAAGTACAATTAGATTTTCTAAGATCTACCTTGTGAAATGATTTCAAGACTATGTTTAGAGCTCACTTGATTAAGGGATTTACAATGAGAACCTATTAAAGTTCACCTGGTTAAGGGATTTTCTTGTTGTAACTACTAGAGAAAAACAAGATGAGTGATCTAAAGGTAGCACTGGCCACTTGAAAGATCCAATCCTTTCTCTAATCTATGTATCTTCTCACAACTCTCACTTTATCAGATCTTTGATCACAACCTTAATTCTTTCACAATAACAGCAAACCTTTTATTTTTGTATCATCATTTTTCAATATGAGAAGTACCACATATATACATACTTATAGCACTAACTTCACAAAATTAAACAATTTCCCATCAAAATGATAAACTTGATGTAAAACAAATTTCCTTATGACCGCATCAACTTTCAATAAGATCTACATTTTAATTCTCCAAAATAGTCAAACACATTTTGACTTCTCCAATGCACCGCCTTAAATCTTCCTTATACAATAGCATCAATCCCAAAAATAACACTTCATCAATTCTATAACCATCATTACACATCATCATAACAATAAGTATCATCACAACTGCTAAACAACTTACTAATCTAGAATATTCCAACTGATTCTCAAGAACACAAGTGTTATTTCTTGTCTGAATGCATGTGACACCGAAACTATTTCACCGATCAAACAAATGAGTTGTAGTCAAAACCACACTATATTATTACCATGCTGATACTGTATATGTGACTTCACCTTGTAATTCTTCATCTATCACACTGCTAAAAAAGTGATGACCTCTCTATCTATCAATCTTCTAGACTTAACCAATTTCTAGCATTACCGATTTCTTAACCTATACACCGATTGCCTTCTGCACTTCATCGATTGTAATACATGACCGATCTGACTTAGTTTCCATCAATGAAAATCAAACCAAATCCTACCTATGACTACAACTAATATGAATCACCATGTCAACTCATAATACCAATAAAAAGAGCTTAGGATTCAAAATATTATACAACTATATTAGAAATTAACTTTAAAAATAGTCAGTATTAGTTCAGATTAGAGTTGGATTTATCAAGTTTTGTTAATTTTTAAAATAAAGATCATATTTATTTTTTATTATGTTTTTTCTATCAGAAAATATGTTATTTTTTAATTCTAGGTTTGTGCTTTCTGATCTTAATAGTAAATCAAAATAGATTGAAATAGTTAGAAATTTTTTATCATTTATATTTTTGTTAAAAATGATAGTTATTTTGAAATCTGAATAAAGTATGTAGAATGTGAAGTATTTAGACAAAATGTCTCAAATTATTTTGTTTTGTTAGAATCTATGGTTGCAAAATATACACACCTGAAACTATTGAAAAGGCTCTAGAGTGGAAACATTAACTACCAATTAAAAGTAGTGAAGATGATCTATGAACTCTTTAAAATCATTATCAAACATGTTTTGAAATTGTTGAAGTGAATTTTTAGAAGTTGGAAGACATATATGCAAATGTAAGAGTATCAATAGAGCATATGACCTGACTCACAAACTTTAATGGAGGTATTTAGTCTTCTCAAATGAGATGAGTGTAAGATAAACCTGGTAAATCTTTTGAAAGGATATATGCAAATGTAAGAGTATCAATAGAGCATATGACTTGACTCACAAACTTTGATGGAGGTATTTAGTCTTCTCAATATTTACCCCAACTTGTTTTACAATGATATATTTAAATAGAGATATGTAAAATATGAAAGCATAGACAATATAGGTGAACCATTTGACAATTGTCGTAAGGAAATAAGAACAATACAAAGTAAAATACTTGATGAAATACCCCATTGAGAAGTATGTCTAGAAGTGTGATGATGATTGTAGTGGAAGTGGGGAGATTCGGGAGAGCTTGATCATTGGTGATATATTTGTTACACATGAAGTGATTCATTCCAACATTTTTATCAGGTTGTTTCACAATTTTTATAAATGAAGGATTTTTCATATAATCTTAGCCAAATTAATGTACAATAATTACATGTTTATTCTTTTTCTGGAGATCAATTCTTGTCAGATTTCTCTTAGGGGGAGAAGAGTGAGTTATTAAGGAGGATTTTTGGTCCTTTTTCATTGTTGTCAAAGGGGCACAAGAATGAAGTAACAAAGAGAACTTTGATGCTGATATCTTTTGACTATAAGTTGTTCTCTTTTTTATTGATAAATTTTCCCATCAATGACAAAGGGGGAGATTGTTAGAATGTGATGGAGATTATATTATTGTTGTTGTCATTAATAGTTCTCATTGATGTCAACATATCTTTTTCTTATATGTGGATTGGATGTTTTCATGTTCTGGTAGAAGTGTGCTCTGGATGATGTTCCATAAAGATTTATCTTTAGCCATGTTGGTGCTAGTCTCATTTATCTTGCAACATAATGTGGTCCAATTTTTTGGGCTCAGTCCTATCTAGAAAATGGTCATTGTTCTTTGGTCCAAGTATTTGCAGTGTAATGTATAGATCCTATCTATTGGTTCCAAAGATCTTGGTGATGGTGTAGTTTGCTACTATGAGAAAGATGTATTGTATTGAGCAAGGTGGTCCACATTTTTTTACCTATTTCAAATTGCATTATGTCAACTTAGTTGTTGGAAAGACATGATATAAGAGAGAGAGAGAGAGAGAGAGAGAGAGAGAGAGAGAGAGAGAGATAGAGAGAGATGATTCTATTTGATGTGGTATTCTTGTACGTGATTAATATGTGAAGTGATTGCAAATTCGAAAAGGAAATATTTGTGTATTGTTGTCTATGCAAGTTTGTGCAACTAGTAGAAAATTGTTATATCATTTACCTGTTGCATATTATTGGTGACATTGAATTTAGTAGTGGATTCATTTTCATTTCTTATATTTTGGCAGTGAGTCTATTTGTACTGGTAGTGAGCCTTTTTATTTTTTGGGTAGTGAGCCCAACAAGGAGTGAGCCAAGAAACAATGAGAAAACTAGTAGTGATCCCTTTGTAAAAATTACCTTAACCGGTGTCACCTTAACCTATGTTTATTTCATGAGAATAAGTTTCTTTGTGGTTTTTCCCATCTTGAGTTTCCATGTAAATTTTGGTGTTCATTGTGTTGATGTGTCTATTATTTCATGTTCACATCTATTATAAGTTTTTGATTTCTTAAGTATTCACCAGATTAATAAAGGTTAAGGAAATTGTTTTATTATAACTAATTCACCCCCCTCTCAAGTATTCATCATGTTCAACATATGCAAACTCAATGATGACTCTTCCTAGGAGGTAGTCTATGAAGAAACATTTTCTCTTTCTAAAGCTAATGATGGGACTAGATTAGGAAGAAAAGGGGTACTATCTACACAAGGAAATTCCAGAAGAGGGTCTAATAGAGTATGAGAAAGAGGACTAAAACTTTGAAGAGGATAGTGAAGAGGATGAAGATGTTGGGAGTACGGGCCTTGGTTCAAGGATTGAGGAGGTATATCCCAAGGAGCCTAAGGAGAATATCAAATATGATCAAGATTGTGCCTTCAAGTCATGGATGTTATCAAGAAAGCATGGTTGGAAGATCAAATTTAATGTTCTTTAGCTTGGTAGGGGAATGGGTCTATAAATAGCACAATATATAACATTTTTCTACTTATACATAGCTCCATTTTTTGCTAGGATCCTTTGGTAGTTAGAATCTCTCTAAGGTAGTGCCATCATTTTTTGGTGTCAGAGGTGTTCTATCATGGGGGGTGGTTTTTGGGTCTACTACATGCTATTTGGAATGGTAAATTGTTGTCCATTTTGGACTTATCTAAATAGAATAAAGATATATTATTTTGAATCTTATAATATAATTAGGTGCAGCCCCAAGTTATTTCTTTTTTTCCTATAAAAAAATGTTAAATTTAGTTCTATTACACTAACATGACTATTTTTTACCAATATTCATTTAATATTTTTTGTATCATTTTTGGGATCAAACTTAGGAGTTTAATACCAAATATTGGTAATAAAAATCTACATAGTCAAATCCAAAAAAATATTGACTAAAAATCAATATGATCTATGGAAATTTTATGAGTTTAATCAACATGATTTGTCACTTTAACATAACCTCTTCCCCAATATTCAATGACAATGTGGTTATTAGCACTTCTATAACAAATGGTTATACAAAATTTCATGGTAGGAGAAGCTATCTAGAAAATATGGACAACAACATTTGTATCCAAAATAATGACAGTAAATCATTTGACAAAGGAAACATTAACCTTTCTTTTGTAAAATATGTTGTTTAAAGGGATGTAAACTAAAAGGATATGCTAGTGGTTTGAACTGTGGACATGTGGAATTTAATTTTCCAATTTTTGCATGGAAGGTAATTAGTCCTTGCCACATATGTTGATGACATCTTGTCAAGGCATATTTCAAACAAGCCTTCTATTGCCCAATCTTACCTTCAAATGGGAAAGTCCACAAATAACGATAACAAATATTAGAGGAGAGGAAGAAATATCAATAGTATGAAAAATTAGAAGGATGTCTACAAGCATAGGCAAAGGGGTGTCAAAGACAATGACTGTCAAAGAAATGGGAATGTTGTTGTTAGTGTAATACCCCAAAAATGGGCTATAGGTTCATTAACCTCCTACATCTTCAAATTCAAATGAAATCAACATCAAAGTCCTAACCTAAGGCACATCTGCACATTATCGAATCCTAATTGATTTTATCCTAAATTTTGCATCAAGGAATATTCCTAGCAATATTTCTATTTATCCTAATTATCTTTAATTTAATAATTATTTGGCAATAAATCTTATAAATCCTAAATTTTGATTAATTAAATATTCTAAATATTTAATTAATTAGATTTAATACTGCCACTTAATTATTTAATTAAATTTAATTAAATTTATTCCTAAATTGTATTATTTAATTTTGACAATAAATCTAAAATCTCATGACTAATTGATTAAATTCTTATTTAATTAATTAAAGTCAATTGTCAATATTTAATAATATAGTTTTAGAATAAAGTTTGATTTAATAATTGATTAACCCATAAATCAATTATTTTAATTCAAAAAATCAGTTAAGTTGAGAATAAATCACTTTATTTATTAAATTAATTCATATTAATCATGCACAATCACAAAAATAGTCAACTTTAAAACAATTGCTAATTTCAATTTGTAAACTTTCTAAACTCAACATCTGATGATGAGTTAAAAAAAAGAACTAAAGCTCTATTTTGAGATAAAAACTGCTTTTTCATGATTTTATGAGTTTATTTAATCTTAATTTCTTGTTAACTCAAAAATCAACCTGAGTTTATTAAGAGTGATTTATGGCTTTTCTCTTGCATCCTCAAGCCCTGGATTTCTATAAAATCAAGGCTCGACTCTTCACAAAGGTCTGCACAATTTTTATCTGGCTAATCAACACCTCGAAATTGCATCCTCACTCTAGCGAATTTGTGACTGAAGAATCAATCTTTTGCGAATCAAGGCTATTGTGAGATTTTCATTTATTGTTTTGAGCATTCATAGTTTCATATCATAGTTTCATATTCATCCATATCATCTTAGATTAAATCTGCTTTCAATTTCATACATTCTAGCTTAGATTCATATAGTTTCTCATTCTTATTGCATAGAAAATACAAAAATATAGATTAATCTGCATTCATACAGTCTTTCATTCTTTTTGCATTCAAATCCTTCATTTAGGAGTTGCATTGTCACTGATCTCGATTCCAATCTGAGAACATCATACTCGCACCTACTAGAAGGTAGTAAATCGCCTGGTTAGCATAGTTTCAATTACTTGCAGATTTTGGTTTTTGCTAACCTCTAATGTTTTACTGAAGTGTTGTGTCTATAGCTAGGTACAAAATTCACACACACATTTCTGGCACCACTGTGGGGCCCTGAAACGGGTTTCCCTTCTATTCTATCAATCTTCTATCATTTCTCTATCAAAACTCCCCTGCTGCTGCCTGTTCTAGTGTTTTTGAAGCAGTTTTTGAGGTTAAGGGTTTTAAATTTTTTTTTTAGATTTGGTATTCTCTATGGTTTTTAATTTTCTATCAAAACTGTGGTTTTTAATTTTCTGTCCATACTTCCCTACATCTATGTACGGATTCTGGCGCAAGATTTTTCATCGCACCGTGTGAAGTTTTGCTAGTTTTAGCACTTCCTCACGTGAGACTTCATATTTCATCGCGCGAGACCATACTTTCTTGCATGGGACCACATCTTGACTTGCGCAAGATTTTTCTCCAAAGACACAGAATTTACAAATTTGTACTTTCAAATTATTGATTTCTAACACTTACTGTTTGCTATTGATTTGTCTTGATTTTGTACTTTCAGATGTGTGCTAAATTTTGGATTGTAGAGCATTGGAACTAAAGTATTCTTCTCAAGCTGATAATATTTCAATTTGGATTAAAACAAACCTCTCATGTGTCAAGCTTGTGTGACTTTTTTTGCTTTCATATCATAGACTTCATTTTGGGCTATAAAATGAACATAGATTTGCTTTCTGCATATCTGTTACACATAGTAAATAGGCCCTATGAACACTATTTGTGGATGATCTTGAGAGATTGAGCTTCTTTTTCTTGTTTATTCATGCAAAGATCCTCTTGATGAAGGATCCCCTTGTAGGTAGGGAGGTTACTGAGAGAGTCTCACGTTCTACTAGATTCGCATGTCTTCAACTTTTGATTGATACATTCTCTCTCTAGAGGGGTTGATAGATCATAAGCAGTTGACATCATAGATCTTTGTGAGATAATCTTGGTCTTAGTGTGTCGGATTAATCTATCTATGTTGTTTTGGTTAAAAGTGAAAAGGCTAGAGGACTATGCTCTACTCCCTTTTTGGGTAGTATCAGAAACTCAGATTCTTGAATCTAGAACCAATCCCCATGTGGTATCTTTTGTGAGTCACCTTTAGAGAGGGTTAACCATAGTGGACATTCCCTTAATTGGGTCAACCACGTGGATGAAACCTCAAGTGGTAATAGCCATTTTTGCCATGGTAGCAGTAGCTTCTATATAAATGTCCTTGTGGAGGAAATCTTCACAAGTGTGGTCTCTTGTTGGACTGTCAGATCTCCCTAGCAGCTCCTGATTGATTAATTTCTCAAACTGTGTCAAAACCTTGGTGCACCTAGATTGGATTTTTCCCTCTTGAGATCACAAAATTTGTAGAGTCAGACCATTACTACAAACCCTAGTGAGGCCAAATTTTTTATTTTCTAGGAATATGTGCATTATTGAAAAAAATTTTAGAACATACACAAGTAGTATTTCTAGGGATTAGCATAATAAGTCACTATTGCTTGTTCATGCGCAAGGTTGCTTTTTCCCTTGTTCATTGTTTTTTGATGATTGCTTGCTTCCCTTGCTTGCTATTTTGTGTGCTTGATATCTTCTTGGTTACTTGAAATGAACTATTACACGGATCTTCAAAATTTGCATAACAATCTGATACAGAAACACTAAAAAATTGCAAAATCTAAGCAAAAATCCTTTTCTGGTGTGAGGACTGAATATTCTATCAGAGAACAGCCAGTGCTGTGTCTTGAAATCTATGTCTCAAAATATGTCCCCTGAAATCTATGCCAGAACTATCAAAATGTGTCCTTTTATCATGTGAGATTTCACTTTCTCATGTGCAGCCTGGTACTTCCTCGTGCAGGGCAGCATTCTCTTGCGCAAACCTGTTCCAAAATTTTCAAAATAGTGAGTTGATTCCTATCACTTCCAGTCTTCCTTGATCAATCCAGATTATAGTAGGTCACTTCCCCCACTGTTCCTCAGCATCCAAATGAAACTAAATGGTATCACATTGCATAAAATGACTCTTGGTCTTCTTTCTTCCACATCTCCCATGTCATCCTAGTCTCCCATTTCCATCTTTTCTCTTCTTCCTAAACTCTTCACGTCTTCTTGATTCTTTTCCTCTTATTATCTACTCTACTTTCTTCTATTCATCTCTTCTGTCACTTCCATGCTTGATTCCTCCTCTTCCAGAACCATGAATTTTAGCTATCTTGTTATGGAACCTCTCTTGAAAATGGATGATCGCAAATTCATTGCTCAATTCAAAGAGTATTATTCCAAAAAACCCATGAGCGATAAATTTATGATGAAAATAAAGGAAAAATTGATTGAATCAGACACCTTTTCTAGGATCATACGTATGGTCATGTCACGACCTTCTTCTTCCAAACATCTTTCATCTTCTAAGTCTTTTCATTCTTCCTCATCTTTCAATTCTTCTTCCTCCACTAGGTCTTCACCTTCCTCTTCTCCATGATCTCGTACCTCTTCTACTTCTCCCAAGAATCTTACTCCTCGTCTCAAGACATACCATAATGAGAAACATGATAACCCTTATGATACCTCTTCCATGGAGAGTGACACACCCATCTTTGAAGACTATGATGACTATGATGATGGACAATATAATGATATCTATGACACCTATGTTCCTAAGAGTCCTCCTCATCGTGTGCTCATGCTTACTAGAAATGGGATGTCACATTGGATAGATCATGATGGTGATCCATATGATTTTGATTTTGAAAGAAACTTTGATGATTTTTCTGAACAATACCTAGATGATACATCTACTTCTATTGAGGAAGATAAAGCTTCAACACTGATTATAAACATGCATACTACAAGGATCTCTCCTCTAAGAACTCTCATGCTGAAAATAAAGGTTATACTCTCAAGAAAGATCATGTTAATGTTGAACCTTTGTCTTGTGATGGTTCCCTTCCATCCCCTACTTCCTCCAATACCCATACATTTCCTAAAGCTTCCAAGCCTATCAAATCTTTCACAAGTCCTTCATCCACCAAAGGTCCTAATACTTTTCATGCGGTTTCTTATAGTTATCCTCAAGGGCTACCTCTTAAAGAAACTCAAGCTAACCTTCACTTGGCTGTAAATACTTTCAATAAACCTAAAGAGCCTAAGCCTTTATATGCTATAATTCCTACTTTAGCTAGTCCTCTACCATCTCTTCCAAAGTCTTCCATACAATCCCAACATGCTTCCTTGTCCTTAGAAGTGGCTCCATGTCAAGAGGAATCTAAAAATGATAAAGAAAAAACATAAAGAAAGATCAAGATCAAGAACCCTCCATGTCATCCACTCCTTTTCATGATGTCTCTTATCTGCTTTAGGGTTCTTTTGATCCTACACATCTTTTTTCATGCATCCCACCATGTCTTAAGTCTTCTCCTAAGCAAGATCACGCTACTACTTACACTGTTGAGCTTATTGACAATCAAAATAACCTTACTACACTTGCACTTTCCAAAGATGATACTTCCATTAAGGTTGGTAAATATGGTTTTGTTACTTCCAATGTTAATCCTATTAAAAATCAAGAGAAAAATTATGTTCTTGTGCTATCCAAAGATCCTTGTCAAGATCAAAGTCTTCCATCTTCTTATTCTACCACTCCGTGTTCATTTCCACTTTCTAATCTTCCTAAGTCTTTGCAAGCTTTGAAAAATCCTATCAAAGAAGGTGCTCATATTCAATATGTCCATGATTCTATTGAAAATCCTAATGCTCACTCTAAAGATGCTAATATACTTGGTTGTCATATAGATGTTGATGAACTTATTGATTATCCTTTTGTATCTTCCACGTCCATCCTTGGACCTCCTCGACCAATACTAAGAGCTTCACATCTTCCTTCCATCTTGGGTCCTTATGTCCCTTCACTTTCCCCTCCTAACTCTCCTAATTCACCATCCATCTTGGGTCCTTACATCCCTCCATCTCCTATCTTTCCTCAAGATCAACATATATGCATACCCTTGAATCCTTTTCATCCACCCACCCATCTAAACTAGTCATATCCTCCTTCTTCTTCCACAAGTCCCAAATATTTTGGAAGTAACTTGAATGTTCAATACAAGAAAAAAAGCAATACAAGAATCCATCAAAAAAATAATATCACCATGTCTCCTCTAATCGACATGGAAGCATAAAGTCAAAAGAGATATCTAAGAAAAAAACTACAAGACAAGTATGGGTCCCAAAATCCATCATTAAAGATATTCTCTCTAGATCATCAAAAAGAAATGAAAATCCTATAGCTATATGGATTTGAAAGTCTCTCTTGAAAGAGTCTGGTGTTGAACAAAAAGTGAAGTTGACATTCAAGCTTCCAAAGGCTTCCACTTCATCTTCTTCCACAAATATTCTTCCATTCCATGCGCCTAAACCACAACCTCTGCTATCAATTCACTATATTCCTTCACGTATTCCTTCATTCATGTTTCCTCCACCCTCTCACCACCCTTCAAGGTGTGTGTTGATGTTGATCTTGCCTTCCTTTCCATCTACCATTTCACAATCCTTCCATTCATTATCCTTCTACCTTCTATCCTTTTTCCTCATTTTCCTATTCCTCCTATCTTCCAACCTCACTTGCTTTACATAAAACCTTATCCTCCATTTTTCTCTTCCATCTTCCTTTCCCTATCAGCATCTTTGAGCATATCATTTTGAATCCTTGGCATATCATGGTTTATCCTTTCAAGGAGCATTTGTAAAAAACTTGCCTTCTTCCAAAATAAAAAAATAAAAATTAAAAATTAAAAAATTGAAAAATTGAAAATGTGCCTTGGTGAAAACCTGGAAATAGGTGCCTTGGTAGGTAAAGTAAAAAGAAATAAATTCATTCTATGGTGAAAACCACTCCCTTGTGGTGCCTTGGATAAGTACCGTGATGAAAACCTGGCAATCAGGCATCATGCGTAGTTCTTCTACATATTTCATCCATTCCATCTTCTCTCTTTGATCTTGACAATGTTCATCTATACATGAACATTTGGCTATCTTGTGAGCTATCTTATGATGATCTTTCTTTCATTCCCTTCCTATTTATCCTTTATATTTATTTTCCTCCATTCATTCTAGCCTTTCTCTATCCTTTTCCCCTTTGGTCTTAATCTAATAAAAAAAGAGTAGAACACGATGCTTTGAAACCTCTTGACATGTCTACTCCTTTGAACTACATTCTTTCCTTCTTTGGCATTACAATTTTGTGACTTATCCTATGCTGGTCTTTCATTTCTTGTCCAAATACACTTTACATGACATTTTTTCCCTAGCTTGGGTATTCTTGAGGAGTTTTCCCTTGAGGATTTCTTCCCTTCATTCTCCTTCATTCTCTTGTCTTCCATCTCTTCCACTAGCTTGCTAATCCCTCTTATTCTCTGCCTTGCTAGACATTGGGACTACACGATGTGATCTTTCTTAGGGGTTTGATGCCCATTCTATCTTGGGGCATCTTTTGTACATACTGATTAGTACTACCTATTGAGGTTGAAATCCCATCACTAAGAATCAGAATGCATGGTCTAGTAACTGATGATGACTACAAAGTGTCTAGGTTGCAAGAACTTTAACTAATAGATGAGCATAGACAAGTAGCATATGATCATCTTAGAGTGTATCAGAAAAGAATGTCTAGAGGCTACAATAAGAAAGTCAGACACAGAGAATTTCAGGTTGGTGATCTAGTCTTGAGAGAGAATCCTAAAAATCAATCACATAGAGAATGCAAGGGGAAGTTTGAACCCAACTGGCTGGGTCCCTTTTTTATCACTACTACTTTTGGCTTTGGTGCCTATCAACTCTCAAACTGAAGGAGAACAACTCTGAGAACCAATCAAAGTTCTCCATCTGAAGAAATTTTATGCTTAAGGCAATCAATGTATGGTAAAATGTCCTGAAAAAAATCTGAAAAATCTGAAAAAATGAACATCTTGGTGCAAACCTAGTAATGGGCACCTTGATGATTCATAAAAAAATGGAAAAATACCAAAAATATCAAAAAAAAATGAAAAAAATGAAAAATACAAAAAAAATGAGAAAAAGAAAAAGTGCCTTGGTGAAAACTTGGAAACAGGCGCCTTGGTAGCAAAAATAGAATCTCTGCCAAGATGGTGAAAATTTGGCAAACGGGTGCCACTTGTTCAAAATGCTCCATCTATCAGCACAATCTTGGTCTTTCCCAACTTTCAATCTTGCTATAGTTTGTACATATCTCCCAGTTTGTTTCCACATTCCTATTTTCAATAAGTCGGTCTGTACACCAATCGGTTCAAGCATCTGTATTCTATCAATGTTCCAAACTTGGGGGCAATCAATGTCATATCCTATGGCCTCCAATGTATCTTGGATGTGTCATATCTAGTCAGAGTCCTTTGAAGGTTCATCTGAGTCAGTTTGTCTATCTCCTCTCCAGAAAGGATTTTGCATCTACAACAACGCAATCAAACACAAACTGAAAACAATATATGCTTTTTACATGCTTTTATCTCCTTGTATGCTTACTGATTCACATTGAGATTTTTGCATATTGTGTCCTTTTGAGCTCTTTGATGATGTCCTTTACAAGATTTAGAGAGTGATTACTGGGGCATAATCTTTTCTTTATCTTTTTCTTGTATGTGAAAATCTAACAACTTTGGAAATTCTAGATTGAAATGGTGCTCGTCTGTAAGAGCCTCTATCTTGAATTGGATGGCCATGCGTACCTCGATCATTGATACCCAAAAAATTCAAGGAAGTTTGATCTAACTATTGTCTTTTTGAGTGAGTTATTTCTCCTACTGTAAAACACGATCTTGCCTAAAGATGTGAATGATAAAGGGTCACAACGGGTAATTCACATTGGATTTTGAATGATCTCTTGACTGTTTGATGTGTTTGTTCTGCAAGGCATATTCTGGTCATCATGATGTTTATGTTTTGATGCTTTTACAAATTTCTATATCAAAATGGACATGATATTCAGGTCATCCTAGCATTTGTGCCTTGGTGCTTATATCTAATCCAACATTCTGAAAATAAAATCAATATTCATATGTCCATGGTTGCCTAACCAGTGGGTGTTGTATTGATTCCTATGCATAAAAATCAATATTCATATGTCTATAGTTTCATAACTAGTGGGCATTGTATTGATTTATCTGGTTACCTAAAAAACTCAATGATGACAAATGACCAACACATGATTAGTGACTAGGTCCTAGGTCTTAGGTTTGCATTTCATTTTGCACTTTGCATGATCTCACAAATGGCTTGAACACTTAAACGATTCTTCAAAAAAAAAAATGCTAAACATGACTACAAGAGTTGAATCTTACACAAAGGTCCATCCAATGAAATAGCAAATAGAATCATTTTTCAGGATCAAAATTGAAATTTGAGATCGTTTATATTGTCAACTGCTTGCACAATCAACCTTCAATCATCATAGAAATCTAGTATTCAACTTAACTGACTATCTTACATCAAACTATCAAAATTTCAAGTTGGTCAACCATGGTCAACTCATGGTTTAACCTAGTCAAACTTGGTCTTCTGGACCTCCAAATGATGCAGAACATGTTCTCGAACGTGTACAACCACTTCTCAAATCAATTAACATGCTTCTAAACTACAATGCTGACTTTTCTTGTCAGATTTCAATTTTAATCCCAAAGGGGGCATGGTATTGCACATCATTCAAAGTCTGTAAATCTAAATTTGAAAATCAAATGTTTCCTTAGTAATCAAGACAATAATCATGTCTAGTTGCTGACTCGTCAAAAGTCCTCATCACTTGGGGAAAATCTATCATCACTTGGGGCATATCAGATTCATCAAGATCCATATCAATATGATATCCTAAATCTATCTTGTAAACTATATCATCTTTTCGTAATCAGTTCTTTAGTGTTATTTCCTTGGTTCTTCATAACTAATGGGTTCAAGATGTGATACCAATATGATTCATACAAGGACATTGAGGTCTAGAATCGATCACTCACTTCTTCGCAATCATAAGGTTCAGAATCAGGCATTTTGGCACTTTTTTGTAATCACTGATTCATTGTTGATATAGCTAGCATCATCTTGATTCCTGGTCATCTTGGGCTTGGGTCGGTATCTCTTTTTCCAATCTTTCAATCAATTTCTATCTCAGAATCGATTCATCTTTCAAATCAATCTAAGATCTCGATTCCTAGTCATCCTAGACTTGGGTCAACATCTTTTTCCAATATTTTAATCAGTTTTTGTCTCGGAATCGATTAATCTTTCAAATTAGTTCCATACGTATATCAAACATAGACTATTCTTTGAACCACTATGCTTTGCACAGTGATTCAAAGAGGGGCAAAATGTAATACCCCAAAAATGGGCTATAGGTTCATTAACCTCCTACATCTTCAAATTCGAACGAAATCAACATCAAAGTCCTAACCTAAGGCACATCTGCACATTATCGAATCCTAATTGATTTTATCCTAAATTTTGCATCGGAGAATATTCCTAGCAATATTCCTATTTATCCTAATTATCTTTAATTTAATAGTTATTTGGTGATAAATCTTATTTATCCTAAAGTTTGATTAATTGAATATTATGAATATTTAATTAATTAGATTTAATACTGCCACTTAATTATTTAATTAAATTTAATTAAATTTATTCCTAAATTGTATTATTTAATTTTGACAATAAATCTAAAATCTCATGACTAATTGATTAAATTCTTATTTAATTAATTAAAGTCAATTGTCAATATTTAATAATATAGTTTTAGAATAAAGTTTGATTTAATAATTGATTAACCCATAAATCAATTATTTTAATTCAAAAAATCAGTTAAGTTGAGAATAAATCACTTTATTTATTAAATTAATTCATATTAAATCATGCACAATCACAAAAATAGTCAACTTTAAAATGATTGCTAATGTCAATTTGTAAACTTTCTAAACTCAACATCTGATGATGAGTTAAAAAAGAGAACTAAAGCTCTATTTTGAGATAAAAACTATTTTTTCATGATTTCATGAATTTATTTATTCTTAATTTCTTATTAACTCAAAAATCAACCTAAGTTTATCAAGAGTGATTTATGGCTTTTCTCTTGCATCCTCAAGCCCTAAATTTCTATAAAATCAAGGCTCGGCTCTTCACAAAGGTCTACACAATTTTTATCTAGCTAATCAACACCTCAAAATTGCATCCTCACTCTAGTGAATTTGTGTCTAAAGAATCAATCTTTTGCGAATCAAGGCTATTGTGAGATTTTCATTTATTGTTTTGAGGATTCATAGTTTCATATCATAGTTTCATATTCATCCATATCATCTTAGATTAAATCTGCATTCAATTTCATACATTCTAGCTTAGATTCGTACAGTTTCTCATTCTAATTGCACAGAAAATACAAAAATATAGATTAATCTGCATTCATACAATCTTTCATTCTTTTTGCATTCAAATCCTTCATTTAGGTGTTGCATTGTCATTGATCTTGATTCCAATCTGAGAACATCATACTCATACCTACTGGAAGGTAGTAAATCACCTGGTTAGCATAGTTTCAATTACTTGCAGATTTCAGTTTTTGCTAACCTCTAATGTTTTACTAAAGTGTTGTGTCTACAGCTAGGTACAAAATTCACACACATAGTTAGTATGGATAAAATCAAGGGGAAGGAAAATGACATTTGTGATAATGTAGGTAGAATAGCTAAAAAGTGTAAAGGCATAATGTTTATTGATTCACATGGTCCAAGCAAAGTGAAAGATTATGCAGTGGCCAAGGGGAGGCTTGTTAGAGATTTTTCTAATTGGAGAAGGGATTGGGATGAGAAAAGACAACCTAGCAAAAAAAGAGGTCAATGAAGACAGATGATGATTTTACAATGAATTCTACCGTAAATGGTGTTTTCAAAGAGTAAAAGATCAAGGTTAAATGGGTTGAAAATGTCAAGAGGGTCATTGATAAAAGTGATAGTTCTTCACATGTTTATGATAGCTTGAAGAATGCAAATGAAATAAAGGATGAATTAGAGGAGACCATCTTAAATTTCAAACGATAAATGGGATACTTAGCCCTCACTGACGAGGTCCCCATCCTCAAGAGAAAAGTGGAGTTCTTGATGGAAAATATCTTCAAAATGGAAGGAGGAATGTAGCCAATGGCCAAGTGTGATGCAAAATGTGGCAACAACTTTGTGCCTTCTTCAACAGAATGCGTAGGAGAATGATGGGGATGAAAATAGGGAGTTACTTGACTTCCTAAGGCTAGATTGGATTAGAGTTTTGAATTGTGCTAGATGTGGCCCTAAGGCTTGAGTTTGGGGTGTATTTTTTCTACTGTATTTTTCCTTACAAAGGTCTATTTTTTTATTTTCTTGTTAATTTGTTGTATAGGTGTCAATTTTTTTAATCTTTAATATTCTATCTTCTAACTTGTTAATCTAGTAGTACAACCACATGGCTATTGTGATGTAAGGACCAGCACCCTTGTTATGTAGCTTTCCTAATTAAAAAAAAACCTTAACCTCTTCCTCATAAAGCCCACTTCCAATCTTGGATGTAGAAAAGTGCCTTGCCAAAATACATGGTTGTACAATAATAACTATTTGAAATAAGAAAATTTAATGTTTTTTACTAACATAACCTATCACTTTAACATAACCTCTTTAACATAATTGTATTATAAGTTTTCAATATAATAAAAAACATTAATTATTAACTATTATTAATTAATTATATATTGTTAATAATATTTTTTATATCATAATATATATTTTATTTAATACATTATATCATGAATACTTATTATTTAAACTATTACTTAATATTATACTCTAAATGATATATCATGTATCATAGTTAAATTATAATTTAATAGTGATAATGATTAAAAAGTATTTGAATTATTATCAATTACTTAACTATTATTGAGTAATAATATCATATATCATATATATGATATCATTTAAATAATAGTGATTAAATATATAATATTTAAAATATATATTTAATCATTATTATTAATATATGATATACCATTTAAACTATATTTAATAAATTTAAACTAGTATTTAATAATTATTAAGGTATAACTTAAATAATAATTATTTATAATATAAATATTCAATATAATATTAAATTATATTTATTTAATATTATATAATAAAACTTACCATCTATGGACAACTACTATGAACTAAGTGTAGGGCGAGGAGGCGTATAAAATAATAGTTTGTATTAGTTTAAATATCATATTTAAATAATACTATATGACAACTATCAAATAATATGATGTTATGGCTAGTGTATGTAAAAAAAAATTAAACTACATTCAAAACATCAGAAATTTCTCAAGCCAAAGAAAACATAAATTGAAATGATCCTGATGAGCCCACTTTATGGCTATTTGGTTAATGGTTTTCTAGTTAAAACTTGAGTATTTCATGAGTTTTTCATAGACATTGTTCAAACTTTTTATGTTTCGATGCTATGCATATGTGTGTATTTTGATACTTTTAAGATTGAAGGAATATGCTAAATATATATGTATTACATGGTTATGTAGAATGAAATCTAGTTTTCTTTCCATTCACATTAATGGGGTAGTGTCTACTGTAGCCATGTGATGAGGACAATGATATAGTAGGAAAAATTATTGTGAATCTTTATCTTGGGTATGTGTTGTGATTTTTCTGTGTGCGCTAATCTCTTGCAAGAAAGGATGAGTCAATGAGAAAGGAAGACGTGGCATCAACATAAGAAGTGGCATCATAAAGACAAATAACTATTTTCAAGGTTCATAATGATTCCACCATTTCCAATCGGTAGCGATTACTATTGCGGAATGGGTCAATTCAACTTGCGGTCCGTTTGGAGGAAATCCAGTAGTCATGAGTTCCTGTATACCTCTGTAGTTGAATGAAACTTACTCCTACATTAATTGATGTTGTTTCTTTTGTATCTGGAAAGTTTTTATATCCATGTTTTGGAGAATCCCAGTCTTTAGGAGTTCTATTTTAAATTGTTGATGAATAAGCTAGAGTTTGAGATTCCTGGTTAGCTAGTTTTTCAAGAAATCCTTTTTGTAATCTAGCAAGTAGTGAATACAACTTTGTTACTACATCTTGTACTTATGTTTATGAATGAATGAATGAAATTTCTAGATCTTAACCTTTGATTTTTCAGTCTATTCACTCTTCCATGGGGCCCCACACGAAAAGTGAACTCACTTCATGATTAAGTAGGAATTAGTCTTAAGTTTTCTTGAAATATTTAATACTTCATTGCTCCTGCAGCCACTCAGTAACAGAACCATTGGTTGTTCCCTATAGCATAGATGTATAGCTAGTTTATTGGTTGAAGCATTATTTTAAGCTCTAGCTTAAGTTGTTGTTCTGATTCTTAATATAGATTTCCTGCAGTATTTTCATTACTTAAGTTGTGATGACTTTGAAGATGAACTAGAGCATATACTTTGCAAACATCATTTCAAGTTTACGTTCCCAGTTGATAAATCTAATGAGTTCAGTATGTTATTTTAAGTATGATACTTGACACTATTCAACCATAGAATCACTGTAAAAGGATGTCCAATCCTTAGTCACTAAGGTATTATATTGACCAACCATTTTTGGCATCATTACCGAGGATGGTGTCAATCTAGTTCAGCCCTAAAGTCATTGTGTTAATTTAAATTCTACATTATTTTGCATGCATAGAAGAAGAAGATACCATCTTGGGAGATTCCTTCCTTGCATTATTCAAGACGGACTATTTGATATTTTAAATCCAAAGCCTAAGGAACCCCAAGTCAAGAACATACAAGAAGAAGAACCATTTGAGAATCTATTTGTTGATGGATATGAATAATTACCTTCACCATTATCTTCTGAAGAATCATTGCATCTGAATGACCTTTTTTTCTGACCTTGAGTATCAAGATAACCCACTTGCCCTTGTTTTTTTTTAGCCACAACACCCAGGACCTCCTCCAAAGATGGCTCAACCTACCTTTCATTTCCCCATCTCTACTCAGCAAGGTAATCAAATTTCAAAGAACCTACCTGCCTCTGCACTTCCCAAATGTTACGACCTTATCACAAAAGACCTTGAAACCTTCCTCTTTCAGTTTGACATCCTTTGTAGGAGTTATGACTATACAACTGACACCCACAAGCTGAAATTGTTTCCATCTACTCTAAAAGAGGCTACTTTAAGATGGTTCATGGGGTTGGGTGCCAACATTGTAGAAGATTGGCCTGCAATGAGCAATATATTCCTTTTAAAATATAAAGAGTACTATAGGGGTCATGATTTGAAGTGAGATGATATTTCAAAATGTCCCAAAAGGAAGATGAAACTTTGGAATATTATGTCTCAAGGTTTATGTTCAACCTGTAGCGTAATACGTAACACCAGCTAAATGAGGAATCATGAAAAAATCTTTTCCTAAAAGGTGTAAATGATGGCAGCATTGAAGCGTTAGATCTTATGGTAGGTGGTGACATCACTAAGAAGAGATGGGCTGACATAAATAATATATGTCTAAACTATTCAAGAGTTACCGTGAAGAAAGGTAGAAGACTAAGAGACCTACCTCATAAGTCTAATGGTTCAGGGGTGTCTTATGTGTGTGAATTTTGTACCTAGCTGCGGACACAACACTTTAGTAAAACATTAGAGGTTAGCAAAAATCAAAATATTGCAAGTAATTGAAACTAAGCTAACCAGGCAATTTAGTTCCTTCTAGTAGGTGAGAGTATGATATGCTCAGATCAGACCAAGACCAGTGACAATGCAACACCTAAATGAAGGATTTGAATGCAGAAGATGGATATGAAATGAATGCTAATTTAATCTATATTCTTGTATTTTCTATGCAATTAGGATGAAAACTGATATGAAACTAATCTAGGATGAAATTGAGATGATATACAGATTTATCTGAGAATGATGTAAAAACTATGAATGCAAAGCTATGATATGAAAATTATGAAAAACTATGACCAACAATGAAAGATCTCACAAATTTCCTGTCGTGAGTGCTTAATCCTCCAATCGCTAATTCGCCAGAATGATTATGCAAATTCAAGGGTCCCTTCATTATGGAGAGCTGAGCCTTGATTTTATAGAAATTCAAGGCTTTGAGGGTGCATGAGAAAAGTCATAAATCACTCTTGATGAACTTAGGTTGATTTTTGAGTTAACAAGAAATTAAGAATAAATAAACTCATAAAATCATGCAAAAGCAGTTTTTATCTCAAAATAGAGTTTTAGTTCACTTTTTCAACTCATCATCAGATGTTGAGTTTAGAAAGTTAACAAATTAAAATTAGCAGTTATTTTAAAGTTGATTGTTTTTTTGATTGTGCATGATTTAATATGAATTAATTTAATAAATAAAGTGATTTATTTTCCACTTAACTAATGTTGAATTAAAATAATTGATTTATGGGTTAATCAATTATTAAATCAAACTTTATTCAAAAACTATATTGTTATAGATTGACAATTGACTTTAATTAATTAAATAAGAATTTAATCAATTAGTCATAAGATTTTTTATTTATTGTCAAAATTAAATAATACAATTAGGAATAAATAAAATTTAATTTAATTAAATAATTAAGTGGTAGTATTAAATTAATTAATTAAATATTCATCATATTCAATTAATCAACTTTAGGATAAATATGTTTTATCGCCAAATAATTATTAAATTAAAGATAATTAAGATAAATTAGGAATATTCAAGGAATATTCCCCAATACAAAATTAAGATAAAATCAATTAGAATTTTGATGATGTGCAGATGTGCCTTAGGTTAGGACTTTGATGTCAATTTCATTCGATTTGAAGATGTAGGAGGTTAATGAACCTATAGCCCATTTTTGGGGTATTACATTTTTCCCCTCTTTGAATTACTGTGCGAAGCGTAGGGGTTCAAAGAATAGTCTGTGTATGATACTGAAACTGTTTTGAAAGATGAACCGATTCTAAGACAGAAACCGATTGAAAGATTTGAAGATGTTAGGTCCTGAATGACCAAAGATAATGTTAACTATAGCAATGGTGAACTGATGATTATGAAAAAGTATCAAAATGCCTGATTTTAAACCTTATGATTGCAAAGAAGTGAGTGACCAATTCTAGACCTTATTGTCAAAAAGAATCACAGTGGTATCACATCCTGAACCCATCAGTTATGAAGAACCAAGGAAATAACACTAATGAAATGATGGTTACAAAAAGATGATATAGTTTACAAGATATATTAGGATACCAGATTGATATGGATCTTGATGAATTTGATATGACCCAAGCAATGTGCCCCGAGTGACAAGGTCTTTAGATGATTCAACGACTAGACGTGGTTGTTGTCTTGATTACTAAGGAAAGATATCGATTGAAA
The DNA here is from genome assembly GCA_027943335.1 of Chamaecyparis obtusa. NCBI lineage: Eukaryota > Viridiplantae > Streptophyta > Pinopsida > Cupressales > Cupressaceae > Chamaecyparis > Chamaecyparis obtusa. The sequence goes on along the minus strand of BSBK01001728.1, from coordinate 3,814,762 downwards.
GAATTAGATTTATAGACTTGAATGATGTGCAATACCATGCCCCCTTCGAGATGAAAATCAAAATTTGACAAGAAAAGTCAACGTTGAATAGTTTAGAAGCATGTTAATTGATTTGAGAAGTGGTTATACACGTCTGAGAATGCATTCTACATCATTTAGAGGTCTTGGAGACCAAGTTTGACTAGGTTTGACCATGAGGTGACCATGGTTGACCAAGTTGAAATTTTGATAGTTTGATGTTAGATAATCAATTAAGTTGAATGCTGGATTTCTATGATGATTGAAGGTTGATTATGCAAGTAGTTGGCCATCCTGGGTCCAAAAATTTTAAATCACAATTTTGACATATTAAATGATCTCATATTTCGATTTTGATCCCAAAAATGGGTTCAAAATGTTGAAATTAGCCAAGGGTGCAATTTTCATCGAAAACAGAGAAATTTTGAAAATTAGGTCAAAAGCTATATAAGGGCCAAAAAGGGTCATTTTCAATTCATTATTCACTTTTGACTTTTCAAACCTTGTGGAGCCCTCTGAGCAAGAAAAATGGTCGAGATGAAGGTACCTGTCACTTTCCACCGATTTGAGCACAGTCAGAGACATCAGTGACCGCCACAATATGGACATCCGATAAGTGGACCTCTATGCCTCTGTGTAAATTCCATTTTTGGATGTTTGTAGAATTTTTAGGTTATTTTTCATATGTTTTTAATTTTCAATTCTCACATGCATGGAAAGTTGTACGACTGTCCTCTGTGACTCGTACAAATTTTTGATTTCCTTTCTTTTGTCATTTGAGAACCCTCTGAAACTCGTATGAGAGGGACCCAAGAGTTGTATGACATTTCATCGAGTCCCTCCTCTATCATACGGGAAGACTTAGAAACTCATATGACCATGAGTTGTCATATGATACCTTACCGAAACTTGTACGAGTTTTAGTGCCAGTCTAAATTGTCATATGGGAAACAATGAGCCAAAAACACCTTTTTAGGTTAAATTTCTTGATTTTTTGATTTCTTAGACTAATTACTGAGCATTTAATGCACCTTCTGAGATAGTGAAATTTTTAATTCTTGTACTTGTAGCCTATTTTTCAACCAAATTACTAATAGGGTTTCCTATTTCTGTATTTTGTAGGTTATCTATCCTGATGTTCATGTCCGCATCTCACATCCTACGACTTAGAGACTTTGTGTTTCACTGCTTGACCTTATGAGGGTACATCTTTCTTCCTGTGGGTTTGACTATCTGATTCGGTTGCCCAAGATTAGGGTTAACCATGGACTTTTGACTGCATTGATAAAGCGGTTTCATTCAGAGACCCAAACTTTCCACCTACCCACTAGACAAATTACCATCACACTTGAGGACGTATATAGGATATTGTGTATAACATTCCATGGTCCTCATCCAAATTATGTGATTTTGGAGAACTTTGGTCTATTAGCCTTCAGATGATTGTTTGGAGATGATACACAGATCACTGGTTCTATATCTTGGGAGAATTTAGTGCAGTGCTATGGGTAGGCCCATAGACTAGAGTGTATTATAGTAGGCATGATAGGAGGTATCATCATGTCCAACCATTAGCAGAATGGTCTATTGATGGGTAGGGCCTTGATGGTGGCATGACTAATGGAAACTCCTTCTGAGTTAGCTTGGGGTCAATGAATGTTAGCACATATATTCTCTGAGATGCACGAGATCCTGTATTAGGAGAGGAAGTTATTTGCCTCTAGTGCATTAGTTCTACAAATATGGACCTAGGAGCATATCCCAGTATTGAGACTAGTTTGTCAGACACAATGCTAGGAGTAGGAGCCTATGATATATGTTTACTCTAGATATATTACATAGGTGTGCATGGGTCACACAAAGTATTGGAGGCGGTGCCTCAATGGTATGACATTTGTAGTATGGAGACCGTACTTGCGTATAGAGGCCTGGCCTACTGCGAGGGAGAAATTTAGTTATTTTTGTCAGAGTCATGTACTGATTGGGTGGTCTACCGTAGTTATGGAGTGCTTCCTTATCACTAGAGTATGAAGGTATTATGGCATCATTCAAGATGCACCATAGGAGCATGTTTCTTATGCATAGATTTTGAGAGATCTTGGATTAGGATGGGGCCCTCAGTTATCATATGCTCTTTGTACCCAAGAGTATAGTAGTATTGTTGGTAGGGATTGGGATTATCAAGAAGATGTTCTAGATGCTGGTGTGATAGATGGTTTCATATCTTGGCTTGCAGAGCATCCTATACATAGATTTTTTAGATCTAATAGAGTTGATAGCTTCCATGGAGGAGGCTATGGATGTTACAAGTTCTCTGATGGGTAGAGGGTAGAGACGTATAGGTACACAAGTTCTGATGCCACAGCCTACACCTCCAAAACTGAGAGTAGTCGTGACACCTCAGAGACCACCAGGGAATATAAGATCATTAGGGAACATGAGACCACCACCATACCCCACTAGTTCTTCAACAAGAAGGCCTGTAGTATTATAGAGGAGATTGACTAGAGGAGAGAGTGGCACTCTAGGTAGTGTGGGTGGTGTCGATGATGTACTTGGTGTAGAGTAGGATTTAGGTGCTGGCCCAGAGCCTTTACAAGGTGATACCAGTTTTGATCTTGGTACTAAGGTTAGACATCATAAGGCACAGAGAGCAGAGACTACTGAGCAGCCAACTGGGGATACTGATATGCCTACAGTAGATTGTTATCCTAGTGTACCATAGACTCCTCAAGAGGTCATCAGATGACTTAGATTATAGGTCAAGGACCTGAAGGTATAGAGTGCTCACTGGGAGGAGTGATTTCTAGAGGCTGACAGATAGTGTTCCAAGCTCTGAGAGAAGAACGGGAGATTACAGACAAAGGTTACACATCAAACCTCCAGAGCCGCGTACTATGTTTTTGCCTACTATGATGTTTTTCCTATTGTGCAGAGAGTACCCACATACTCTCAGTATATGATAGCATCAGAGGGAGCTAGGGCACCCCGAGAAGAGGCAATACTAGATGCACCATCACCACCTCCACTAGATGCAAAGGATCAGGAAGATAGCTGATCTATCTTGATATATTTTTGCTCTTTTTTTCCATAGATACATTATTCTGATCATTTGATAGCTCTCATGAGCTCATTCTTTTGTACACTATGCCAGTAGTGCACCCTTGACTAGTTTCGAGTTATATGATATATATGAGATCGAGATTTTGGTTATGACTTCATTTGTACTTGTCATGTTTTGATTTATGATGCTTTCATGTGATGTAAATTCTATGAGTAGTGTAGAATGTATGTATGGATTTATGCAATGCAATTATTTCTTCCACATGTATGGATGTTATGAAAATGTTATGATTATGGAAAGATGTATCTATGATTTAGATTATGCATATGTATGAAATATAAATGCAATAGATGGAATGATTATGATATGTAATGCAATGATACAAATGATATATTTTGTAGGTATTGATGAAGACAAGTACTCATTCTTATGGAAAAAAGAATATCTAACCCAGGATGGTAACTACTTGTGGTTTGTGAGGAAACCTTTGTGGGAGATTCAACTCTTCGTGTCAAGCTTTAAGTTTAGTTGTGAAGGATTTTAAACATTCAAGTTTATTCAAAAATTTGTGAGATCATGCAAAGTGCAAAATGCAATGTAGAATGAAATGCAAACCTATGACCTAGGACCTAGTCACTGATCATGTGTCGATCATTTTCATCATTGAATTTTTAGGTAACCGGATTAATCAATACAATGCCCACTAGTTAAGAAACTATAGACATATGAATATCGATTTGTATGTGCAAGAATCAATACAACACCCACTAGTTAGACAACCATGGACATATGAATATTCATTTTGTTTTCAGAATGTCAGATTAGATATAAGCACCAAGGCACAAATGCAAGGATGACCTAAATATCATGTCCATTTTGATATAGTAATTTTTATAAGCATCAAAACATAGACATTGTGATGACCATAATAAGCCTTGCTTTACAAACACATCAAACAGTCAAGAGATCATTCTAAATCCAATGTGAATTAACCGTAGTGACCCTTTATCATTCACCTCCTTAGGCAAGATTGTGTTTCACAATAGGAGAAAGAACTCACTCAAAAAAACAATAGTTAGATCAAACTTCCTTGAATTTTTTGGGTATCAATGGTCGAGGTACTCATGGCCATCCAATACGAGATGGAGGCTCTTATAGAAGGACACCATTTCAATCCAGAATTTCCAAAGTTGTTAGATTTTCACATTCAAGTAGAAGACAAAGAAAATATTATGCCCCCAGTCATCACTCTCTAAAACCTATGAAGGACATCATCGAAGAGCTCGAAGGACATAATATGCAAAAATCTCAATGCGAATTAGTAAGCATACAAGGAGATAAAAGCATGAAGCACAAAATATTTTCAGTTTGTGTTGATGTTTGATTGCGTTGTTTTAGATGCAAAATCCTTTCCAAAGAGGACACTGACTGACTGACTCATATGAAGCTTCAAAGGACTTTGACTGGATATGACACATCTAAAGTATACTAGAGACCATAGGATATGACATTGATTGCCCTCAAGTTTGAAACATTGATAGGATATAGACACTTGAGATGATTGGTGTACAGACCGACTTATTGAAAATAGGAAAGCAGAAACAAACCAGGAGATATGTACAAACTAAAGCAAGATTGAAAGCTAGGAAAGACCAAGATTGCATTGATAGATGGAGCATTTTGAACAAGTGGCACCCATTTGCTGGGTTTTCACCTTCTTGGTACAGATTCTATTTTTGCTACCAAGGTGCCTGTTTCTAGGTTTTCACCAAGGCACTTTTTCTTTTTTTTCTTTTTTTTTTATATTTTTCATTTTTTCAATTTTTTTGTGCTTTTGATATTTTTTTATTTTTTTGTGATACATCAATGTGCCCATTACTAGGTTTTCACCAAGATGTTCATTTTTTTAAGGACTTTTTCTGATTTTTAAGATTTTTTTAGTACATTTTTACCATAGACTGAATGTCTTAGGCATAGAATTTCTTCAGATGGATAACATTGATTGGTTCTCAGAGTTTTTCTCCTTTAGTCATTGAGAGTTGATAGGCACTAGAGCCAAAAGTAGCAGTGATTACAAAAGGACCTAGCTAGTTCGGTTCAAACTTCCCTTTGTGCTTTGTATGTGATTGATTTTTAGGATTCTCTCTCAAGACTAGATCACCAACTTGAAATTCTATGTGTCTAACTTTCTTGTTGTAGCCTCTAGACATTCATTTTTTATATACTCTAAGATGATCATATGCTACTTTTCTGCACTCATCTAGTAGTTCAAGTTCTTGCAACCTAGACACTCTGTAGTCATCATCAAATACTAGACCATGCATTCTGATTCTTAGTGATGAGATTTCAACCTCAATAGGAAGTACTACTTTAGACCCATAAACTAAAGCAAATCATGTAGTCCGAGTGGGCATTCTGATACTTGTTCTATAGGCCTAAAGAGCTAGATTGATCATGAGATGCTAGTCTCTTCCTATTTTATTAACTGTATGGTGCAATATTTTCAATAGATTCTTGTTAGAGGCCTCTGCTTGTCCATTCCCTTGAGGATAGTAGATAGATGACCAATGTTGTGTTATCTTGAATTTGGCACATAGATCATCTAAGTCTTTGTTTTTTAATTTTCCACCATTATCTATGACTATATAGTGTGGAATTCCATACCGACATATGATGTAGTTCAAAATGAACATAGAAATTTTCTTGTCGATTGCTTGAGTCAAAGGGACTGCTTCTACCCATTTTGTAAAATAGTCTGTAGCTGTTATGATATGGGTATGTCCATTAGAAGAATGAGGATGTATGGATCCTATAAGATCAAATGCACATTGGTGAATAGGAATTGTGTAGTAAAGGGAATTAGATCTCTCCCTAGAGCATGAATTAAGTTACCATGTACTTGGCACTTTTGATAGTTCTTAGCAAACTTGATTTCATCTTTCTCCCTTTCAGGCCAATAGTACCCAGCCCTAATAAGCTTTTGAGCTAGTGTTAAACCATTTGAGTGTGACCCACATATACCCTTGTGGACTTCCTCTAAGGCACATTGAGACTCTTCCCATTCTAAACATCTAAGTAGTGTATCAGGAACTCATAGCGTAGTTCATGTTCAGGCTATTGTAATAAAGTAGATAGCGTTGTCATTGCATCAGTAGCCTTGTTCTCTATTCTAGGAATTGGCTCCAATGTGATAGATATGAAATACCTCTTTAGATCATCTACCATTCTCTTTTATGGGATTAGCTTTCCATCTTTCATTTGGTACACATCATTGACTTGATGTATTACAAGTTGGGAGTCCCCATGAATGTGTAACTCTGTCACTCTCCACTCAATTGCTATTTTCATACCATTAAGAAGGGCTTCATATTTAGCAATATTGTTTGCACAAGGAAACTTTAATTTGAATGCTTTAGGTATCGAGTATTCTTGAGGTGTGATGAACAATATACCCACTCCGGATCCATTCTGTGTATAGGAGCCATCAAAGAATAATTTCCATGATCTAGAAGATAGGTTCATGATAGAGGAATCTGGAAATCCCATTTGCATTGGTGTATCATCAAACAATGGTTCTTCAGCCAATTGATTAGCAATTACCTATCCTTTAATATATTTTCTTTCAACATATTCAATGTAAAAATCACTTAAGAGCATGACCCATTTAGCTAATCTACCTATGAGGGCAGCTTTTCTTAGTAGGTACTTTAGTGGATCAATCTTAGCTACCAAATGTGTGGTATGATCTAACATATAATGTCTTAGTTTTTTTGATGCAAAGATCATAGCTAGACAAGATTTCTCAATCATTGAATAGTTCTTCTCATACTCAACCAAAGTTCTACTGATATAATATATAGCCCTTTCCTTTTTATTCTCATCATGTTGTGCTAGCAATGCCCCCACTAATGTATCTATTATGGAGAAATATAAGATCAGTGGCTTCCCTTGTATAGGAGGCATCAAGATAGGAGGATTTGAAAGATATTTCTTGATATGGTTAAAGTTCTTCTCACATTCTTCATTCCATGCAAAAGTCACTCCTTTATGTAATATTTTTTTAAAAGGTTGTGATATATCTGCAAGCTGTGATATGAAGCATCTAATAGATTGTACTCTCCCTTGTAATGTTCTCATTTGACTGATATTCTTGGGAGGTTGCATCTCCATGATAGCTTTAACCTTAGCTAGATCAACTTTAATACCTTTCTTTGAAACTATGCACCCTAGGAGCTTTCTAGAAGTTACACCAAAAGCACATTTCTTAGGATTCAGTCTGAGACTAAATTTTTCCATTATATCTAGTATATTGCTCAAGTCAATTAGATGTTCAGCTCTAATCATAGATTTTGCTAAAGTAGCATCAACATAATCCTCCATAGTTCTATGCATCATGTCATGAAAAAATAGATGTCATAGCTCTCTGATATGTAGCACCAGCATTCTTAAGCCCAAATGGCATGACATTCCAACAAAAGGTACCCCATGCACATGTGAAAGCATTTTTCTCTTGATCCTCTAGAGAAATTTTTATTTGATTATATCCAAAGAAACCATCCATTATAGAATACATCTCAAAACCCGTAGTCATGTCCACTATCATATCAATGTTAGGTAGTGGAAAATCATCCTTTGGGCATGCTTTATTCACATCTCTGAAGTCTGTGCATACTCTAATTGATTTATCAAGTTTAGAAATAGGTACAATATTTGAGATCCATTCAGCATAGTCAATAATACGGATGAATCCAGCCTTTAGTAGTTTCTCTAATTCAGCTTTTACCAAGAGTGCAACATGTGGATGCATCTTTCTCAATTTTTTCTTAACAGGTTTGACCCCTGGAGCAATAGATAGATGGTACATTATAAGATCAGGATCTAACCCTGGTATATTTGAATATTTCCATCAAAAGTTGATATTTTTCTCTGTTAGGAATGTAGTAAAGTTTTTCTTTTCTTCTTCTAATAAGGATTGTGCTACATGGATCAACTATGGTTCCTCTATCATTCCCAAGTTGATGGATTGAGTGGGCTCAATTAGAACTGGAGATCTATCCTATAAATGACTTGGAAGGACATCAAATATCTCATCCTTAGGCACCTTAGAGAGGTTTTCACCTTCAGATACATCTTTTATTTTTACTTTTATAGTTTTTGAGCCTGCCACAAAGTGGTTTTTGCCCTCAGAACTCCTTTTCTTTTTATTTTTACTCTTATTCTTTTGAATAAGATATTTGATGTCCGACTCCATCATGCTAACACTTGGTTCACCAATGGAAGTCCTCATAGGCTCAACTGCATTTAGGTAGAAAGCAAGGGCATAGTCATTTGGAAAGGTGTAAATACCATGGTTCAGGTTCATGGAGGTTTGGTCAAGAAGGTCGGGATGTTGGATAGTCAAAGTGGGAAAGGATTTGGAGATAATTTTCATCAATATGGATCTATCATTATTAGTTCTAACCTGACTCTCAAGCTCGAAGGTGATATTACAACTTAAGACATTCAATTCATGAATAGGCTCAATGTCATTGTGGGAGTCCACTTCAGCCATTGATGGATTAGACTCATTAAGTTCATTATTTCTCTCTAGACTTATGTTGGGTTTAGGTATGTATTGGTGAATAAAATCAACATGTTTCTCTATAATAAGATCATCTTCCTTAGGAATGACTCCCCATTCATAGTCATTAGATTCATCTTTTGATTCAGGACTTCTAGGAAATCTAAGAACATGTGTAAAGTTAGGATGAATACCCCAAGAAGGATTACCCTCAGATTCTAATTTGAATTCATACTCACAATAATCTGCCTCAGAATACCTACCACCTTCTTCTTTGGCTACTTGATTTCCTTGGAGACTAGCTGGTTCTTGCGGTGCAACTGTCTCTTGTTTTATAGTAGGTTCTTGTGTTTCTACTACATTAATCCTTTTGATTGGATCATCCTCTACTTTAAGGTCTTTAATTTCTTTAGGAAAATGCTCATTAGGGATAAGTTCTGAGCTGTCTGAATCACTATCTAATTGTTTTTTATCTTCCTCCTTGTTATGGGCTTCCTCTGGTGTGATTTGTTCTATTACATGAGATCAGTTGCCCTTGAGATAGAAGGGTTTCTTTCTATAGCCTAGACCAGCAGTATCTTTGTTTGACCTACTAGTATGTGAAATAGGTGTCATGAGACCTTTTTCTCTCACTCCTAGAGGTCCTTGGCCTAGATATCCCATTTTAGCTATCAGTTTATCCCTTGGGCCATATGACTTGGAAGGGATCTTTGGGGTTTTAGAGTCACATGCTTGAACAATTTGAGATTTAGGTTCATCTTTGTATAGCCATGCAAGTATTGCTTCATCCTCTTCAAACTCTCATTTAGACACTTGTTCTTCAAAAAAATTTCCTTTATATGTCATAAGAAATTCTTTAGATTCTAGTTTGGACTTTTTTAGAGATTGCCCATAAGACTTAGGTGAGATAGGGAGAGATGTCAAAGATAAGACTGGCTCTATAGTATATTCTCCCATACCATTTTCTTTGATTTTGACCTCTTTTGCAATGTCTTCCATCTTAGATGTAGATGCCATGTCTATTTTCTTAGTAGAAGATTCTCTGTTACTAGGAACAAGCTTATCCACACTTTCCTTCAATGCATTGCAAGTTGTAGATATATCAGCTGGAATGGTTACCTCTACTCCTTCATAAGGAAAATTCAAACATTGATGGTATGTAGAATGAATAGCTTTCATTTCATGTATCAAGGGTTTCCCTAGAAGGATTTTGTAAGCCAAAGGTAGATCAAAAACTTGACATGTGATATCTCTGATAACTAGACCTGTTCTGATAGGTAAGACTATTGCTCCTTTAGAAGATATTTCTTGCTCATCATATGCTTTGATAGTTATCTTCTTTTTAGGATCAATGGCAGCTTCTAAAAATCCCAATTATGTGATCAAGCTATAAGAACAAATGTTTAGGCCAGCACCCCCATCTATCAACATGCGTTTGACTCTATGGTTCTGGATCAAGACTTCTACGTGCAAGGGCTGGTTATGAGGATGACTCAAGGAATTATCATTTTCCTTTGAAAAGGAGATATACTATGGAGTCATAAGATGACCAACCATATCCTGGAACCTATCTAAATCAATATCATCAGGAACATTGGATCCAAGCAGAGCTTTGTCTAGAATGGCTCTATGAGATGGAGATATCTGAAGCAACTCAAACATGGATATTTTTGCATTAGTGTGTTGGAGTTGTTGGGTAATGTTGTAAGATGTTGGTCTCGTATCTTTAGGATTGGAAGCTTTAGAGATAGCCTTCTATTTAGAAGTAGATGAAAGATTAAAAGGCATCTTAGGGACATTTGATGAATCTAGGATTTGTCCCTGTAGATGCACCTAAGCTTGTGATTGAGTAACTGTGTTAGCTTATTGTTTTCCTCTATCTTTTCTTAACATTGTGATGACATTGCAACACTCAGATAGGCATGGTTCAACCATATTGATAACAACATTATTTCCAAAGTAGGCATAATTGACCTTAGCACCCATATTAGGCTAAGAAGATAAATCTCCTTGGCCATGTTTTGAAAATGGTTTCCTAAATGATGTGTGATCATTATTACTTTTATGGTTGTCAATCATGATTTCTCCATTATCAATTTTATCTTGTATGGTATGTTTCAAGTGTAAATAGTTACTGGTTTTATGACCCTTACTGTGATGGAAGTCATAGAAGTCATTCTCTTTCCACCATTTCAGTTTAGGTTCACGATCAAATTGTCAGATCTCAGGAAAAGATATGATGTTGTTAGCCAACAGAGTTTTCATAGAAAATTCCAAAGATTCTCCAAGAGGAGTGAACTTTCATTTAGGATCAGCAGACCAAGGTTGTACTCTTTCATCCTGTGAGATGATTCAGGTACCTTTTGTTCTGAAGCTTTGATGGCTTGGGTACCAACAGTTAGATTGAAAGTTGGTGCCTTAGATGGGGCATGGATAGTATCAACAATGCCGTCTGTGATGATGCCTTTGTTCTTGTTCTAATTTTTTTTCTTGTCTTTGAAATTAGAACCAGATTCATACTTGTACTTTTGAAGTGTGATATCTCCCTTTTTCACAAGTACTTTCTCAATTTTGATTGTATTGTCTACCATTTTATCAAAAGATGTATGATTTTGCATTTGTGAAGGGTAGTTGATTTCTGGAACAAGATTGTTGATGAAGATTTCCAGTTTCTCAGTTTCTGGAATGGGTCTAGCATATAGAGAAAATTTCTTCCTCCATCTTTTGAGAAATCTCAGGAATGGTTCTCCTGGATATTGTTTGAGATTGAAAATATCAATCATGGTGACCAGATGTTGGATGTTGTAGGAGTATTGTTGATAGAATAGTTTAATTAACTCCTCAAAGGTTTTGATTGTAGGAGGCATCCTAGAGAGCCAATGAATGGATGCCCCACCTAGAGATCGAGAGAAGAGATGCATTAGATAGGTTGGTTCGTACATGAACTTCATAGATTGAGTATAGAATTCTCTAACATGATCTTGAGGGTCAGAGTTTCCATCATACTTATCATACTTGGGCATTTCCACTCTTTTTGGGAATGGAGGCATGTACAAGTCTTTGTCAAATGGAAAAGGGCATAGAGCCTCCATGGAGAACTCCTTAGGTTCCTTTCCTTTTTCAAGTTTGTTAAGTTTGACTTGCATGGCGTGCATTTGTTTCATCATAGCCATAATAGGAGTTTCTTCCTCATGTGTAATGATATCTTCAACATTAAATTTGGGAGGAAGTTTAGCTCCTTGGTGAGCTAACTCTAGGAAATATGTCTCTCTATCTTCCTTCAATAAATGCCTCATCATTTTCTTGAATTCATCATCATTTTGATATCAAGCAATTTTAGGTGTGGGTTCTTGATCCACACCATGTTGAGAATAAGGTCCTTGAGACCCATGGTTTTTCCCTCCATGAGACACGTTAGGATTTTTAGGACTCCCTGGGATAGATTGATGTGGAGTTTGTTGATTACCTCCGTAGGTTGATTGAGGAGGAGGAACGTAACTAGTTTTTAATCAAAGATTGCCAAGACCGTCATCTTGCTAAAGACCTGAATTGTAAAGTTTCTCAAAATTTGGACCAATGTGAGATGAAAAAGGTAAGGTATGGGGTGCTTCTTCATATTTCTTATGTGAGGAAGCTCTAGTTTCCACCATTAACCTTGGGTGAAGCAAGAGAGCAAGATGAAGATAACTAAAGAATGATTTGATTCAAGAAGATTGAATGACGCAACCTTATCAAGATTGGTTTGTTTGAAGATTAGATTAGACATAAATGAAGGATATTGTACCCTAGTAGTATGGGTAGATTCCCAAAAGATAGCGGACACGAGTTCGCAACACTTAGCCATTTTGAAGATTGATTAGAGATTGATGATTTTGACAAGCTTTTTGACACAAGATGGAAAAGACTCAAATCAATAAATCAGAAGGCTAGATTAGACTCAAGAGACCACTTTAGGAAAATGATTGAATTCTTTATAGTTTCTTCTCTTTTCTTGACACAATGATTTATTTGACAGAATCTATAAGTATGCTGTAAAAATAGGATTGCTAGTAATTTTGACAACTTTTTGGCAATTTTTGAAAAATTCTCATACGAATTTCTACAAGCTCATACGACAATGGGTAGGCTCTAAAATGACAATTGACAAAACTCGTATGACACTTGCAAAGCTCACATGATAGTTGATAAAAGATTTTGGCTTTTTGTTTGTGATTTTTGACAAAGCTCATACGACAATATACCAGCTTGCATACGACAATACAAGGGTTCTGAAATGACAATGGTCAAAACTCGTACGAATTTCTAACCCTGTGGGATGACTTTTCACTCCATAAAGGAATTTTGCTTCAGATTTTGCAATTTTTAGATTTTCAATTTCTGATTGTTTGCAAAATTGTCTATCCAAATTTGAAGATTGTACCGGGATTGTTTGTTTACAATAATCAAATAGATAAACAAGCATGTAGAACAGCATGCAAGTGATTTCAAGCAAGTCTGAAAATAATAAATAGGGGACAAAGCAACCTTGCACATGAACAATCAAGTGATTGAATGTTCTAATCCCTAGGAGTGCTAATTGTGTATGTTCCAAAAAACATTTCAATAATGCACATAGTCCTAGAAAATGAAAAATTTGGCCTCGCTAGGGTTTGTAGTAATGGTCTGACTCTGCAACTTTTGTGATCTCAAGAGGGAAAACTCCAATCTAGGCACATCAAGGTTTTAACATAGTCCAAGAATTTAATCAATCAGGAGCTACTAGGGAGATCTGATAGCCCAACAAGAGACCACACCTGTGAAGATTTCCTCCAAAAGGACATTTATATAGCGGTTGCTGCCACCACAAAAAAAATGGCTATTACCGCTTGAGGTTCTATCCATGTGGTTGACCCAATTAAGGGAATTTCCACTACATTTAACCCTCTCTAAAGGTGACTTCATAAAAGATACCACAGGGGGACTAGATCAGATTCAAGGATCTAGGTTTTTGGTAGTATCCAAAAAGGAAGTAGAGCATAATCCCCTAACCTCTTCAATTCACCAAAACAAAGTAGACAGATTAATCTAACACACTAAGACTAAAATTATCTCACCAAGGTTTGTGACATCAACAACTCATGGTCTTTCAACCTCTTTGGAGAGAGAATGTATCAATCAAACAGCTAAAGACTACAAACCCAGTAGAACGCAAGACAATCTTAGTATCCTCCCTACCTACAAGGGGATCCTTTGTCAAGAAGATCTTTGCATGTGTGAACAAGCGAAAGAATCTCACTCTCTCAAGGTCATCCACAAATAGTGTTCATAGGGCCTATTTACTATGTGTAACCACTACAACATTTGGGGTCAAATTTTGACGCCAATTTACAACGCCACTACAATTTGTGTTTTTTTTGCAAGTGCCCCTGATGGTGTTGTAATTGCAATGCTATCATCATAATTTTGATACCCATTTGGTTATAAACAAAAAAAAAGGAAAAAAAAGTGTCATTTATAATTTGTGATTCGAAAGAGTTGCCGCAAAGATGACACTGCAATTTTGCATGGCGCGAAGAGGGCATTTGAGTTTGGCATACGCAAAGAGGTCAGCACTATGTGGGAAGAGGGCACTAGCACTTGAGCTAGGCATTCAAGCTTTGTCTTCTCATTAAATCAATTTCACTGTCATTGTTTACATCTTAATTAGCATTTGGAATGCTCGATAACCCATGAGCTTTGAGATCTATTACCTTCAACGCATTGTGTGAAGTGTTTGATCTCTCTTTATTTGTTTTGCTGTTGATATTCACTATGTGGAACTCCCTATTTATGACCATTTCATAAGGAAATGTCTTGATGGCTCATGGGCTTCAAGCTAGGGCATCATACATAGTACATGAGCTCACTGTTTAATACTGGCATTGCTTACATCTTATCATTTGGAATGCCTGATGACCTACGAGCTTTGAGAGCTACGGCATTGCTTCTATTACCTTCAAGGCATTGTGTGCAATGTTTGATCTCTCTTTATTTGTTTTTTTGTTGATATTCACTATGTGGTACTCCCCGTTTATGATAATTTCATGAGGAAATATCTTGATGGCTCATGGGCTGCAAGCTAGGGCATCATACATAGTTCATAACCTCACTGTTTAATACTGGCATTGTTTACATCTTATCATTTGGAATGCCTAATGACCTGTGAGCTTTGAGACCTAGGGCATCGCTTCTATTACCTTCAAGGCATTGTGTGAATTGTTTGATCTCTCTTTATTTGTTTTTTTTTTGATATTCACTATGTGTTACTCCTCGTTTATGATCATTTCATGAGAAAATCTCTTGATGGCTCACGAGCTGCAAGCTAGGGCATCATACATTGTTTATGATCTCACTATTTAATACTAGCATTGTTTACATCTTTTCATTTGGAATGCTTGATGACCCACGAGCTTTGAGAGCTAGGGCATCATTGCTATTACCTTCAAGGCATTGTGTGAATTATTTGATCTCTCTTTATTTTTTGTTGTTGTTAATATTCACTATGTGGTACTCCCCACTTATGATCATTTAACGAGGAAATTTCTTGATGGCTCGCGGGTTGCAAGCTAGGGCATCATACATTGTTCATGAGCTCACTATTTAATATTGGCATTGTTTACATCTTTTCATTTGGAATGCTTGATGACCTGTGAGCTTTGAGAGCTAGGGCATCATTTCTATTACCTTCAAGGCATTGTGTGAAGTGTTTGATCTCTCTTTATATGTTTTGTTGTTAATATTCACTATGTGGTACTCCTCGTTTATGATCATTTCATGAGTAAATGTCTTGATGGCTCATGGGCTACAAGCTAGGGCATCATACATTGTTCATGAGCTCACTGTTTAATACTAGCATTGTTCATGAACCCACTATTTAATATCTGGCATCATGCAAACATACATTAATACACTTACTATTTTAAATTTGAGCTTGGGCATCATGAAATGTTATTGATGTCATTGTATGCGTGTTTTTGTTGTGCACCATATATTGTTTTATACACTATTTATTTCATTGAGACCCTGAGCTTTCCATTTGTAATGTATTTTCAGTTATTGGATCAATGCTACCATGTTGTTGAGTCTGTGTATGGCTTGACTATGCACATGCATAATTGTAGATGAGGATCAATAATATGTTGCTAGGTATTTCTTAGATCCTTTGGATCTAACCCCATCTTTTCCTTCCTTATAGGTTTTGGATCATACAAGAGCATACTAGATTGAACCCTGGGTCAACACTTCATTACTTCAGGCAATGTCTAGTACCTTCATTATTTATGTTCATCCACTTATGTATGTTTGCATTCATTCATATTCTTCCAAAATTTGGCTATTAGTGACCATATAGGACCATTCTTGATGTTTTTGGGTTATTTGATGAAAAGATGTAAATAGGGATATATTAAGATTAATATTGTAAGTAAAAACATTACATAGTGGCATTTAGATTAAGTGCAATATGAATTCACATGCCTTTAATTATGATACACTTTTGAAATTATCACTCATTGGTCATTTGACAATTCAAGATATAAGTATCAGAATATAAACTATTTCAAAAGGAAGAAACACATATGTATCTATCATCATTTAATACAAAATATAAAAGTATCCCATAGACACACAGTTGCTATTATAACAACCATCCTCTAATCCCATGGTGTATTAGTCTCAAAGTAAGAACAATTTACTTAAGCCATCATATAAGTATCATCCTAAAGTTTAAATAGACATTGACTATGGATATACAACACTGAGTCGTAATAAATTACAGAGTTTCACTACAATTTCTATGTCCACTTAAAATCATCCTACTACTTACACTGCAATTTCTATGTCCACTTACAATAATAAATTATAGATTTTCACTACAATTTCTATGTCCACTGCCATTAAAATATATCACTCCTCCTATTATATAGGAATCCTTCTCATTAAGTGTTTCCATTAAGATATATCACTCTTGTTATATAATCTATATGCATACTTGTTTAAAATGCCATAGTTGTTGCTCTTAAATATTATTACCATTTCACTCAAATTTACATGACATTAAAGCCAAGCCCAAAATGTATACATACGTGTAAGTATAGGAGAAGCTGGATTCTACAACTATTGAAAAAAAAAAAACTATACCAATAGCAAGCTTACGAGAAAATATACTTGTGCTTACCACACCATACCTCAACATCATAATGCTTATCATTTTCAAGCTTGAGTGAGACTTCATACCATGCACCATCCGTAGATTTGTATGCAACATTGATTTAGGCTGGAGGTAAACTACATGTGTCATGTAAACAACATGGTTGAATGCAATCTCTTTTGCACATTTTCAAGAGTTTTTCCACCAATACAAGATTAAATAACACATTGAATGTAATCTATGAACACTACATGGTATGAAGTCTCCCTGAAGCTTGAAATATATCCACTCCTCATGTTATTGTCAAAATTGAATTCAAATATTTCTCAAAACATTTATTCTTGTAGAATTAAGCTATCCTTATCTCAATAATAAAACAATCTTCCATAATAGCTTTTGAATCACACTAACACACACCCATGTTCTGTAGCATAGTTTGTTTTAGAAGTGTATGGTTGGTGTCCCTATTTTGAAGTGTTTGATCATTTTTATTACCTTCAATGCATTTCCTGAAGTGTTTGATCTCTCTTTATTTGTTTTATTGTGCATATACCTTCTCTGATCAACTCTAATATTCACTATGTGGTACTCCTATGATCATTTCATGAGGAAATATCTTGATGGCTCGCGGGCTGCAAGCTAGAGCATCATGCATTATTTATGAGCTCACTATTTGAGCAACTCATGTCCCTATTTGATTGTCTGGTGTTCTATTTTTTATATTGAGTTTACATCATATATTTAGTCTTAATAAATATCTTATAAAACAACATAAAACTAACCCAAAATACTTTTTCTTAATAAAACAATATATTTAGTCTCAATAAAATCTTATAAAACAACATATATTATGTGAAGTGTTTGATGATTGATCTCTCTTTATTTGTTTTGTTGTTGATATTCACTAGCTATGTGGTACTCTCCGTTTATGATCATTTCATGAGGAAATGTCTTGATGGCTCGTGGGCTGCAAGCTAGGGCATCATACATTGCTCATGAGCTCACCGTTTAATACTAGCATTGTTTACATCTTTTCATTTGGAATGCTTGATTACCCATAAGCTTTGAGATCTAGGGCATCATTTCTATTACCTTCAAGGCATTGTGTGAAGTGCTTGATCTCTCTTTATTTGTTTTTTTGTTGATATTCACTATGTGGTACTCCCTGTTTATGATCATTTCATGAGGAAATGTCTTTATGGTTCACGGGCTGCAAGCTAGGGCATCATGCATTGTTTATGAGCTCACTGTTTGAGCACTGACCAATCAAATAGGGACATGAGGTGCTCATACAATGAGCTCATAATGACATAAACAATGCATGATGCCCTAGAAAAATAGAAAAACAAATAAAAAGAGATCAAACACTTCACACAATATATGTTGTTCTATAAGATTTTATTAAGACTAAATATATTGTTTTATTAAGATTTTTATTAAGACAAAGTATTTTGGGTTAGTTTTATGTTGTTTTAGAAGATTTTATTAAGACTAAATATATGATGTAAACTCATAATTATACTTGATATATATATACTTCAAAGGAGGAATTATGAAATATAGTTGTAGGTAGTTATCTCTTCTATAATGATGGAGGAGTGAAAGGTAATGATCAATGAGGTTGTTTCTATTAGCTCATACATTAATACACTTACTATTTTGAATTTGAGCTTGGGCATCATGCAATGTTATTGTTGTCATTGCATGCTTGCTGTTGTTGTGCACCATATATTGTTTTATACACTGTTTATTTCATTGAGACTGTGAGCTTGACATTTGTAATGTATTTTCTATTATTGGATCAATGTCACCATGTTGTTGAGGCTATAGATGCATTGAATCACTACTTCCATTCTATTTTGATAGCAGCAATAAAATAAATAGAGAACCATCCAATCAAATAGGGACATCAGTATAGATTATGTAGATTTGTGTACCTTTTTATTTTGATGTAGCTTACTCACTGCATGCAATGGGGCCTCCTTGGGGCTGCCAACCATGTTGTGATGTTATGATCTTTACTTGAAATCACAATAGTGACTCACCAGGTGTTCATGCAGACATAAATGTAGCAATTTACTCTCTACAACATTCTTCTAAGTGCACATGTCCTATAGCATGGTTTTTCTTTCAGAAGTGTATGGCTTGACTATGCACATGCATAATTGTAGATGAGGATCAATAATAGGATGCCATTCATTGCTTAGATATTTTTTATCTAACCCCCATCTCTATTTTCTTTGCAGGTTTTGGATCACACAGGGGCATACTAGATTCATACTTGGGTCAAAAATTCATCACTTTAGGTAATGTCTAGCACCCTTATTATTTATGTTCATCCTCTTATGTATGCATGTACTCTTGCATTTTCTTTTGAAATTTATTTTCCTTGTATAGTATATACAAGTTCTTTTTCATATATATACATGTAATCTTTAGATGCAAAAATTTATTTTCCTTTACATGTATCTTTGCATGAAATGAACACAAATTAAATAAGATCATCTAATAATGCAAACTAGGGTACTTGATGTTACATAGATCTTGCTATAAATTTGTCCTAGGCCCTCCTAGAATCAAAGAGGCTAATCTCCTAGCCTTAAGGGTTCTATCCTAGTCCCCTTCTAAGAAGTTTCAAACTCCTCCTTTCTCCATTCAGTCTATGACACCAAGAATATGATAAAGTTCACTATTCTAGGAACCTCTTTGTCCCTTCTAAAAAGTTTTGTCTGTTGTCTGGTCTAAAAAGGCTACTAGGTTTAGTAGGCCTAATTGACCTTTTTTTGCTAATAACTCCAAACTTCTCTAAGCAAAGCATCCAACTAATTATGGATTTGAATACCCTTTTCAAAGGGATTTAAGATTCTGTCAGTCTCCTTTTCCCATACTGTCCATACATGACCTATTGAAAATGGGGCTATAAATGAGGGTTTGGTAACTCACTATCTGTAACAGTGAGGGTTTAGTATTTTCCCTTGTATCCACAATTCCTCGAGCTCTCTTTGCATTGGAGATGCTTGATCATGCATCTGACCTCCCCTCCACATAATTTGATTGAGGGCCCCTCCTTTGCACAACATATATTATAGGAAGTCTAGACACAAATCCCATAGACCCGTATAGATTGTATGGTGGGAGAGTGCTCTAGCACTCCATTATTCAAAGCTCTATCAGTAGTAACCCGAGACAAGCCAAAATAAAGAAAACTATGAGGCCTAACTCAAAACTAAAATGGAATGCTAAATAACTATCCTAGGAATTCAAAAACATTAACAATCATCACATGCAAACATTACAGTCAGATATTCAATCCATTTCTTATTTGTGTCAACACAAAAATGTATATCTCTATCAAAGGAAAACTAGTTACACAGTCTAACTACAACCAAAAGTTTTCTCTCCATACTGCACTCTTCCCTACACCTTTCTTTATGGTTTTCAAAGCTTAAATAGCTCCCTCCTCTATGTTAGGGCCCATGGATTGGGCTAGCTATCTCTTGAGCTGGTTACATGCTTTTGCAAGAAAAACTATCATGACAAGTTTCAAAGTTGTCATGACAACTTTCAAAGTTGTTAAGCAACTTCTAGTGGATAGATAAACCACCTACACACACCTCAAAAGCACTCAATCCTTGATTGAGTAAGGGTCATAAAGGCCATTTTCAAACCTCTAAAACATTAAAGAGGCTATTTGTTCATCTTTAGAACACTGGCCTATGACAGGAAACCTAGCAAAGTTGGCTAAGACTGTTGCAACTAGGCTCCAAAAGACACACCAAGGACTCAAAATAAAAAAGAACAAACACTAGCTAGCACACCTAGAGAGGCCAAATAGGCTTCTCCCTAACCTAGTGGCTTGGCTAAGGCCACTACAAGCCAAAATTTAGGAACACTAGGTACCAAACAGCCCTACCTAGGTGCCCTCACCAGTACTGTAGTCCCTATTTGATTGGTTGGTGCTCTATTTAATGTCATTATGAGATCACTATTTGAGCACCTCATGTCCTTATTTGATTGGCCAGTGCTCAAACAGTAAGCTCATAAACAATGCATGATGCCCTAGCTTGCAACCTACGAACCATCAAGACATTTCCTCATGAAATGATTATAAACGGGGAGTACCACATAGTGTATATCAATAGAAAAACAAATAAAGAGAGATCAAACACTTCACACAATGCCTTGAAGGTAATAGCAATGATGCCCTAGCTCTCGAAGCTTGCGGGTCATCAAGCATTCCAAATGATAATTAAGATGTAAACAATGACACTGAAATTGATTTAATGAGAAGACAAATCTCAAATGCCTACCTCAAGTGCCAATGCCCTCTTCCCACCTGGTGTCGGCCCCTTCGTGTATGCCAAACTTAAATGCCCTCTTCGCGCCACACAAAATTGCAGTGTCATCTTTGCGGTAGCTCTTGTTATATTGCTTCTATCAAAATAGAATGCCAGTGGTGATTCAATGCATCTATAGCCTCAACAGCATGGTAGTATTGATCCAATAATAGAAAATGCATTATAAATGCCAAGATCATGGTCTTAATGAAATAAACAGTGTATAAAACAATATATGGTGCACAACAACAACAAGCATGCAATGACAACAATAACATTGCATGATGCCCAAGCTCAAATTCAGAACAATAAGTGTATTAATGTATGATCATATATTTAGTCTTAATAAAATCTTATAAAACAACATAAAACTAACCCAAAATACTTTTTCTTAATAAAACAATATATTTAGTCTTAATAAAATCTTATAGAACAACATATATCGTGTGAAGTGTTTGATCTCTCTTTATTTGTTTTGTTGTTTTGCTAGGGCATCATGCATTGTTTATGTCATTATGAGCTCACTTTTTGAGCACCTCATGTCCTTATTTGATTGGTCGGTGCTCAAATAGTGAGCTCATAAACAATGCATCATGCCCTAGCTTGCAGCCTATGAACCATCAAGACATTTCCTCATGAAATGATCATAAACGGGGAGTACCACATAGTGAATATCAATAGAAAAATAAATAAAGAGAGATCAAACACTTCACACAATGCCTTGAAGGTAATAGCAATGATTCTATAGCTCTCAAAGCTCATGGGTCATCAAGCATTCCAAATGAAAAGATGTAAACAATGCCAGTATTAAATAGTGAGCTCATGAACAATGTATGATGCCCTAGCTTGCAGCCCGCAAGCCATCAAGACATTTCCTCATGAAATGATCATAAGTGGGGAGTACCACATAGTGAATATCAACAGCAAAACAAATAAAGAGAGATCAAACACTTCACACAATATATGTTGTTTTATAAGATTTTATTAAGACTAAATATATTGTTTTATTAAGATTTTATTAAGACAAAGTATTTTGGGTTAGTTTTATGTTATTTTATAATATTTTTTTAGGACTAAATATATGATGTAAACTCTATATAAAAAATAGAGCACCGGCCAATCAAATAGGGACATGAGGTGCTCAAACAGTGAGCTCATAAACAATTCATGATGCCCTAGCTTGCAGCCCGCGAGCCAAACTCGAATGCCCTCTTTGTGCCATGCAAAAGTGCAGTGCCATCTTCATGGAAGCTCTTCGAATTCACAAAAATTACAAATGACACTTTCTTTTTCTTTTTTTTTTGGTTTATAACCAAGTTAGTGTTGCAATTAAATCAACAAATTCCATCAAAATTAAATTGAGTACATGTTCTAGGGGATAGTTCCTTTTAGAAGTGTATGGATTAACTATGCACAAGTATAATTGTAGATGAGGATCAATAATAGGGTGTCAAGCATTGCTTAGATCCTTTGGATCTAACCCCATCCTTTCTTTCCTTGTAGTTTCTGGATCATACATGAGCATATTGGATTGAACCTAGGGTCAACACTTCATTACTTCAAGAAATATCAGGTACCTTCATTATTTATGTTCATCCACTTATGTATGTTTGCATTCATTCATATTCTTCTAAAAATTGGCTATACTCATATTCTTTTGGTGTCTGAGTCTTCTAACTATGATCAATTTAATGCTGTAAATCTTGACATAGAATTTGGTATCAACCGATCATATATGCATTCCAAATGATATAACTCCATTTGAATAAACATACATGCCAACCATTTGACAAAATGTCCATATGAAATCTAGATCAATAAAAAATGTAGGCCTTGGAGTTCAAAAAACCAATTATAGAAGAGGACAAAAAAATAGGCTACAAACAAGGCTATAAATTTGTGGCTGAACGATACCAAGCAATGAGTGCACAAGGTTCTTCTACTGGATCTGTTGATCAGGTAAATAAGCCAATTGAATTTTATTTCAAGTTGAAAACTTTACCAATTATGGTATTTGATGTTAAGTTCCAACTTAAAGTGAATATATTTGTTTTAACTAAGGAAACACTGATTATATATTTGTTTAAAACTTTAAAGTGAATATATTTATATGTAGTAAACTGAATGATTAACATTTCTTAGTATTTGTCTTGTATTTATATGTATATATTATCGATAAATGCACTAATTATTTACATTGGAATGTAGCTTGCTGATATTAATACTGCACCGATCAAGCACAATGGAGGCATCAATTCTAATGTGAATTGTAGTACTCAAGGTATACGTTTTCTATTCAAATTTTGATTAATGAATATTTAATACAAGCAAACATGTTAAATTGAATTTGGCATGGTAATAAAAATTTAATTAAAATGTGTTGGAATTAATAAAACATTTTGTATTGCAGTTGCAAGGGATGTAGAGGACATTGTTCCCAATGAGCATGTTGAGGTTCAAGCTGCCGGGCAAGATGATGTGGTTGGACAAGGTAAAGAGTGTCACATTTATGTTTTTTAATGTATTGAAATGCTTATAACAATAATGAATATATTTTTAAATTAACTCCAATTATGATAATATGTTTTTAATTGAAGCATTTTATTTATTATTGCAGAGGACCCACCTTTGCAAAGGACAGTGAGATAACATGCACAGCTGAGAAGAAATGATGCTCTAGACATGGATACGCCTCTACAACAATATAAGGAAGCAGAAAAAAAAAAAGAGAAAGCCAAAAAAAAATGATTCTCATTTATGCAACTTATTTGATAATGACTAATGTTTATTTAAACGTGTTTGAGCTTAGTTCCATGTTTAGACACTGAGTTTCCTTTTATACATTGTTGTAATTTTGGAGGGGTTTTTGCTAAATTTTAGTGGATTTCATATTTTGGGAGAAATTAGTATTAGAATGTTCAATGGGTTCTTTTCTAAAACACAATACTTAAATCATCATCTTGTCTAGAATGGTTAATTAATTTTTTAAGGTGGATTAGTTGTGATGATGAGACACACCATTTAGATGTTATCTGTGACAATCTCTTGGTTTCAAGAAATGCAGAAGGAGATGCCTAGTTCAATATGCAATCTCAATTCATATACATCGGATATCAGGTGGAGTTGAAAAACACAATAGGGTTGCATTTTTTATAGAGGTCTTTAATTTCATATTTTAAGTTATAGACCATTGTGAACATTGTAAATTTTACATATTAAAAAAATGTAAACGTGTTGTGTTTTTTCAACTCCACCTACTATCCGTGCACATTTTGCTTGTGTTGCATGTGCATTCTCGATTCAGAGTAGGAAAAATCTTATTTTCGATGTGAGGGAGAGAAGCCATACACATAAGTGATGGAGTTGAGGGGAGATGAAGGAATACCAAACATTGAATTTGGAAATTTTCATCAGAGAAATTGCAGTGGAGGTCTGATCAATAGATAAGATAGTAATGACCGTAGGAGAATGAATAGTGGTTATAGTTGTAGTGGGGAAGATAGTGGAGGCCATCCATGAAGAAAATTGCTGATAGAGATGGTGTACAAGAAACAAAGGAGAAAAAAATGTAAACATGTTGGGTCTTCTTAGCTCCACCTACTATCCATGCATATTCTTCTTGTGTTGCACGCACATTCTCGATTCAGAGTGGGAAAATCTAATTTTTGATGTGAGGGAGAGAAGCCAAACACAAAGAACATGCAAATAAACACAATAGCTACAAAACATAAATGTAGGTATCACAACAGCTGAGAAACATTTTAGGCCTCATGGTCACAATTGTTTGGAGACACAACATACTTGAATGTTATACCCAGAGAATGCAACACAACCACTACTCCTGCAGTTCTAAGTTGACACTGCGAGATCCTTATCTTTGGTTTTTTGATCCCGTAGTGTCAACTTAGAACTGTAGGAGTAGTGGTTGTGTTGCATCATTTGGGTATAGCATTCAAATATGTTGTGTCTCCAAACAATTGTCACCATGATGCTTACATTTATGTTTCTCAGCTATTGTGTCCCAAGACCCCTTATGACCCTTTATGACCATTTACAATCTCTAAGAATACATCTTAGATATCTTAAAATGTTGTAAAGGGTCATAAGAGGCCCCTAGGAGGGGTCAGATGAGCTTCTACCTTCACGTGGTTGGCCCTGTTAAGTAGAGAATGTTAAACTATTCTCGAAACAAAGAGAATCTCAATAATTTAAGATCTCAATCCATGTACGAAAAATATATATCGATCCATCTCAATGGCTACCAAATCAATAGATCTCTATCAAGAACCTAGTCGCAAAGAGACACCATAGACTATACCGTGAACTCACACATCAAATTCAGACCAAAGAAGTAAAGAAGTCACTCAAATCAGATCTGAATGCAATCAAGTCTTCATATATCCCATGAACACATCAGGAAGAATGCATCTCTGATCTCCACACTAGTTTCTTGTGCTGGAGTAGTCACTGTCACAAGTCTTGATTTGGTAGGATCCATTCCAAATCCAAGTCTCTAGACTTGACTCAATAATCCATGAGCCACTACCAAATCTATTGCAAAGTTATCTCTGAATTGTCTTGGATCAGTTGTTGTCACAAGTCTTGATTTAGTAGGATCCATTCCAAATCCAAGTCTGTAGACTTGACTCAATAATCCATGAGCTGCTATCGAATCTACTACAAAGTTATCTTTGAATGATCCATAACCAAATCATGAGCAAGAACCAGATTTGCAAGAACATCATTCTGAATCGATACCAACTCAATCAACAAATATGTATTTCTTTTTAAAAAAATTGATTATCATCATAACTACAATGGATTCAAAACAATGATGGTGGTCCATCGCAAACATCCAACATCCATCCATCGTAATAATAGCATCACTGTTAGAAAACAACCATAAACGATGGATATCCATCATAAATGTCCAACTCATGTCTGTCGCATATACAGCATAGTCATCATTACAAACTAAAAATGACAGATATGCATCATAAAATTTTGACGAATATCCATTGCATTAAAATAATTTCCATCGGTGAACATGTTACAAATGATGGCTACCCATCAGATGATTCTAATGAGTCATCATCATTTGTTATTTTTTGCGACGTATAGGCGTCACGATTGCAATGGCCATAAATAGGTCTGACGACAGGTTCACTATGTTGGCATCCTCTTTTTGCGATGACCATGGTTGTCATAATTATGATGCCTAACAAAACCATTGATCTTTTCAACTATAAAATTATGACATTAGGTGGTGTCAGTTAATCGATAGTTTACTGTCTAAATTTAGATGTTCAGCTTTCGGAAAAAGGTTTAAAATGTACTAGTGAACAGATATGTAAAAAGAAAATCTATGTTCATTTTATAGCCCAAAATGAAGTCTATGATATGAAAGCAGGAAAAGTCACACATGCTTGACACGTGAGATTTTTTTTTAATCCAAATCAAAGTGTTATCAGATTGAAAAGAATACCTAAATTCCTCATAACGTGCTTAGTATATTTTTACCTATTTTAGCAATTTTTCTTGCACTTTTCCCAATTAGAATCAATAGATACCAATCAGAAATAGAAGATCTCAACTATTAGGGTTAGCTATCAGTCCAAATCTAAAAATCAAATCTAGAAAACTACCTAGAAATTTGAAATGATAATGGAATTCTGGTGTCAAAACTCGTACGACAATGGGTTACCTCCCGCATGACAATCAGGAAACTCATATGGCAGTGGGTTACCTCCCGCATGACAATCAAGAAACTCGTATGACTATGGGTGTCTTCTCATACGACAATCAAGCTCCCAAATGACAATGTATAGCTTCTGATATGTGTGTGTGTGAAAATTATACCTGATCTGTAAACACAACACTCAGTAAAACATTAGAGGTTAGCTATAATCAAAATCGTGCAAAATTGAAAGCTATCTAACCAAGCGATTTACTGCCTTCTAATAGGTGCGAGATTAATGTTCTCAGATTATTATCGAGATCAGTGACCTAGACGACACCTAAATGAAGGATTTGAATGCAATTCTAGATATGGAATAAATGCAATTAATCTATATTTTTGATATTTTCTATGCAATAATAATTGAGAATTAAATAAATAAATAAAGTGATTTATCCTCAACTCAACTGATTTTTGAAAATAAATAATTAATTTATGGGTTAATTAACTATTTATTCAAACTTTTATTAAAAATTATATTATTAAATAATGACAACATGCTTTAATTAATTAAATAAGAATTTAATCAATTAAAGATAGGAATTTTGATTTATTGTCAAAATTAAATAATACAATTAATAATAGATAGAATTAAATTTAATTACATAATTAAGTGGCAAATATTAAATCTAATTAATTAAATATGAAAATATTCAATTAATCAAATTTTAGGATAAATGTGATTTATTGCCAAATAATTATAAAATTAAAGATAATTAAGATAATTAGGAATATTACTAGGAATATTCTCCGATGCAAAATTTAAGATAATCAATTAGATTTGATGATGTTTAGATGTGCCTTAGATTAGGACTTTGATGTCGATTTTGTTCGAATTGAAGATGTAGGAGATTAATGAACTTATAGCCCATTTTTGGGGTATTACATTTTGCCCCTCTTTGAATTACTGTGCGAAGCGCAGTGGTTCAAAGATAGTCTGTGTTTGATAAAGATATGAAACTGATTCAAAAGATAAACCGATCTCAAGATAGAAACCGATTGAAAGATATTGAGATAGGAGTTGATTGATATTGAATTGATATGGAGATAATAGGTCTTGAATGACCAAAGATAATGTTCACTGTAGCAGCAAATGAACCTATTATTGCGAAAAAGTGTCAAAATGCCTGATTCTGAACCTTAGGATTGATAAGAAGTGAGTGACCCATTCTAGACTCGATTGTCTTAGCAGAACTAGCAGGTATCACATCCGAATCCTTTAGTTGCCGAAGAACCAAGGAAATAACACTATGATCTGATGGTTGCAAAAACTGATACAGTTTACAAGATTAGGAGAATACCAGATTGATATGGATCGATGAATCTGATATGCCCCAAGTGATGATAGATTTGCCCCGAGCGATGAGGACTTTTGATGAATCAGTAACTAGACGTGATTGTTTGTCTTGATCACTGATGAAAGATATTGATAGACTTGATTGATAGAATTTGATTTACAGACTTTGAATGATATGCAATACCATGCCCCCTTCGGGATTAAAATTGAAATCTGACAAGAAAAGTCAGCGTTGATAGTTTAGAAGCATGTTAATTGATCTGAGAAGTGGTTATTTACATCCGAGAACGCATTCTGCATCGTTGGAAGGTCCCAAAAGACCAAATTTGACTAGGTTTGACCATGAGTTGACCATGGTTGACCAAGTTGAAATTTTGATAGTTTGATGTAAGATAATCAGTTAAGTTGAATACTAGATTTATGTGATGATTGAAGGTTGATTATGCAAGCAATTAATAATATGAATGATCTCAGATTTGAATTTTGATCCCGAAAAAGGATTCTACTTGCTATTTCATTGGAGGAACCTTCATGTGAGATTCAGCTCTTGTTAGACTTGAAGATGCGATTTGAAGAATCATTTAAGCATTGAAGTTCGTTTAATCATTGTGAGATCATGCAATGAGACATGCAAAATGAAATGCAACCTAAGACCTAGGACCTAGTCACTGATCATGTGTCGATTTGTTATCATCATTGAACTTTTAGGTAACCGGATAAATCAATACAATGCCCACTAGCCATGAAACCATAGACATATGAATATCGATTTGTATGTGCAAGAATCAATACAACACCCACTGGTCAAACAACCATGGACATATGAATATTGATTTTAGTTGTTGAATGTCGGATTAGATATAAGCATCAAGGCACAAACGCCAGGATGACCTGAATATCATGTCCATTTTGATATAGCAATTTGTACAAGCATCAAAACATACACGTCGTGATGACCTGAGTACGCCTTGCGTTACAAACACATCAAACAGTCAAGAGATCATTCTAAATCCAATGTGAATTACCCGTAGTGACCCTTTATCGTTCACATCCTTAGGCAAGATTGCATTCCACAGTAGGAGGAAGAACTCACTCAAAAAGACAATAGTTAGATCAAACTTCCTTGAATTTTTTTTGGGTATCAATGGTCGAGGTACGCATGGCCATCCAATTCGAGATAGAGGCTCTTACAGTCGGACACCATTTCAATCCAAAATTTCCAAAGTTGTTAGATTTTCACATACAAGCAGAAGACAAAGAAAAGATTATGCCCCCAGTCATCACTCTCTAAATCCTGTAAAGGACATCATTGAAGAGCTCGAAGGGACACAATATGCAAAAATCTCAATGCGAATCAGTAAGCATACAAGGAGATAAAAGCATGAAAAGCACAGATTGTTTTCAGTTGAGTTTTGATGTTTGATTGTTGTTGATGCAAAATCCTTTCTGGAGACGAGACTGACTGACTGACTCAACTTGAAGCTTTAAAAGGACTCTGAGTGGATATGACACGTCTAAGATACATGGGAGACCATAGGATATGACATTGATTGCCCTCAAGTGTGAACATTGATAGGATGCAAACGCTTGAGCTGGTTGGTGTACAGGCCGACTTATTGAAAACTGGAAATGCAGGAACAAACCGGGAGATATGTACAAACTAAAGCAAGACTGAAAGCTGGGAAAGACCAAGATTGTGCTGATAGATGGAGCATTTTGGAACAAGTGGTGCCCGTTTGCCGAGTTTTCACCATCTTGGTAGAGATTCTATTTTTGCTACCGAGGTGCCTGTTTCCAGGTTTTCACCAAGGCACTTTTTTTTTTCTTTTTTCATTTTTTTGTATTTTTCATTTTTTCAATTTTTTTGTACTTTTGATATTTTTTGATTTTTTTTGTTGTACTTTTGATTTTTTTGATTTTTTTGTACTTTTGATATTTTTTGATTTTTTTTGTGAATCATCAAGGTGCCTATTGCTAGGTTTTCACCAAGATGTTCATTTTTTCAGGACTTTTTCTGATTTTTAAGATTTTTTTCAGGACATTTTACCAAGCACTGAATGCCTTAGGCATAGAATTTCTTTAGATGGAGAACGTTGATTGGTTCTCGGAGCTGTTCTCCTTCAGTTGTTGAGAGTTGATAGGCACCAGAGCCAAAAGTAGCAGTGATAATAAAGGGACCTAACCAATTGGGTTCGAACTTCCCCTTGCGTTCTCGATGGGATTGATTTTTAGGATTTTCTCTCAACACTAGATCACCAACCTGAAATTCTCTGTGTCAAACTTTCTTGTTGTAGCCTCTAGACATTCTTCTCTGATACACTCTGAGATGATCATACGCTACCTGTCTGCGCTCATCTAGTAATTCAAGTTCTTGTAACCTACACACTCTGTAGTCTTCATCAGTGACAAGTCCATGCATTCTGATTCTAAGTGATGGGATTTCAACCTTAATAGGTAGTACTGCTTCAGACCCATAAACTAAAGCGAAAGGTGTAGCCCCAATAGGTGTTCTGATACTTGTTTTGTAGGCCCATTCTGATATTTGTTCTGATACTGGTTCTGATACTGGTTCTGATACTGATTCTGATACTGATTCTGATACTAATTCTGATAATTGTTCTGATACTTGGTATACTTGATAGCATCTTTTTCCATTTACAAACTCCCAAGCAAGATCATATCGTGCAGTCCCAATGTCTAGCAAGGTGGAGAACAAGAGGGATTAGCAAGCTGGTGGAAGAGATGGAAGACAAGAGAATGAAAGCTAATGAAGGGAAGAAATCCTCAAGGGAAAACTCCTCAAGAATACTCAAGCTAGGGAAAAAATTGTCATGTAAAGCACATTTGGACAAGCAATGAAAAGCCAACATAGGATAAGTCACAAAATCATAATGCAAGAGCAGGATAGGATGCAATCCAAAGGAGTAGACATGTCAAGAGGCTTCATAGCACCGTGTTTTACTCTTTCTTTCTTTTTTTATTAGATCAAGACCAAAGGGGAAAAGGATAGCGATAGGTGAAAAGGAATGGAGGAAGATGGATATGAAGGCTAAACATGGAAGGAATGAAAGCAAGATCACCATAAGATAGCTCACAAAATAGCCAAATATTCGTGTATAGATCAACATTGTCAAGATCAAAGAGAGAAGATGGAATGGATGAAATATGTAGAAGAACTACGCATAATGCCTGATTGCCAGGTTTTCATCATGGTACTTATCCAAGGTGCCACAAGGAAGTGGTTTTCACCATAGGATGAATTTATTTCTCTTTACTTTTGCTACCAAGGTGCCTGTTTCCAGGTTTTCACCAAGGCACATTTTTAATTTTTTTCATTTTTCATTTCTTTTTTGGAAGAAGGCAAGCTTTTTAGATAATGCTCCTTGAAAGGATAAACCATGATATGCCAAGGATTCAAAATAACACGCTCAAAGATGCTGATAGGGAAAGGGAGATGAAAGAGAAAAATGGAGGATAAGGTTTTATGCAAAGCGAGTGAGGTTGGAAGATAGGAGGAATAGGCAAATGAGGAAAAAGGATAGAAGGTAGAAGGTTAATGCATGGAAGGATTGTAAAAGGGTAGGTGGAAAAGAAGGCAAGATCAACGTCAACACATACCTTGAAGGGTGGTGAGATAATGGAGGAATCGTGAATGAAGGAATACGTGAAGGCATATGGCGAATGGATAGCAGAGGTTGAGGTTTAGGCACATGAAATGGAAGAATATTTTTGGAGGGAGATGAAGTGGAAGCCTTTGGAAGCTTGAATGTCAATTTCACTTTTTGCTCAACACCAGACTCTTTCAAGAGAGACTTTGGAATCCATATAGCCGTAGGCTTTTTATTTCTTTTTGATGATTTAGAAATAATATCTTCAATGATGGATTTTGGAACCCATACTTGTCTTGTAATTTTTTTCTTAGATATCTCTTTTGACTTTATGCCTCCATGTCGATGAGAGGAGACATGGTGATATTCTTTTTTTGATGGATTCTTGTATTGCTTCTTTTTCTTGTATTGAACATTCAAGTTACTTCCAAAAGACTTGGGATTTGTGGAAGAGGGAGGATATGACTGGTTTAGATGGGTGGTTGGATGAAAAGGATTCAAGGGTATGCATCTATGTTGATCTTGAGGAAAGATGGGAGATGGAGGTATGTAAGGACCCAAGATGGATGGAAAATTAGAAGAGTTAGGAGGGGAAAGTGAAGGGACATAAGGACCCAAGATGGAAGGAAGGCATGAAGATCTTTGTAGTGGTGGAAGAGGTCCAAGGATGGAAGTGGAAGATGCAAAAGGATAATCAATAAGTTCATCAGCATCTATATGACAACCAAGGATATCAACATCTTTAGAGTGAGCATTAGAATTTTCAATAGAATCATGGACATCTTGAATATGAGCACCTTCTTTGATAGGATTTTTCAAAGCTTGCAAAGACTTAGGAAGAGTAGAAAGTGGAAGTGAACATGGAGTGGTAGAATAAGAAGATGGAAGACTTTGATCTTGACAAGGATCTTTGGATAGCACAAGTGCATAATTTTTCTTTTGATTTTCAATAGGCTTAACATTGGAAGTAATAGTGCTATCATCAATAAGCTCAACAGTGTAAGTAGTAGCTTGATCTTGCTTAGGAGAACCATGAAACAGATAAGAGACATCATGAAAAGGCTTGGATGACATGGAGGGTTCTTGATCTTGATCTTTCTTTATGTTCTTTTCTTCATTATTTCTGGAATCCTCTTGACATGGAGCCACTTCTAAGGACAAGGAAGCATGTTGGGATTGTATGGATGACTTTGGAAGAGATGGTGAAGGACTAGCTGAAGTAGGCATTATAGCATATGAAGGCTTAGGCTCTTTAGGTTTATCATTATTGAAAGTATTTTCAGCTAGGTGAAGGTTAGCTTGAGTTTCTTTAAGGGGTAGCCCTGGAGGATAACTATAGGGAACTGCATGAAAAATATCAGGGTTTGTGTCAGATGAAGGTTCTGTGAAAGATTTGAAAGACTCCGAAGCTTTAGGAAATGTATGGGTATTGGAGGAAGTAGGGGATGGAAAGGAACCATCACAAGACAAAGGTCCAACATTAACATGATCTTGCTTGAGAGTGTAATCTTTATTTTCAGCCTGAGAGTTCTTAGAGGAGAGATCCTTATAGTATGCATGTTTATAATCAGCGTGGTAAACTTTCTCTTCCTCAAGTGAAACAGATGGATCATCTGGGTATTGTGCATAGAAATCATCAAAGTCTCTTTGATAATCAGAATCATATGGATCACCATCACGATCTATCCAATGTGACGGCCCCTTTGTAGTAAGTAGGAATGAACGATGAGGAGGACTCTTAGGAACAGAGGTGTCATAGGTATCATTACATTTTCTGTCATCATAGTCATCATAGTCTTCAAAGCTAGATGTGTCACTCTCTGTGGAAGAGGTATCATATTGCTCAAATTTTTTTCGGGGGCATGGTGGCATGTACAAGTCTTTATCAAATGGAAAAGAGTATAGAGGTTCCTTTTCTTTCTCAAGTTTGTCAAGCTGGACCTGCATAACATGTATCTGTTTCATTATAGCGGCGATCAGAGCTTCTTCCTCTTGTTTACTAATTCTTTGAGACATGTGTACTGATTCTCAATAGCTACTGATTTGTTCTTGACACAATGATATTTTTGACAGATTCTGGAACTAGGCTGGAAACATTGGATATCTTGCAATTTGACAATTTCTGACAACTCTCTCAAATTTTTCCAAACGACACTCTGCAGACTCATACGACACTAGGTAGTCTATGAAATGACAGTTGCTAAACTCGTACGACAGTTGGGTAATACTGAAATGACACTTGACAAAACTCGTACGACTTTTGACTTCCTGAAATGACTTTTGACTCCAGAAAGAACTTTACGTCAATTTTTGCAAAATGTAAGGTCTTCAGTTTTGGATTGTTTGCAAATTGTATTGTTCAGATTTTGAAAGTTATACCAGATTTGATCATTTTTAATAGCCAAGTAGATAAATAAGCACGCAGAACAGCAAGCAAGTGATTCCAAGCACGTCTGAAAACAATGAACAAGGGCAAAAGCAACCTTGCGCATGAACAATCAAGTGACCAAATTGTGCTAATCCCTGAGAGTACTAATTGTGTATGTTCTGAAAAGTTTTGCAATAACACACATATACCTGAGAATGAAAAATTGGCCTCTCTAAGGTTTTTAGTAATGGTTTGACTCTGCAACTTTTATGATTCAAAGGGGTGAACTCCAATCCCGGCGCACCAGGGTTTTGACACAGTCCGAGAACTTAATCTTCAAGAGCTGCTAGGGAGATCTGACAACCCAACAATGAACCATACCCGTGGAGATTTCTTCCACAAGGACATTTATATAGCGGTTGTCACTACCATGGCGAAAATGGCTATTACCGCTTGAGGTTCCGTCAATGCAGTTTGCCCTGTGAAGGGATTGTCCGCTACGGTTAACCCTCTCTAAAGATGACTCACAATAGTATACCACAAGGGGACTTGGCTCTAGATTCAAGGTTTTGACACCTCTTCACTTTTAACCCAAACAAAGCAAGCAGATTAATCCGACACGCTAAGACAAAGTTTTGTTCCACCAAGGTCTGTGATATCAACTCCACATGATCTATCAACCTCTCCGGGGAGAGAATGTATCAATCAATAAGAGAAGACGCACTAACCAATTTTGATTCACCAAAGCTTGTGATATCAACCCCACATGATCTATCAACCTCTCCGGAGAGAGAATGTGTCGATCAATAAGAGAAGACTCACTAACTAAGTTGAATGTGAAACGCACTAAGTATCCTCCCTACCTACAAGGATTCTATCGTCAAGAAGGATTTCGCTAGGAATCCAATCTCTCAAGAATCACAAACAGTGTTCATAGGGCCTAATTACTATGTGAGCACAGATGTATGTTCCGAAAGAAAATCTACCAAAAGCATCCAAAAAGTAGAAAGAGGAACACTTAACGTTTAAAGCGAATATGAGATGAGTCCACAAGGTGGAACACTTAACACCTCACACAAGCTAAAAACGAGTCCACAACTTAGAAAACAAGGGAGTTCCTAAAAGCACAAAAGGGTTGCCAAGTGGAACATTTAACGCTTCTGTCCTGTTGACCCCTCCCCTTTATGGCGCTGAGATTGCAACCACGGGGCGGAAATAAGGGGCCGGCGGATTAGCGAGTCCAATAACCCAAGATAGCAATCAAGATCAATCACAAGTATTCTAAGACTACTTAATGAATCCTTAAGGGTTCACAACCTAGTATCAATTATGCAAGTGTGTAGAAATAGATCAAAAGCATGAAAAGATGCACACAAGCTTGACACATAAGAGATTTATTTTAAGTCCCAAATCAAAATATTATTAGATGAATGAGAATACCTGGGATCCTTGCAACGCGCTTAGTAGATTTTACTTGATTTTTAGCAATTTTTGTTGAGCTTTTCCATGCAAGCAAGTGACGAACTCTCCAACAAGCAAACAAGCAAACAAGATATGCAAAATATATTCAACTGATGAAAACCATAGGGTTAGCTCTAAAAATCAATTATTATCAGTAATAATAACCAGCAATCAACCCAAATGACAACTCATATCATTCATTGAACCATGTAAAAAAAATAAGTGCATACCCATCACAAAACTTTATTTTTTTTGCTGCATTTGACCTAGTCAACAAGATCTAATTTTTTTGATATGATTTTGGCCACAAAAATAGAAATTCAGAATAGAGACCCCTGCTAAAAAACAGAGAGCTTTCCAAAAATGCAAAAATTTTAGAAAAACCTCTTCATTTGTGCCCTAGAGACCCATTTTATCAATACAGACCAGTTTTTGTAAATTGACTATTTGAGCTATGATATCATGTCCAAATTTAAAACACAAAGAATGGACCCCCTGTAGAATTTAAAGATCTTTCCGAAAATATAAAAATTTTCGAAAAATATGCTGATTTGCGTCAGATATTAATTTTTTCCGGAATTTCAAGAAAAAATTATTAAAAATTCAAAACATCTCAGAAAATTCTAAATTTTTTACTGTAGCTTCCACGACATGTCACCAACCTGCAAAAAAAATTTCAGATCAAAATTCTAAGCCGTTTGGGAGATAAAATTAAATCTTTGAAACTTTGGGGTTTTAGCTCCAAAAAAATCAAAACCAGCATGCAAAGGTGGGTTGCCCCACGGTGGGCGCCAGAAATGTGTGTGTGAAAATTATACCTGATCTGTAAACACAACACTCAGTAAAACATTAGAGGTTAGCTATAATCAAAATCGTGCAAAATTGAAAGCTATCTAACCAAGCGATTTACTGCCTTCTAATAGGTGCGAGATTAATGTTCTCAGATTATTATCGAGATCAGTGACCTAGACGACACCTAAATGAAGGATTTGAATGCAATTCTAGATATGGAATAAATGCAATTAATCTATATTTTTGATATTTTCTATGCAATAATAATTGAGAATTAAATAAATAAATAAAGTGATTTATCCTCAACTCAACTGATTTTTGAAAATAAATAATTAATTTATGGGTTAATTAACTATTTATTCAAACTTTTATTAAAAATTATATTATTAAATAATGACAACATGCTTTAATTAATTAAATAAGAATTTAATCAATTAAAGATAGGAATTTTGATTTATTGTCAAAATTAAATAATACAATTAATAATAGATAGAATTAAATTTAATTACATAATTAAGTGGCAAATATTAAATCTAATTAATTAAATATGAAAATATTCAATTAATCAAATTTTAGGATAAATGTGATTTATTGCCAAATAATTATAAAATTAAAGATAATTAAGATAATTAGGAATATTACTAGGAATATTCTCCGATGCAAAATTTAAGATAATCAATTAGATTTGATGATGTTTAGATGTGCCTTAGATTAGGACTTTGATGTCGATTTTGTTCGAATTGAAGATGTAGGAGATTAATGAACTTATAGCCCATTTTTGGGGTATTACAATATGAGCCTCGATACCATCAACTATCATACGATAGTAGGGTCTTCCTAGTATGACTTTCTGAGAAAAGTCATACGAAAAATGTACGGACAAAAAATAAAAGATAGTAGTTTTAATCAGAAAATGACAAGAAATTGATAGAAATGTAATGGAAACCCATTTTTGGGCCCCACGGTGGGTACCAAAAATGTGTGAATTTTGTACCTAGCTATGGACACAACACTTCAGTAAAACATTAGAGGTTAGCAAAAATCAAAATCTTGCAAGTAATTGAAACTAAGCTAACTAGGCGATTTACTGCCTTCTAATAGGTGCGAGTATGATATTCTCATATCAGACCGAGACTAGTGACAATGCAACACCTAAATGAAGGATTTGAATGCAGAAGATGGATATGAAATGAATACTAATTTAATCTATATTTTTGTATTTTCTATGCAATTAGGATGAAAACTGATATGAAACTAATCTAGGATTAAATTGAGATGATATGCAAATTTATCTAAGAATGATGTAAAAACTATGAATGCAAAGCTATGATATGAAAATTATGAAAAAATATGACCAACAATGAAAGATCTCACAAATTTCCTGTCGCAAGTGCTTAATCCTTCAATCGCCAATTCGCCAGAATGATTATGCAAATTCGAGGGTCCCTTCATTATGAAGAGTTGAGCCTTGATTTTATAGAAATCTAGGGCTTTGAGGGTGCATGAGAAAAGTCATAAATCACTCTTGATGAACTCGGGTTGATTTTTGAGTTAACAAGAAATTAAGAATAAATAAACTCATAAAATCATGCAAAAGCATTTTTTATCTCAAAATAGAGTTTTAGTTCACTTTTTCAACTCATCATCAAATGTTGAGTTTAGAAAGTTAACAAATTGAAATTAGCAGTTGTTTTAAAGTTGACTATTTTTCTGATTGTGCATGATTTAATATTAATTAATTTAATAAATAAAGTGATTTATTTTCCACTTAACTGATTTTGAATTAAAACAATTAATTTATGGGTTAATCAATTATTAAATCAAACTTTATTCAAAAACTATATTATTAAAGATTGACAATTGACTTTAATTAATTAAATAAGAATTTAATCAATTAGTCATAAGATTTTTTATTTATTGTCAAAATTAAATAATATAATTAGGAATAAATAGAATTAAATTTAATTAGATAATTAAGTGGCAATATTAAATTAATTAATTAAATATTCATCATATTCAATTAATCAACTTTAGGATAAATATGATTTATCACCAAATAATTATTACATTAAAGATAATTAGGATAAATTAGGAATATTCAAAGAATATTCCCCGATGCATAATTAAGATAAAATCAATTAAAATTTTGATGATGTGCAGATGTGCCTTAGGTTAGGACTTTGATGTCAATTTCATTCGATTTGAGGATGTAGGAGGTTAATGAACCTATAGCCCATTTTTGGGGTATTACATGCCTAAGGTGGAGTTGTCAAACTTGTTC
The DNA here is from genome assembly GCA_027943335.1 of Chamaecyparis obtusa. Lineage (NCBI taxonomy): Eukaryota > Viridiplantae > Streptophyta > Pinopsida > Cupressales > Cupressaceae > Chamaecyparis > Chamaecyparis obtusa. The sequence goes on along the minus strand of BSBK01001728.1, from coordinate 3,776,072 downwards.
TCATATTTTAAGCAAGACATCATTAATGATGTTGCCACTCAGCTGGACACCATGCAGGCAAGAAGGAAGAAGGAAGAAGGAAGAAGGAAGAATTTGATGCTATATTATATGAATACTATCCATATTGTAGAGAAAAGAAACAAAATTGTAGATGCAAGACTGTTGCAAGCTTGGAGTCATAGCCAATGCCTACCAAATTTAAAGCCATTGATGAAAATAGAGAAGTGCTCTACGTTTCTCAATCCAGGCCATGGGCCTAAAAACTAGGTATGCCACAAGACCCTCTCCAAAACTATAATAATAATATTCAATGGAAAAACTATCAGAATATGGGTTTTAGTGGGCATAATAATTGGCAACAATCTTAGCAAGGTTGGCAGCAACCTCAGCATGATTGGCAACAACCCCAGCAGGGGTGGCAACAACCTCATAATTAGATTAACCAATCTAGTCACCAAGCCTTAATGCCACCACCTCAAAATCAGGCTCTAATGCCTCCTCCTATAGTTAATAATACTCCTCCTAAGAAGACTCAGCTGTCAACTCAACCTAATCCTAATCCCAACAATACCAATCTGGCAACACAATAGATTAGTTATGCTATCTCCTTGAATGATATTCATTTAAGTTCAGGAACAACTCTCGCTTCACCTCAAAACCCTATCATAATAGAAGTCAAAGACTCCTCAGCTGAACAAGTGGATTTGCCAACTCAATAGATCTCTCCTACATTTAAAGAGCCCCCATTCCCTCATAGGTTGGTAGAACAATCTCAACCTATAGAAAACCAAGCACTGATGGATTTTCTTAATCAGCTAAATGAGATGATAGTAAAAATACCATTACTTGATGCTATTAAGGAAGTTCTTGTTTATACTAAAGCTATTAAGGGGGCCTATATAAAATAGCCAGGAAGAAAGGAGAAGGATCCTAAAACTATTCACATCCTAGGATAGTTGTCTGACCTGATGTTGGAGAAGCTGACTGTACCCAAATATTCTGACCCCAGGAGTCCTATGGTTATTGTCACCATACATGGAATGAAAGTCCAAAATGCTTTAGTTGATATAGGCACATCAATAAATGTCATGAAAAAAGAGGTATTATCTCAACTGCATATCATTGGCCCTAGAGAAACACCAACCATACTTCAGCTTGCTGATAGTTCTACTATCAAACCAGACGGGATGGTTGAGGATGTCATAGTCACATTAAACTCTTGGGAATATCCAGTAGACTTTTTTGTCCTTTCCCCAAAAGCTAACATGGGTGGGTATCCTCTCATTCTAGGGCAGCCATGGCTAGCTACTATAGATGCTTATATAGCTTATAGGTCAAGGCAGATGACAATATCTAATGGTATCCATACTAAGAACCTGACTGTATGCTCCCTTGCTCAGCCTCTATTGCAAGATGATCAAATAGTCTGGCCAGATTTAGGCGATGTTGATCCAGAAGTCAATTCCATCTACCATCTTATGATGATAGGTCGAGAGCCATTTGTAGCCTCTAGGGAAGAAGATGAGATAATTTCATCCATTCTCATGAATGAATATGGGGTAGGGTCTCAGTTGTGTTCCCAAATCGACTGTATCCTAGAAACTATTTTACCGCCTCTGAATACACCTCAGTATTCAGAAACTTCTCAATTCCTTCACTCATTATTACCACATGAGGTGGATTATTTTCCAATTTCTTAGCTATTCATGGTGGATAAGGTAATCAAGATTGAAGTTAGTCTAGGGAAATAATTGAATTTCAGTAGTGCTTTATCACTACCACATCAGAAAATTGTACTGAACTTATTGTAGGAAAATCAACAAGCATTTTCTTGGGACTACATAGACATGAAAGGACTGGATCCTAAACTCTACACTCATAAGATCTACATCAGTCTTGAATATAAACCTATCTATCAGCCTCAAAGGAGAGTCAACCCAGTCTTGAGGGATATAGTTAAGAATGAACTGAAGAAGTTGTTAAACGTTGGTTTCATCTACCCTATCTTTGATAGACAATGGGTTTCACCCTTATTTATAGTACCAAAGAAGGGAGGGAAATGGAGATTTTGTGTAGATTACAAGGAGCTCAATTCAGCCACTAAGAAATACCATTTTCCATTTCCATTCATACATCAAGTTCTTGATAATTTAGCTAGCAAGAAATATTTCTCTTTCCTAGATAGTTTTAGTGGTTATAATTAGATACAAATAACTCCTGAGGATTAGGAGAAAACAACCTTCACATGCCCATGGGGGACATTTTCCTACTCAATCTTACTTTTTGGCTTGTGTAATGCTCCAACCACATTCCAACGAGCTATCATAAGTATTTTTTCTAATATATCTTCTAACTGTATGGAGATTTATATGGATGATTTTATTGCTTATGGGAACACTTTTGATGAAGCTAAGGTAAACTTGGAAAAGGTTCTCAAGTGATGCCAGGACTACAACCTTTCTTTAAACAATGAGAAATTTTTCATGATGATGGAGGAGGGTGTTGTATTAGGTCATTTCATTTCATCACAAGGCATTCAAGTGGACCCAGTAAAGATTGAGGTAATTAGTACCTTTCCCACACTAGAAAAGAAGAAGGACGTTCAAAGTTTTCTTGGGCACATCAAATATTACAAAAGATTAATAAAATATTTCAGTCAGCTTGCAGCACCTCTTTATAACTTATTAAAAAAGGATTCCAAATTTTCTTGGGACTCTAAGTGTAATAAGTCTTTCCTGCAACTTAAGGAGGCTCTCACCACATCACTAGTTTTGAGGGGACCTAATTGGGGATTGCCTTTCCAAATTCATGCAGATGCCTCAGACTATGCTATAGGTGCAGTACTCATCTAGAAGGCAGACTCAGTTGAGCATGCTATTTATTTCATCAGTAAAAATATGCAAGGTGCGGATTTCAACTATACAGTAACTGAGAAGGAACTGCTTGCATTTATCTATGCACTCAATAAATTCAGGCACTATATTACTAGGTATAAAATATTTGTTCATACTGATCACTCTTCCATTATGTACTTGATGAACAAACCTTTTATATCTAGAAGATTGGCTCGGTGATTGTTTCTTATGCGGGAATTTGATATCACTATAGTAGACAAGCCCGACAAGGCCAATGTAGTAGTTTATTTCCTCTCTCGGTTGCATGTCCCTAATGATCCTACATCCATTGATGATAGTTTTCCAGATGAACACCTCTTTCTATTATCAGCACACAATTCATGCTATGCTGACATTGCTAATTACCTAACCACAGGTAGGACGCCATCTCACTTCTCTGCTAAAGAAAGGAAGCTATTAACTGAAAAGAGTTTTAACTATTCTTGGATTTTTAGATTTATGTTTTATATTGGTCTTGATCAAGTAATGCATAGATGCATAAGGGAAGATGAAATATATGATATCTTAAGGCATGTCATGATGAGCCCTATGGAGGTCATTTTGCAGCCAAGAGGACAATATTCAAAATCTTAACTACCAGATATTACTGGCCAAATTTACACAAAGATGCATCTTGATACATAAAGAAATGTGATAAGTACCAATGCATGGGGTGACCCACTAAATCAGATGAGATTCCCCTGTAGCCTCAAGTAGTGTTTGCACCCTTTGATAAATGGGGGATTGACTTTGCGGATCCTATTGAACCATCTTCATAAGGTAAATCCTATATTCTAGTCTACACTGATTATGTCACTAAGTGGGCAGAGGCCAAGCCTATGAAACATCTTAGGGATAACAATGTTGCCAAGTTCCTATATGAATTTATTTTCACAAGACTTGGTGTACCTAGGGAGTTAACATCTGATCAAGGAGCTCAATTTATTTCAAATCTGATAGCTTCTTTGATGGAAGAATACAAAATTTGGCATGGTAAATTATCACCTTATCACCCCCAAGCCAATGGCAAAGTAGAGGTTATTAACAGAGTGATAGAATCCAATCTTACTAAGACAATAGCACTCTATAAAAAACATTGGGCCACATGACTTCTTGAAGCCCTTTGGGCTTATAGAACCACCTAGAAATCTACAATGAGCTTCACTCCTTTCGAGCTAGTCTATGATAGGTTAGTTGTTATGCCTATGGAATTTGAACATAAGACATTAAGGACAACCTTGGAACTTGGTTTGGATCTTACTTTTGCACAACAAGAATGTATTTTGAGTTTGAATGGACTTGATGAATGGTGCAAATCTGCATTGAATAATACAAAATTAGTCCAACATTAATGGAAGTAGTGGCACGATAAGTTTATCAAAGATAAAATGTTTGTTGTTGGTGACTGGGCACTTCTTTATGATTTTGGGTATCAAAAAAATCTAGGGAAGTTTCAAACTCACTAGTTGGGACTGTATGATACCATTTTCATGTTCCCAAATGGAGTGGTTCAATTATCCATTGTTGATCATGTATGCTTCAAGTTATTGGTTAATGGGAAAAGGCTAAAACTATACTATAAGTCACAGAGAAAAGAAAAGTTCCTGCAACAATTCTCTTCAGCTGACGGAGACATTTCTCCTACAGCCTCTGGCAATGAGCCTTCTGCTTATTTAAGTTCTTCACTTTAAAATTTCTCTTCGCCTCATAATAAAAAATTTCTTCGTGAAAGTACGGTATCTGTAATAAATTCCATCTCATCACTTCTAGTCTTTTCACCCATCCACCTCATCATTCTCCACCAATGGGTGACGATAGGTGCTGTCCTCAGCAAATTCTTAGGTTCATACACTATCCGAGATATTTATTTCTATATTTTTTTCAAACTTCTAGTTGTACCTCGTCACATGTGCAATTGTGGGACCAATTTCCCAATTAAGCTAGGGGGAGATATATCATTTTTTTTATTTTATGTGTTCATAAAATCATTATATTCGATTCTTTTAAACCTTACCTATACTTTTACACACTTCTTGCCAACTTTTTCTTTGAGTGATGTGACAACCTTGAAGGAGCTATTATTTTGTAACATGCAAAGGTGGTTAGTACGAAGTCTATGGAGTAATTATGAACAATTAATCCATGATATATTTTATATTTGCAATCATATTTCCTTAAGTGCTTGCATTTCCAAAATTCCAAAACTTTCTATATTTGAATTTTCTTGTAGCTTACCATTTCAAGCATTCCTTGCTCAATCCTTATTGTAGTTTGTTTGGATTTTCTGCAACATTGTTTAAAGTAGTCTGATAATCTAAAGATGGGAGGAGATCTCATCTAGTGTGATCCCATAGTGTATGATGTTTTATTAAATGATCAAGCATGTATGCCATATTTCCAAACCAGAGGGTGGCTTGATTATATTCAGAGACTCACCAGCTGGGATGGTGAGGTACCATTGCAGTTTTTAATCACATTGAAGGAAGAAGTGGCCATAATTAAAGGACTAAGGGTAGAGTTTACTTAGACAATTGTGGCCAACATTATGGGTCTACCTCAGGAAGGCGAAGAGTTCTTGAAAAACCTTGATCCAACAAAATCTAGGGCACAGTTTACTCTGCACTCAAATCCACTGTTGAATGTTGACAGAAAGCAAGGTACGCATAGGGTAACTCTACCATAACCCTTTAGGTAGTGTACAGTCCACATTATCAAATACTTTACTTGTGAAGGACAACATACATTCTTGAATTCTATTCATTTTAAGTTCTTAAGCTTCTTACGGCATGATAATCGACCTATTAATGTACCCAATTTCATGTTCAATATTTTAAAGAAGAGAGATTCTCTGGTGCAGGAAGGTAAGCTTAACACTATCTCTCATCACTACTTAATTAAGTTAATTATTGAAAAATCTTATAGAGAAAATTCAGGGATGTCATGGGAAAATTTTATGTTAGAAGGATTTAAGGAACAAACCCTGGGGCCTATAGGGAAAAGAGTAGGAAAAAGGGTTCAAACTAAACATGGGGTCAAGAAAATCATTGTGGAACTTGAGCTAGATTCTTCCTCGAGGAGAAGGTCTAGGTTTAAGATGCCTAAAAGTTCCTGTTAGTTCCCTACTTCTAGGTGAGCTCAGAATGAGGAAGAGGAGAAAACCTCTACAAAAAAGACTACTCCCTTGTCAAATAGGGTTTCTCGGAGGAAAGTAAATAAAGGAAGAAAGACTATCCCTGGTTCTTGTTAGGGGACAAAAGAGTGATCTCTTATAGCTTCAATTGCTTCTAAAAAGTGTAAAGTTCCTGAAAAAGAAGCAAAAATCCATTGAGAAGGAGTGTTAGAAGGAAGCAAAATGTGTCCACATATATACCACCAACAAGGTCAATTGTTGAACTTGAAGTCTCTAAGCCAAGGAAAGAGGAACCTAGAAATAGTCAGCAAGATTTTCCTAAGAAGTTTCCTCAGGCTGAAAAAGAACATTTTCCTATGGAGCAAATAAATAAAGAATGTATAATAATTGGAGATGACTCCAGTTTCAATGAGTAGGCTTATAGGCTCCAAAGGAAAGGTTCATCTTCCAAAGGTCCTCAGACAATTGATAACTTTAGTAATTCATAAAATGATGTAATGTTAGAGGAATGTTTTGCAGAAGATGAAGATGTACCAAAATCACCTCCTATAGCAGCAAGGGAGAATTTGTTCAAAGAGAACTCTGATGTTAACATAATTTTTTTCAATAAAATAGTGGAGTAGATATTGAGCGAGGGTTTGGATGCATTGGCTTCTTCCATGCAATAGTGTAGTAATTTAGAGAGATCTATGGTGGTGTGGACGGATCCCAAAAAAGAAATGAGTTTGAATAATGGTAAGTCTCTTGTTTCACATTTGGCAGGAAACCCTTGTGTAAATACTATGTCAAATGTTTCTCACTCTGTGTCCTTATTTTCTATTATTTTCTAGTTGTCTAAACAATTAGTTATAGAGAGGGAACAATGCAAGTAACAAAAGAAAGAATTGAATAGAGTTATTAACCATCATTATCAAGAAACCCTTGAAAAAGAAGAATAAGTGGAGCAACTTCGTGTGAAGCTCACTATGGTAACATCCCTTATACCTAAGCTAATGAGATGTAGATCTCCATCTCCTATGTATGCCATATTTCTTAAGGAGCAACTTTTGAATTACCAAATGACTTGCATAATACGAGATAGGTCTCCATTATTGAATTAACCCCTTGAGTTTTCCCAAGCTTTTCATAGCTCTCCTAGAGCCATTTAAAATTTTTTTTGTGAACTTTTTCTCCGCAATCTTGTAGTGCCTGATGATAGAGTTTGGAATCCCTTATTGTATATTCAGGATATCCAACTAAGATCCCTCATGTCATGGATTCAAAATGAAATCAATCAAGAATCCCAAGAAAATTTTTATAGAGATTTGTAGGAAGAAATTCCTCTCTATCTAAGACTAGAGGTCAAGGATCCTAAAACCTATTACTATGACTAGTTAAGGATTGCTCCTTCAGATTCAGGGAATCAACTCATTTACCCTCTTTGGAATGCAACTTTTGATGAATATGTTCAGATGGATGAAGTTGAGTTTCAAGAAGTTGTGAACTCCATTTAGTGGTGATGGATCAACTTGACTAAGGAATTAAGGAATAAGGAGCCGCATTCACCTCTTAACTTCAATATGGAAAAAAGGAGAGCTCCATGGTACATTTTCTTGGGTAGAGTAAGGTAGATTTTTTGGATTCCTCTCACATTTCAGCCACCCTTACTCATTTCCCCTTTGTTGGAAAACTCAGAAAGCTTAGAAGATTATGATATGGAGGGGGAAGTGAATAGGTGGGAGAAGCATAGAGAGACCAAGGGATTTTATTGGGGCTATGCAAAGGGGGGTAGTGGATAGAAATTAGTTGTAGATTACCGTATGACAACAAGCCTAAAAAAATTATGTTTGCTATGGGACCAGCAAAAGGCCAAGCTGGGGGGAAATGATGAGCCTAGTTTATGGCTATTTGGTTTATGGTTTTCTGGTTAAAACTTGAGTATTTCATGAGTTTTTCATAGAGACTATTCAAACTTTTTCTAATTTGATGCTATGCATTTGTGTGTATTTTGATACTTTTAAGATCGAAAGAATATGCTGAATATATATGTGTTACATGGTTATGTAGAATGAAATCTTGTATTCTTTCCATTCTGCATTAATGGGGTAGTGTCTCCTGTAGCCATGTGATGGGGACAATGCTAGACTAGGAAAACTTATTGTGAATCTGTATCTTGGGTATGTGTTGTGGTTTTTATGTGCGCACTAATCTCTTGTAGGAAAGGATGAGTCAGAAGGCAAGGAAGACTCGGCATCAATAGAAAAAGTGGCATCATAAAGAAAAATAACTATTTTCAAGGTTCATAATGATTCCACCATTTCCATTCAGTAGCGGTTACTATTACGAACTGGGTCAATTCAACTTGTAGCCATTTTGGAGGAAATCTAGCAGTCATGTGTTCCTATATACCTATGTAGTTGAATGCAACTTACTCCTGCATTAATTGATGTTGTTTCTTTTGTATCCAGAAAGTTGTTATATCTATATTTTGGAGAATCCTAGTCTTTAGGAGTTCTATTTTAAGTTGTTGATAAATAAGCTGGATTTCAAGATTCTTGGTTAGCTAGTTTTTCAGGAAAGCCTTTTTGTAATCCAGTAAGTAGTGAATACAACTTTGTTACTACATCTTGTACTTATGTTTATCAATGAATAAATTATATTTCCAGATCTTAACCTTTGAGTTTTTAGTCTATTCACTCTTCCATGGGGGCCCACACAGAAGTTGAACTCAGTTCATGATTAAGTAGGAATTAGTCTTAATTTTTCTTGAAATATTTAATACTCTGTTGCTCCTACAGCCACTCAGTAACAGAACCATTGGTTGTTCCCTGCAGTATAGATGCATAGCTAGTTTACTGTTTGAAGCATTATTTTAAGATCTAGGTTAAGTTGTTGTTCTGATTCTTAATATAGATTTCCTACAGTATTTTCATTACTTAAGTTGTGATGACTATAAAGATGAACTAGAGAATATACTTTGCAGACATCATTTCAATTTTACATTCCCGGTTGATATATCTAATGAGTTCAATATGCTATTTTAAGTATGATACTTGATACTATTCAACCATAGAATCACTATAAAAGGATGTCCAATCCTTAGTCACTAAGGTTTTGTACTGACCAACCATGTCCTATTCATGATATCATACACTATTCATTGCTTAAACCTTGATGAAAAATACTTTAACACAATCTACCTTGAAAAATTATGTAATAATCTTATGGATTATGGAAATTTTTTCCATTAAAAAAACCCTATCTGTTAATATGATTTAGAACAATAGAGATGGGGGGTGAATTAGTTGTTCTCAGGTTCATATGTATAAAACAAACTTTAAAACTCTTCAACAAATCAGATCTAATAACCAATAGGTACTCGGTCATTACTGATTTCATAACAGAAACATATAACAATGTAGTCCACTTATCCAATAGTTTCTAACTTGTAAAACACAAAAATGTTCAAACCAAAACATTCACACAAGTATCAACACCAGGATTTATAGTGGAAACCCAATTTGGGAAAAACCACTTTGTAACATGTTACTATTATGTTCACTCTTCTGAAGTGAGCTCGGTGAAAAGCCAACCTTGTCAAAGGTTACAAAAACACTATCAGGTGTGACCCGGTTAAAGGATTTAAACTACTTTGTTAAAAGTGCACCTTGTTATAGGACTTACATACACTCCATTAGAATGCAACCTTGTTCAAAGGATTTATACAAATGACTGTTAGGTCAACCTCTATTAAAAGGATTTTGACTGATACAATGGTTAGAAAGTAGCAGGAGTATTGATCTGAAAAACATACAACTCACTTTGCAAATATCAAATCTAATTCCGTACACATATGCTAGCTTACTGACTGTGAACCTTTACCATCACCATCACTAATCTACTTGGAACTCTCTTCAAGCAATCACAACACTTCTCCTTCGGCCTTCTCTACTTGTACAGTCAATAACATCAACAATACTTCTAGCATCCTCTCTTTTGTTAACCTCATGCTTAGGTTTCCTTAATACTTCCTCAATTAGGTCAATACATCTTTTCCCTCTTAATCTCCTTTGTAGATCTTAGGGTTAGGTCAGATTCATTGAATCCTTCCTACTTTTTTTTCTTTGGCTATCCTTCTAGAAATATCTCAAATCTCTTAATAAATTTACAATAAAAAGTTTCTACAGTGCATTAAATGCTTTCATACAATCAATAAATAAAGTCAACACATTTTACATAATCCAAGAATTCAACAATGTCGGCTAGAAATCTAAATTCTTCCTCAAATGTAAATTACTAATGCTCATTCAATATAGTGTTCAACTCCTTGATCTTCATTAGAAAGCTCGATCACCTCAAAAGCTATCTCCTCACCTAATATTGACTTCCTCAGCAATTAACTGATGTTCAGTCAACACTAAATTTACTCGGCATATACTAGCTCGGTTGACACTAACATCACTCAGCTTAAACTAGATTTCTTCACTTTTGCTCAATTAAGCCTACCAGTTAAGTCTTTATTCATACTTAGATAAACAATACATTATCTTATCATTATGCCACATAATCAAGTACTCATTGAAATATCAAGATAACTCAACCTTTCCTTAGGTGCTATTATTACCAACCTTGCTTTTCCCCTTCACAACAATCAAATAGATATAGTACTTTCCTAAGTAGCAATAGTCTTACTAGTTAAGGTTTGACATCAATAACAATACAACAATTTCTTAAATTGCACCTTCCAACAATCTCCCTCTTTGGCATTGATGGCAACACCATATGAATATCACATGAATTACCAACCAATCCAAAACTTATCTGTCCATCAGAAATTTTTATAATATCCTTAGCTTCATTCTGATATAGAATCAATTAGCCATGCTTGTATGACCATCCACTAAATCTCTCCCTCTTACTTGATCTTCCATGAAAATTTCATTATGTGTATTCATCTGTGATCATCTCCCTCTTTGACAAAAATGCCAAAGTAGCAACTAAAACATACATCCTACAGATTTAGATATCATCTTTTCAGTTCAGTAAAAGTATTTCTCCCTCTATCACCTGCTTATGACTGATTATTGGCTTTGGTATACTTTTCACAACTCTAGGCTACTCCTAAAGTGTGACTTGTCTCTGCATCAACTTGTTAGATACTCTTTGCAGCACATTTGATGTAGTGCTCCTACCTTGACTAGGCAACCTCGATTAGGGGAAGGACCCCTAATTGACCTCTCAAATATTCATGACCTTCTTTAGGTAAAGCTTTAGTGAATATGTCTGCTAGTTGTTCCTTTGTATTCACATATTCCATTCGGACCTCTTTATCTTGTACCATTTCTCTCAAGTAGTGATACTTGATTGAAATGTGTTTGGTCTTTGTGTGCATCACTGGATTCTTAGAGATGTTGATAGCACTTATGTTGTCACAGAAAATGACAACTGGTTCAGTGATTTCTTCTTCCATGCCTACCAACAATTGCTTTATCCATACCAAATTTGAACAATTCATAGTTGCAGCTACATATTCAAGTACTCATTGAAATATCAAGATAACTCAACCTTTCTTTAGGTGCTATTGTTACCAACCTTGCTTTTCCCTTTCACAACAATCAAATAGATATAGTACTTTCCTAAGTAGCAACAGTCTTACCAGTTAAGGTTTGACATCAATGACAATACAACAATTGCTTCAATTGTAGCTTCCAACACTGTCATGTTAACCTCTTCACTATAAAGCCAACTTGTAATCTCAAATACCTTCATCTTAACAATGCAGATTTTATAAATGCCTTCTCAACAATCACAATAGCTTAGTATGAGAGACTAAATGATCAAAACCATGGATGAAGATAGGGGCTTAGTCATTTGATGTTACAAATATTAGATTGTACATGTTGGCCAAATCAAAATTCTAAACCTAAAGACAAGTTTCAATTGAAAATAAAGGAGGTCTCCAAAAATTTAAATTGACATAGAACTTTTGAAGTAGTGCAAAGATTCCTTATAATGTATGTTTCAAATTTAGTAAGGTGGTTTGTTAGATGCACCTCATCAAGAGATGGTGGCATATATATATATGTGTGTGTGTGTGTGTGTGTGTGTGTGTGAAAAATTTTAGATTCTAGTCTTTACAACTCCAAAGGGAAACCAATATCATCCTTAGCACAAACTTTCAAGTTAATAATTGAAAGCATCCTAGGCTAGATGGACAAGCAACCAAAGAAACCTCAAAATATCAAAACTTTTAGATTGCCATGGCCACCAAGATTACTGTGGGATCAAAAGATGCCCCTTAAGACATCAACTCATCAGTGAATCTTGTGAATACATAATTACCTCTCGCTAATAATTGAGGTTTGATTCCATCAAAAGATAGTATAGCAATCAAACTAAGAGAAAGAAATAGAAGCCACAATGAAATCTCATAACTGAACATAACACCACAATGTAGGACCTCGAATACATTAATTTTGAAGTAGAATAAGATCAAAGAAAGTTTAACCACATGCCTCCTGGTGAGGAATCATTTTCAAAGGCCCATTGGCCCCTAACATGCCAATATGAAATCATCAATGTTTTCCAAGGAAGGGGCTTCCTCCCTTGGTATTTAAAAATTATTTGATGTTGGTGAATATTTTCAATGAAACCTCTTCCTCTCTGATTTGTTTAACCAATTTTATGCCCTTTCTTTTTCCACTTGAATTAATTATGCCTCTTTTCATCCCTGTGAGTGTAGGCAATGATAAACCGCTTGAATCAAAGTCTCCAATTTCAATCCTAGCATCCATCAAACAAATAATAGAATCAGAGTTACTTGGTGGCTCATCAAAATTCATAGGTCCAACTTGCTCCATTATTATGTCTAGTATGCCCACACGAAGAGTTGTGATCACCTTATTTGATAAGGGATTGGTAGAACTTGGAGTTGAATCATTCCTACTATTCATCATCGGCTTGGTGAATGGACATTTAGGGTTTGCATCTGGGTATTTTTGCTTCTAGACTAATTTTTTCTTGACCATAGTTTTGCAAGAGTATTCAAAGTGTGATTGAGCTCTACACCAAGTGTAGAAGCATCTATCTTCCTCAACTTTGATCAGTTGTCACCATTTAACCCCATTAATAATAAGCCCAATTGATGAGGGGATGGTGTTGAGTGTAACGATCTCGAATCAAACATATTTTTCCATATCATCATCTAAATTGTGAGTATCCATATTGATGAAGGTGCCTAATGTTGGACCACGTTTTTCAATGCAGTCCTCCATCCAATATTCCAATGGTAAATTGTAAAGGTGTAACCAAAGTGGACAATCATATGGATGATAGTTCATCGAATCAAAATTGAAGATCATGTTAGAGTAATAAAGTGTTTTCTTATTAATTAAATTATATTTGATTTAATTACTAAGTCACGTATTATCTCTTTCTACTTAAGCTAAACTTTAGGCATATAATAATTAATTTCTTTATTAATTATTATCATGCAACCTAGGTTTTTCCACCCTTTTAGGGTTTTGATCTCCTTTTATAAGGATTGATCTCTATTGTAATCTTATTGAGAAACATTCATTTTATTGAACTGCAACTTTTGTTTTTGCACATCAAGAATGTCTCCTCTTTCATGGATCCATGTGTTCAAGCCTCTCTAGCTTTTTGCTTCTCTCTCTTTCAGTGACAGATGTTTGCATGCAAGTGTTCTTGGGAGTTGTGGGTTGTTTACTCATCAACTCCAATATGGTGTCAAAGCTTCAAATCTATTTTCCCATGTCCTCTTCTTAACAAATTTGACCATGTTTGTCAAATTATATTTTCAAAGGGTTTTATGTCATATCTGGGGGGACCTCTTTTTTTGGTCATATTGGTTTCAAATGGATTTCACGGTTGCCTTCACAACATCCAAGAACCCCTTGATCCATATTAAATTTATTCAATTTGGAAAAAGTTGGAAACTGTGGCAAAACATTTTTGCAACTAGCCCCGACATAGATCCTGAGGTGGTCACTATTTTTTGGAGCATTTATGGCCCAAACGAACCTCATGGTTGTGTTCACAGCATCCAAGAGCCCTTATTTCCATATAAATCATGTTTGATTCAGATGACATTGCAATTTGAGGCAAAAACAATTTGCGTACTAGGGTTGTATGACCTTGACATGCACTCTGAGGCAATACAATGATTCCAAAAAAAAAATTGGGCACCCTCGGCAGCAGCCGCGCATCCCCCCGGTGGGTGCTGCTGGCGGCCATGGTCACCATCCAGTGGAAACTGCTGACAGTGTCATAGTCACATCACAGTCTCCATCAAGTGGGCCACTGACAATGTCACGGCCACCACCGGTGATGCAACAGTTATGGCGCAGTCACCGTAGTGGTGCCTGACAAGAAAACCGCCAATGGTTAAGGAGGAACCGCCACCCATGCAACCCCCTCAAAATTAGCCAATGGTCACATGGGGGACCTCTTGACTTGGTGGTCAACACCTCCTTGGAGATTTTTGAATGGGTTTAACCATCTCTCATGGATCGGGTTAAATCTGGCATTTGTATCGAGCATTGACAGTTCGAGCTTTTGGTGCAATAGCAAATGATTCCAATAATTGGTATCAGAGCCTTGGGTCATGGGTTTGAGTCTCCCTTTAGTGGGTGTTGAAGGCTCAGTCGGTGCTGAGGGGGAGATTGTTGACTTGGTAGTCAGCACCTCCTTGGAGATTTGTGACATGGCTTAATTGCCTCCCATGGATTAGCTTAAATCTGGCATTGATAGTTTGAGCTTTTGATGCAATGACAAATGATTCCAATAGGACCAAACCCCACAACATCAGCCCCTCTCCGCCAACCCCTGGTCATGTGGGGACTAGGGGCCAAATTTTTTTGGCCCGAGGGCCTATTGATTTTTTTCTGTCACAACCATATGACCATCAAATTTAGGCCTATGAAGTGTTGACATCAGTACTATATTAGCACCTTTCAGACACCTTTTTTTGGCCCTCCAAAGCACATGTTGGTTTTTTGCTCATAACTTGAGCATACGGTATCAGTTTTTGGAAAAAAAGATACTGTTGGAAAGCTTGTTCAAAGGAGGAGTTTTTTGGCTTTTCAGATTTTGGACTTTTTGCCTTTATTTTTCATACTAAGAGTTAAAAGATAGACCTTCTTTTCTATCTTCCATCTGGCACAGCTTGTGGTTTTTTTCTCATATCTCTAGCATACAATGTCGAAATCAAGAAAATGAGATATCATCAGAAATCTAGTTCTGAGATTTATCCAGATCTAGAGGTTTAAATTTTTTATTTTTTATTTTTGATGATGTTTTTTACTGTCAAATCTAGATGTTCATTTTTGCACTTCAGGAGCTTTATCTTCCACATCCAAACTCCATTTTGGGAAAACAATATATCATTAGAAAGCTTGTTCTATAAGCTTTCTATTATTGTGAGTCTTTTTTTCTAGATTATTCTCTAGGTATATTTTATTCATATTTTTTCATTTTTGTAATATAGTGGATATCTTGGATGTTTCAAGTCCTAGAATCTCTTCCCTTTCAGGGATGGCTCATCTTAGGTTGTTCTTTTATTTTAAGAGCCTTCTCTCTTCTTTGAGAACTATATACTTCACTTTCATAGCATTTGTTTATGCACACACACTAAGATAAAGTGTCATTTTATTGCATGTATGAGATCTTACACATGTTTGTACTCTATGTACATTCACTTCATTATAAAGTGTCAATGAGGGTTTGATGTTTGCCTTTTTTTTCCATCTATTTTTTTTATGTGAGCATTCCTCCAATGATATTAGCCTCGGGTATCTTTATTTTTGTTTTTACTCTCTTTGCACCTTTGATGTTCCTAGTATCATGCATTTCATATTGAATGATCTTTTTAGTGTACCTATCATTACTCCCTTGTCAGCATTATGGGGGGTTTCTACTATTGGTTCTACTACTTCTTTGGTTCGATAGTGTGAGTTATGTATTCAGTATGTGATTCTATGTACTAGGTGGATGCACTGGCTAGGTGCCTATGCATTCCGGTGAGATGGATCATTTACCATATGAACAC